>JAOXYL010000078.1:22498242-22509063 GCA_028564955.1 Terapon puta
GATAGATAGATAGATAGATAGATAGATAGATAGATAGATAGATAGATAGATAGATAGATAGATAGATAGATAGATGAATCCTTTGGTTTGAAATCAGCTTAATATTGTTTTTTGCGATGAGGGAGAGTGTTTTATTTTGTAGACTTAACTCAGACACTTTACTTCCTGCACTTCCTGTTTGGTTACCTGCTCCTTTTTTTCCTCGTTAGTTTCCTCACCTGTCTCGCTTCTGATCAGTCACACTACAAATATTTATCAGTCCTCTTCATTTGCTCTTGCTCAGTTTGTCTGTTTTGTCTCTGAGTCTCTTTGTTTCCTGTCTGTTTGCCTGCTTGAACCTCTCTTTAGATGATTCTTCCTCCTCATTAATGTAAAAGCAGGATTTTACTGTTGGAGCTTGTCGAGGTGGATCATTTTCAGCTAGTTTGTATTTTCTGCAGCTAGGATCAATCCTCTGTTTCTTTTCTCCACTGATCCATTGATTGGTTGTTTGCTTTGTAAAAAGAGTGACACCTTCACAAACCTCCAAATTATTCACATTATTCACACACATGATAATCATTCACATCTTTCAGAGGGAAAGAAGAAAAGGAGTGATGGTTTCAGATGTTCTTGTATAAACTGTTTGGGAGTTTAATGCACAACAAAACATCACATTCTATAGATATGAAATATTTTTATGTTAAAGATGAGTGTTTTATATTGATCTAGCCCAACAGCACTTACAACATCATTGTTTGCCTCAGGTGACTTAACAAACTGTAAAACTTACGACACTCTGTCCCCAACTCAAATGAGGAAAATCTCCCCAAACAAAATCTGGAAGCGGAAAAAGAAAAGAGGAAACCATCAGCTGAAGGAGGATCCTTCACTCAGGACAGACAGGCAGGAAATGGATGCTGATTGTGCAGGAATAATAATTTTATTTGCATGTGAAGCGGCTCTTTTCTTCTTGTGTACATCATGTGTGCGTGTCGTGGGTGTCACCTGTCGGTCAGGTGAGGAGGACGAGCTGTTCAACACCGAGGAGCTGCAGGAGTTTACAGAATCATTTCGAAGACAATGAAAGTGAATAAGCCATTAAATATAATAATTCAATATAATGATGAGTCTCCTGTTGTTCACCTCGTCTGGGTGGTTTATTTATGCATCAGTTTCAATATTTACTGTGTGTGTGCGGCAGTTTGGGCTCATTATTTCTACACTTCATGTTGTTATGAATGCTTCTCCAGTAAAGCTCTTCTCATCGAGGTCGGCGTTTCTCAGACGGAGAACATCTTCTGTGACTTTACGGCTGTTAATAATCCAACAGCAGTTGAGACGTTTGTGTGCAGATTCTCTTTAATGTTCGTGTTTCAGCCCGTCAGACAGACAAAACAGCTCTGATGTCTTCAAACGAAGACCGTCTATCTGTCTGTCTGTGTGCAGTGGGAGGTGTTTATTGTGGAAAATTAAATATCTGTTACCTCTCGTTCACCTATAGATAAATAAATAATTTAATGCATTTTTTTTTATTTAAATTCTCTTCTGGCCATGTTGGAGCAGCAGCTTCACCATCACACCGTCCAAATTTGCCACTTTCATCACAGTCAAACCTGCAACAAGCTTCATGTCAGCTGATTATTCGATATTCACAGATTTAACCCACTGCTTTCAAATTGCTTAATAGGCAGTGCATGTGATTTTTTTTGTTTTGGTTGTTGCTGCGTTATAATGATCAGTGACGGGAGGTCGGAGGTCGTCGTGCTCGTTAATTCACAGCTGCATGGCCGCCGGCGGTGAAGAGTGGAGGACGAGGAAGACGAAGATGTGGAGGTTCATAAGACAGAAAGTGATGGCCGGAATAACTTTAGAACACATGTGACCTCAGGGGAGAGAAGATTGAATAATAAAAAAATGAAGATATACTGAGGAAAAGAGGATGAAAGACGAGATGGGAGGAAAGAGCATAAAAATAAAAGAGGAATAAGCCGTAGAGGAGAGATAGAGAAAACGACAGAGAAAAAACAAGAAGTTCAGCCGCGTTCACTTCATTAATCCAGATGATCTAAACACACAACCTGAGGCCATAAAGAGAGATGGAGCACAGTGTGTGTGTGTGTGTGTGTGTGTGTGTGTGGTTGGTTATCATGATTTATTTCGCTCTGGGAATCATCTGTAATGATTGTCTGCTTGTACAAACTTAATTCTCCTCGCATTGTATTTCCACTGAGACGCTGCAGTCTCTTGGATAAAATCAACTTCTGCCGTCTTTCAGCTCAGAAGATCCTCTTTACTGACAGGAAAAGATCAATTCAGACTTAAAAGCAGGTGAGTGGACGGGTTACAGGTACAGGTGAGGATACTTGAACCAACACAATACGAGTACTTATTGTCTGAGAGCTGTCTGCACTGAGCTTTTGTCCTCATAGCTTAATGGCAAAAGCGTATACTTTGATTTGTTCAGATCTTTTGCAGCGTGTTCGACCTCTCTTTCACATCAAGCATTTCCTGTCAACACTTTCAGCTGTTAAATAAAGATAAAACATCCTCCCCCAAACATCCCCAGCCTTGCCCTTTGCCTCAGTAATTGCAGTTTTTCTCCGCTGAAGGTGAAAGTGGTAAAATTGATGCTTTTCTCAGGTGCGTCAATACTGGAAAATAAGCTTGAAACGTTTTACCTGCCATCCTCACACAGATGAGAAATTTTCAGTAAATTACTGCATCAGGCTAAAGAATCGTCAAAACCTTCCTTGAAATCACAAATTGTTTTTATGCTTCAGTTTTCTGTTTGTAGCTTCATGTTAACTTTAAAGGTAGGAGAGTGTGTTCAACATTGCACCCAAATCATCAAATAAATCAGCATACTATATAATTTTGCTTTGACAATTTCTAAAGATCATCCTTCAGCTCGTTGTTTTAATTCACCCTCATTGGATCCTCAAGAATCTGTTTTCAGGAGAACGAAAAGCAACTTCAGAGAGAGATGTGCATTTATTTATCTATTTGTTTATTTGATAGGACAGCGTGCATTAATGAACAGCAATGGATGTAAATGTGATGGATTATAGCAGTAATGCTAATTTGCATTCGTAGGCCTTTAGCAGGTAACAATAACAACAAAAAAACAAAAACAAAAAACATGACAATGAGATATAGATTGAGACAACAGGTCACAATAAAAACACACTGCGCAAACAAACCAAACCAAAAAAGTAAATAAATGTATTAAATCAATGGTCATAAGACTGGTGTATGTTCAGCCACTGTTTGAGTTTTGAAGGTTGGTAATGTGGGACACTCCCTTAAGAAGAGTGGAAGACTGCTCCAGATCTTACTGTCCTTCACTGAAAGAGCATTTTATCCAAAGGTTGTTTTCCTGTATGGGACCCTACAGTCCCCTCTAAAGGAAAAAAATCAGACATGGGGTTTAGAGTAAGTCCATGTAACATCTTACAGGTCAGACCAGCACATTAATTTTTTTTTGCATGCATTTACACCAAAATGTATTTATCTCAGGGGCTAAGTATTGACCGGTGAGGTAATCCAACAGGGGTCAATACTTGGCCTTCTGTTATTTTTTATGTTTATTAATGATTTTTGACATTTACCTGCCAAGTTCATCAGGATGTTTCCCTCAGGAAGTGGTAGAGACCAAAAAGATAAAAGAGTGTCCTTCCTTATATCTGCTGGTGTGTAAATGAGAAATAAAAATGACTTTTATAGCTTGATAATAAGTTAGTTTTGTGTTGACATCTTCTTGTGCTGCCCCCAAGTGGTCAAACGTTTCATAGATGAATGTTTCAAATGTGAAACCACTTTTGGTTTTCAGGGATTTTAGGTCTTTGCTTCATTTGTTTTGTGTAATGTCATTAATGTGAATCCTCTACAAGAAATATGTAAGTTTTTTTCCAAGGTGGCTGCTGCATGACCATAAGATATAAGGTTAATGTGCAGAGGGTTTTATGAAGGGAGGGTTTGGGTGGAAAATTCAGCTGAGGGCCCCGAAAAGTTGTTTTTCATCTGTGCTGTTTAATAAAACAGGAACCATGTGACCTAGTTTAGAGTGTTTAGATCCACTTTATCCGGCCCGTTTCTTCACACTTTCACTTTCCTCCTTCCAGCTATACTTAGTGTTACTCGTCCATGTTTGTAAACTGCCACAAATTCAAACAGGGATTTAGCAGCAGACAGTTTTCAGCGTGTCACTTCCTTCCTGTCCCCCGCAGATCCATTTCCTTTTTTATTTTTTGGCCCAATTATCAGCGGAGGATCCAGAAACTGGTCACGCCTAACAGCGCTGCCCAGCGGAGCGTTGGAGCCAGACGGACAGATTGGACACAACGGGAGACAAATGAGCAGAGACTCGTGGGTAATTTGGCGAGATGATGTGATTTGATGCAACATCTGAGACCATTTTTAATACTAAGTCTCCGTTTCCATCCCCCTTTAATCGAGGGGCAGTTGTCTCAGAACGGTTGGATGAATGGATGAATTAATGAATGAAGGGATGGACTGAATAGATGACAGTAGTCCTGACAGGATGATGATGATGATGATGATGATGATGATGATGATGATGAAAGGATGAATGCTAGAAAGACAGACGTGGTAAATGGATGAAGGGAAGACTGAAAGGTGATGAAGGATGAAAAGCTGGTTAGCTTGTTGAATGAAGATGGACAAATGGATGGATAGATGAAAAGTTTGATGAATCGATGGGAGGATGATTTGATTAATAGATGGATGAATCTATGAAAAATAAATTAATTATAGATAGATGAAATGATAGATGAATGCATAAAAGGCTAACTGGTTAAAAGGGTAGTGGGTGGGAGGATGGATGGACAAATGACTGAGTGAATCAGAAGATGGATAACTGAATAGATGAGAGTGGATGGATGAAATAGTGGCTACAGAAGGAATGGATAGATGGGAGGATGAAAGGTAGATTGATGAATTTATGGACAAAAGGCTAAGTGAATGAATGAATGAATGAATGAATGATAGATGGATGGATGAATGGATAGCTTAGTGGGTGAGTAGATGGATTAATTGAGATATGTTGAATAGCATCATGCATGGATGGATGGATGAAAAGTTTGGTGGATGGATGGGTGAGAGGTTGGGTGGACAGATGGATGAATATATGAATGAATGAATAGATGGTTGCAGCAAAGGCTAGCTGGTTGAATCGAGGGTTTAGTAGTTGGATGGACGGATGAATAGAGAGAGATACTTGAAAAACTTGCTCTGTGGCTAGATGAATGGTAGGTATGATGGATCAATAAATGGATGGATGAATGGCTGGTTGGCAGGGTGGATGAATGAATAACTGGATGGATAAATGACAGCTTAGATTAACGGATAAAATGATGGATGAATCGCTGGCAGGATGGAGGGATGAATAATTTGTATTACTCACACTGAGGCGTAACTTCCTGCTGTAGAGGGAAACACAAACCCTGAGGCGTTTCCAAAAATATTTCACCCAGAGTACAACAAAAACTCCCCCTGACAAACAGAAACAACAAATTATTTCCCGACTCAATTAGGAGCAAAAGTGTGGGAAAACATGAATGAATAAATAAAAACGTAAAGAAAAATATAACTGAAGTGGGCAAGCTGTCACAAGTGTGTGTGAGAGAGTGTGTTTATTCAGAAAGAAAAAGCTGAGAGTGAACGTCGTGTGATGATTATTCATTGTGCCTTCAGGGTGGTTTTAATCAGCCTTAGATATTATTTTTTAAACAGAGGCCAAGAGAAATAAATTCTGTTGATTTTACGCCTCACTCTGCATTTATTCATGTTTCCTCTGAATTTGTTGTGTGGTCACTTTCGGTTTCACATTCGACCCACTTACAGGGACAGAGTATTTGTGTTGAAGTGTCCTCGATGTCATGTGTTTGTTTTTCTGGATTAAACCATTTTTTTCCCTTTAACTGAGACTTTAATTAGGCTTTAAATTCAAATAGTACAAATATAATAAATTCTCTAATGTAGAGATGAGGATCAATCCCGGCAGCGGTGCCTCCGGCTCGGCCAGGAGCTCTGATAAACTGTTATTGTTGAGTCTTCAGCCGGTATTCTCTATAATTCAGGTTGCCTCATAGAGATCTGTCTGCACGTCGAAACTAAAGTTTGTTTTCTGTTGATAAGGTTTAAAAGCCTCTTTAAATCTACTTTGATTATATCATGCTGTAGAATACTTTTTATTTACTTTATTAATTTGTATTTGACTAAATGTCTGAGGTTTCCTTTAAGATGTTTTGTTTTTACAGTTTTAATTTTTTATTTATCAGAGTAAATGTTGGAAATGATCATGGTCCCCAGATTCTGAATCCAACTGACATTGGGGATCCATTGGCTTTTCTCTTAGAATTTCCCTTCACATTTTTATTTTATTTTGCTTAAACAATTTGACATCTATTATTTGGAGTGACATGAACTTTGAAAAATGAATTCACTGACGATGAATTCAGACAGGCTTTTCCAGCAGCAGAACCAGAAGCTCCAGCACTTTACTTCTTCTACAAGTACGACAGATATCATTAATAGCTTCAGTCCTCCTACCTTCACATGCGTTTATGAAAAACCTTTAACATAATTGGCGGTGTTTCCGTGCCTTTTTCTGAAAAGCTCTCGTGCGGTTCAAAGCGGACTGCTTTCGTCGTGCAGACTGAGGCAGAAAAATACTGGTTCAGTTGTGGTTGTTTTTCGGGCCAAAGCTTTTATAATGACTCATGATTCGTTCTGTTCGTGAAGTTCTGCTGGCAAACTCTACGTTTGTCTTTGCCAGAGCAGCATGTTGGGGGTTTTTAGTTTCCAGGCTTTCACACATTAAGCCAGCAACATTAGCACAACACTAAGCCTTTAACTCTGTTCACAGTTATTCTGGATACACATGTGGACAGTCGGCTTCTTCCATGAAAACATCAGTGTTTCTTATTTCCTGGTCTGAAGAATGTTTTTGTATGTGTGACAAAATACGAGCTGCGAGTGCTCAAATTGGGTTTGAACCAAGAACGATGACAATGAATATGAAGACTGACTCGTGACTACATGAGATTTTCATGCAGTTGATGTTAAGTAATACATTTATTGATATTGAAAATATATTTTTATCTGGAAATATGGATATACAGGGCAGCCTCCCATCTATCTAGATGGAAATATATTTGATGAACTGCATTGAAGTTTTCTTCAGACATTCATTCGTACAATGAATCCTACTGACACTGGTGATCTGTGATTTTTTAGCTGGCAGTTGTCATTCAATTTGTAAAATGAATGCAATCATGTTCTGTATAAATGGTCACAAAGTTTAGTACACATTTACTTGGAGAGCCTGACTTTAGTGCCACCATGAGGTTGGTGTTTGCTTTCAGTGAAATATCTGTCAGATGAATTGTTGTGTCATTTTGGTTCAGACATTCATGTTCCTCTCAGGAAGAACTCTAAGAACTTTTGTGATCTTCTTACTTTTAGTTTGTGTGGTTTAAGACCAAATTAATATAAACCAAACACATTTTCAATCAGTCTCAGATGTGCTTTGCTTTTAAAGCTTATTAGTGTTAAAAGTAAGTCGTCGCAGAGCTTAGTTATTCATTTTGCTGCCTGTTGCTAATTGAGAAAACTGAGACATCACTGAACTGGTGCACTTTCAATGAATTTATTCAAATGACTTACTGGTGTTAACTGGGAGACTTTTCAGCCATAAAGGAGAAATGACAGACGGACCAGTGAATACATGTTTATCTGGGTTCAAATGAAGCAAGTATTTTAAGGTAAATCTGAAGGGAATAGCTATCTCAGATCTTCTGTAATTAAGACCAAATTAAACTATTCTTTGCATTATATAGAGGTAAATAGATTACCCACCGATCGCCAGAGGGAAATTAAACTGGCATAGCAGCAATGCAAATCAAAATATAAAAAATGCAAGAAAATACAGAAGGAGACGATAAAATAAAAAACTATAAGATAGAACATCCAATAGACGTCCAAAAAAGGTAGAGGCAAACTGCAACTGATCTATCTATCCATCCATCCATCCAATGACATTAACAGATCACATATCACATATGATATGACAGTGAGTTAAACAGTCTGATGGCAGGAGAAGTGACTTCCTGAGTCATTCCTTTACAACAGGGAGGTTGGAGTCGGATGCTGAAGCTGCTCTGAAGCTTGGACAGTGTTTCATGAAGAGGACAGGAGGCGTCGTCCAGGAAATGACAGACCTGTAAAACAAAGCGTGTTTCCGGTTTGAATAAACATTCACAATAAACATTTGTGTGTTTCAGCACAGTTTGAGCTGACTGACATCATGTCTGGGTGATGTCATCCTCCCGCAGTTACGCCTCGTTGCCATGTGGGGCCGCCGCTCACAGCTGATGTAACACAACTTTCCTGCGTAGCCTCCTTTTGATTGTGCTTCACTTACTTCAAAGGCAAAAAGTCCTTTTACAAGAGAGAAGGAGAACCACCTGCAGGGCTGTCTCACCCTGAAAAGTGTGTGTGCGTTCATGAATGTGAAAGAAAGTGCATGAGAGTGTATAAATTTCTATTAGTGTGAGTTGGAGAGAATAAGTGTGAGTGTGTGTCTTGTAGAAACTCTCGCGCCTCATCTCTGACATTTCCAGGTCACTCAGTTATAAAATGGCTCCTCTGCCTCCCGCCCCCTCTCTTCCTCTTTTCCCTCTCTTTCCTCCCCCTCTGCTTTTCTGTTTTTACCTCTCGTAGGGAGGGAGGGGGTGAGGAGGGAGGAGGGAAGTGGATGAAAACCAGATTAAGAGGAAGCAGAAGAAGAGAGGAGAGTTTTCTGCAGACTGACTCAGTGAAACGTTCATTTTATTACATTTGTTGTTTTAGAAATGAACTCTGGTGTTGCTGTAATAGTGCAAAGCCATTTAAATAAAACTATAATATCACTTTAACTATTTGATTCTTGTTTATAATTTAATAATTTGAATTGTCAGATTGAAACTTTGCTGGTTTCAATTTGATTCTGGTTCTTTAGAAGAAGCTTTAGAAGAATTGATTATTAATCTAAAAAAAAAAAGTAAATACTTTTAGGTCAAGTATTTACTTGAGTATTTAGTTCACTTTTATAAAACATAACTTCCACGTAAAGCAGATGAAGAATGCAGATAAAAGTGCGCAGGTTTGTGCAGCTTTTTATGTAAACCTGAACTTGCATCTTTCTATTCTCAGACTGTGTGCAGCCAGCCATAGCCATGTGACACACACATCCACTGGACCTACAGATTATATATTTCCATTGTTTAAACACATTGTTTATCATGTAAATGTCAAACACAAGTCTGCCTCATATATGTAAAGCCACTTTTCATAGTAACCATGTTTATTTTAGCATCTTTTACATCATTATCTTATTGTCTCCATGTTCTTTATATAAGAGTATGTTTATACATTTATATATATTTATGTTAATGTTAACCATGCTTAGCTGTCGTCCTTGTTTTAAACTGTGTGTGTATTTCTGCCTATGTACATTGAGTTCTTGTATGTGTTCACATGCCTGATCAATGAAGCTGATTCTGAGAAGTCAAAATGAGCTAATTTTGGAGGCAAATGTGAGCAAAAAACGTATTTTCTGAGACGTTCAGCTGCATTTTCTGATGTGTCTGGACTCTAAAAGCTTTTAGTCTTAAGCATAAGACAACCAATCTTATATATCAGTGAATCATGTGTTGATAAACTGTGTCGTCCTTTGAAGCTCTAATATTCAATTTTACCTGTCCTGTCACATCTGCATCACAGTTCATTATAACTTGAATTTTACTGAAGTAGCTTCAGTTTTGTTGAGTAAAAACATCACAAGGTTCGTATCTGTGGACACGGTAACACCAGCTACCTCTAAGATGGAGCTAAAGATTTAGTGTTGTAATGTTGAACTTGGAGTCTCAGTGATCTTTGTCTTCCTGCAGATACAACAGCTGAGTTTAACTGGCTGCCTCCCTCAGTTCATCGAACTTTTCTAACGTTTCCTGGTTTGATGAAGTCGATGTTCGTGATTCTTGCAGCTTTATGGTTTGTATCCACAAGGTCTGAACGCACAAACTGTAGTCTGGTTTGGATAAAACATCAGTTAAATAAACATAATGTTTATTTAAAAAAGACTCTAAACAAATGTTAAAGCTGGTGGATCGCAAAACAAACAGAGTAAGCTGCTGTTTTTTGGATATAAGAGGTGAGATTATACATCCCGTATACAGCACGACTATAAACACAACCACACATTTCTATAGACTCATAACGAGTGTGTGTCAGGGAAACCGGTCGGAGGAGGGGGAATACACAATTTGTTGTGCTTCGAGCCGAGATGCTGAAATCAGCAAAAACATTTTGCTTCAGAAGAGTTTTGCTCCCATTTACAGTTGCTTTCACTGCACATTCGCTCTGTAACAGCTGAGACGGACGGTGGCGAACGGCGGGCGGCTGTAATTGGTTTACTTCACCTGCTGGGACTCTCTCTCTCACACACTCACACACACTCACACACTCAGGTGACAGGTAAACAAAAGTGTCATAATGATGGGACGAGTCGGCTGGAGCAGTCAGATGACTCCTGAAGCAGCAGAGTTAAACACATGCGGAGCTGAAATAATCCTCCAGAGGGATGAAGGTGATGAAATTTTCAGCCACGCTGCTTGTTTAACACACTCGCAGAGTTTTGGCCAAATAACAAAAGGAGGTTTTCAGTATCAGTGCTCACCTGCAGCCACAAGTTTATTCATTTATTATGCTTCTCTGAATCTTTTTTTGATCTGATTATTGAAGTCCACTCAAAGCCAAGAAATAATTCAAACTTTTATT
>JAOXYL010000078.1:22557120-22584528 GCA_028564955.1 Terapon puta
TGTCTGCCTTTGCTAATTAAGTGCACACAAAGTTAAAGGAGTGCACACGATTAAAACATAATTTTAAAGAAGGAAATGAGAGGATTTCTCTCAGGTGAAGACTTACCTGTTCGGACTGTGTTTGTGTTGATCAGCTTGTTCTCTGCCCAGTGACTTTCTGCCGTCTTGTCATTAAAACTAACTCGTTCCCATTTATTGGTCTTGGTGTGTGATCTGATTCTGGGTCAGATTAAAGCTGTTTTCAGCTGCAGCAGGACGTGTCCTCTCTCCGCTGCTTCAGTTTCTGTAAATGCTGTGATGAAGTTTTATACTTTTTTCACTCCTTTAAGTTAACACAAAGTTGTTTTTATCACCGGAAATATTCAACTCTTTTAAACAAAGAAAAAGAGCTCAAGTGAAGTTGGAGGTTTGCAGTTCAGCTCACAGCTCAGCGTGCAGGAGGAACAATCAATAACAACAATGGCTTTACGGAGCAGTTATATACAATTATAAAGGGGACATGGTGGCAGATATAATGGATGTGAGCCTTTGTGCGAAACTGCAAAGTACAACAAGCAATATTTTATGTTGGGGGTAAATTAACGTTTAAGGCTCCTGGGATTAAAGTTTGTCATAAAAAGTGTTCACGCAGCTGCACAAACTGGTGGAAAGAAAGTGAGAACAATTAATCACAAACTGAGGTATTTGTACCACACATTAACTGAGTATTTCCACTATTTCCACTTTATATGTGCAGTTCACCATATTCATCAGCTTTAGTTACCCATTATGAGTTTTACAGGTGAATAAGTGTATAAATTACAGATTTTTTAATATCATTCCAGTGGTTTCTAACCTTTTCGTCTTGTCACCTCATATGTAAGATCAGTATGAAGTTTCAGAGTCTCTGAATTGTTCCACCAAAGAGACTTTTTACCTCTAAACTTCTCATTTCATTTTATTATTTGTTTGTTTTTTTGAAGGCCCAAAGAGATAAAAAAAAATATGTGGAGAGATTATATAGATCTATAAGACAACAACAACCAAACAAAAAAAATTCCCTTTATATGAGAGTGTTTGGAGATCTTGGTCTAGATTTGGATCCTGAAACCTTCCTAATCTGTAATAAAACCCAAACATCTCCTGAGCTTTGTCAGCATTGCAGCTGTTTTATTGTTCGATCTGTTACAACATGTGAACGGTCACGTGTGAACGGCCGTTATGTAAATATAAGTGACAGGTGAGGCTGAGTGTGGGGGGGTCGGAGGTGACACGGAGCTACAACATCAGCAATGAAGGCGAACTTCCTCTCCACATCTATGATTTACACTCACAGGAGGTGAATACGAGCGCCGAGCATTGTAAACCAGCTTTTACACACATTACAGTCTCTGCATGGGTAAAATAGTGCTGTGTGGGCACAATGCATTCATCATTTATTCATCCTCCCATCATCCTTTATGGAAAACTGCAGATTAAAAGCATCATTCTTTCATGAACCTGCGGGCTGTTTTAGATAATTGAATGTATAGAACTACAGTACGTCAGACCTGAAGGCAACAACGGCAGCTTTAAACTGCAGCTGGTGATTCGAGATTCATGTTGAACAGCTCCAACCAAACAGCTTGCAGCACAACACGGTTGCAGCAAATGTGACGAAACGATCATGAAATTTAGATTTAAATGCAGATTATAGAGTGAGAACATATGAGGAGTTCAGTTCTTTAGGTTAGATGATGGTTAAATTGATTGGAAACTAAATTAAATGCATATATGAAACGATGCAAAGCAAAGAGCCTCACTGTGAGTGTTTTCTTTTATCTTTTATTCATTAAAATGTAAAAAAGCTCAGAAATCCACCTTTGAAAACTAAGCATCAGAAAAAAAACTGTCCAACACTTTGGGCCTAAAAATCTCTATAAATATTTATATACAGATGATGGGTTGCCATGGCAACACGCACAGAAATTCTTGGCTCCCAGAGGATGAATCCTTCTGACTCTTTTATTCAACCACTGCCATACTTGCAAAACCACTGCATACTTTCCCATCAGCATCAGCTGTACTTCATGTTTCATGTAATTAGCAATTAGCAAACATCAGTGCAACGCCTAAGTTCAGTCTTTTCGAGCTGCTAGCATGTCGGCATCACTCCAGAAAAAAACAGTTTTTTTACAAACTTGTAGGGAAGTGAATGTTTATCAGCAAACCGTGATAAATATAAGCTCATGAGAGGTTCTAACAAGTAAAATCTACATTTACAGTGTCAGTTCCCTCAAAAAACACACCCAAATAAAAGAATGCTGTGTAGAATAAATAAATAACAGACAAAGCATTTGTTGAGATTATTTAATGATCACAAAAAGAAAACTGTGAGTTCAGTTTGTTTGACCTCCAGCTGTCATTTCCTCCTGAATGAAACAAAACTGGTTTCTAGATGCAAATTAAACCATCAGGCACAAAATGTTCACAAACCACAATAATTTTCCATCTTCAAACCCTGACAAATCTCTCCTTGTTCTTCCAGAGAGGACGAGTCCTATCGCGATCAGATCTCTTCCAGATCTTATCGTCTAAAAACCCGTCGACTAATCACCTCCGCCCGTCAGCAGGCGGGAAAGCCGTGGACTCAGATTAGACTGTTTGATGTAGCTCGTGTGTCGCCGCAGATAAACCAGACGTCTCGCTGTTTGTGCCACTTTGTGCCACTTCAGCTAATTACACGCAGCACTAATTAGAGTCTAAATGAACCGAGGAAGCAAAGAGAGTCGACGGCTCAGCTTATCAATGACTGATTTTACTACGGCTGATATGACTATTACTAATACTGCTGCTGCTAGCAAACTTTACTACTGTATGTGTTAACGCTAACGTCACTTGTAGGTCGGCTATCTGTTATTATTAAAGCGCTAAACTGCCTCCTCTTCCAGAGTCATTTCACCTTTCTGTTAGAACTTCTCCATGACTTTCTCAATACTTCTATCAAATCAACATTTTAGCGACAACAGAAGCTTCACCCTTTTTTGTTCTTCTGATACCAATCAGCTGAGTAAGGAGTTTTCTTGTCTAACAAAGTCTTAAAAGATACAACTACACATGATTATTCATCTTTATCTGACTGGTACTGGCACTGCCTTTTTACAAATACAGTGAAGCATCTCAACATCATCATCATGGTCTCGCACTTCTCATACAGGCGTTCATGTTCCTCAGAGGATGAAGACTTCTGTGATGGTCTGACTTTTCCTCGTGTGACAACATGATGTTTTTTTTTTATAAAACATGTCAACAACTGTTGGATCTTAATGTGGTTCAGACGTTCATGTTCCCCTCGGGATCAGCTGTAAAGTAATGATGACTTTGTTTGGAGGTATCAGCTTGTATGAAGTCCTCTCCGACTTCAGTGTGATATGATTGTGAGTTGAGCTTTTAGTTGTATTATCACTCTGTATATTTCTATATGAATCCAATATATATGTATATTCATCATGTTTTACATCATGACATTAGCAGGAACTATAATTAGCTACAGCTGACTGGCACTGACTCCACCTTCCAGCATTACTGGTGGTTGGACCACAAAGCTGGTGGTGATGTTAGGAAAGGTCTTTGCAGGTTTAAAACATTGGATCGGAGCCAAAACAGATTTGTGGAAAACCAACATGTGTTCAAAATCCACATTCAAAAGAGAAACACCCAAAACAAATGTGACCTGAGCAACCTGAATAACGCAGTGAAAAATAAGATCAGCACCAGCAGCAATGTGACGGACGATCAGTTAAAAAGCTGCTGAGGTTCCTGTTTCTCAGTTCTTTGGATAATGTCTGTGACACACATCAGATACTGAACCTGAGATATTGGATTAAATAAAGGTAATTCTTTCCTGCCAACAATATTTATGATATTTGAAGCAGTGGCAGTGGATGATAAGAGCAGCCTTAAAAAGTTTTTGAACAACTAAAAAACTTTTTTTTTAAAACTATAAATCAAATCGTGTACAACTGCATAAATCTTATCCACATTTGTTGGCATCTTTATTTTCCCATTTTCCTGTCTGCATTTTCACCCTGTTCCTGCTTGTTCATCGATAACGTTACTTTTATTCTGCTACTGATGATGGCTTTACTTTGCTTTTATTTGCAGAGACTTCTGGTGCCGCACAGTACAAAAAAAGGTTCATGTAATTTAGTTTGTGGCACTCCAACCAGTGAAAATTTGACAGCAAAAGAGGAGCAACAGCTCACAGAATTTACCCTGTTATACTAACTTAATTTACATTTAAATGAAAACTATTTTCTACCAAATGAAAAAAAAAGAAGATGTGTAGTGGTGGATATCTTCAGCCAGTAAAACAGAAACTATCTGCACGCTTGGTTAATAGCTGCGAATTGCTCGTTTTAGATAGCGACGCGTGCCGCAACACACATCAAACACAGAGCTGCCGGATGGAAAGAGATAAATGAGAGCAGCGAGAACGAGGCGTCATCACCAGAAGAAGTTGATGGTTTGTCTTGTTCTCAGTGGATCCACCTACGCCGCCGTTAGCCTGTTTGTCAAGTGCAGATAAATTAATTAGGCAGGGATGTGGATGAAAGAGGGTGATCGTTTTCCTCTCTCACTTTGTTTTGTCTCGGTAAATTGGCTGGCTAAAAAGTGAATAGAAGGGGATTATCAACGTCACCATTATTCTTTGTGTGGGCAAACTGTGTGGGAGGGCAGCCATTTTGTGATTAGAGACTGTGCAGCCCAATAAGGTAACACTGCGCCTGCGTTTCTTCGGTCCTGATAAAGAAACTACTCAGGACTTTGGTGTGCTTGAGTAAGAAATCATTGTGGATTTTGTACATACATAAATTTGTGCAATAGATTTAGTTAAAGTAATAAGAATAAAATTTGCTTGGTAGTAACCATGCTCACTCAACAGCTTCGCTTCAGACTGAAATATTAAATTCTGCACACGTTTTTATTTTCTGGAGGATGGATTCTTTTGTGTTTTGTAATCCTTTTTTTTGCTTTATTTGTACTTTCGAGTGAAATATCTTGACAATTCTTGCACACCTTTAGCCATTAATTTGTCCTCATGTGTGGTGTGAATGAATGAATTCAAACGTTTTGTTGGTCTCTTTGACTTTTCATCATTATCAGGTCAAATACAGTGAAGAATCTCAACATCACCGTCATGGATTGGCACATTTCATTCAGGCGCTCATGCTCCTCAGAGGATGATGGCCTCTGTGACGCTCTGACTTCTCCTCTTGTGCCAACATGGTGTTTTGTATAAAACATCTCAGTAGTTGTTGGATCGCAATGAAATGTAGTTCAGATGTTCATGTTTTCCCTCAGGATCACTGGAGATGCTCTGACTTTGACCGGTGTGGAGGTGTAAACTAAGCTTTTACACACACTGTCCACCTTCTGCCAGTTTTTGAGATTTTGTCACTCTGCACATTTTCATGTGAATCCAAAAAAACAAACAAACATCATAGGTGCTTGTTGTTTCTCCAAATTCACCAGGCTTCCAGCACATACTGTTTTGCATACCAGCAAGAGAGAGAGAGGGAGAGAGAGAGAGAGAGGAGGAGGAAGAGGAGAGGGAGGTAGTTGGAGGAGAAACAGTGAACAAACAGTCAGAGTCTCCGCGGCAGCAGAGCTGTGCGCTCCAACTATGGATGTGTGAGAGAGAAACCCTGAGCAGAGGAGCAGTGAGGAGCAGAGAGGAGGAGCAGAGGAGCGGAGCAGGCTGCCGGTGGATGTGTGAGTCTGTGGCCGGGCTGCGGTGCGTGTGTGCCGGCCCCGCTGTGGATGGGATTACGCCGGTCGTTCCGCGTCTCCTGTCGGTGCTGTTGCTGGAGGAAACATGCGGCTGCGGAGCTCCCCGGTGCCCTCCGTCCTCCTCCCGCCGCCGCCGCTGCTGTTGCTGCTGCTCGGGCTCTGCAGCGGCACAAGTTTCCCAAGTAACATCAACATAGGTGAGTGAGGGGGTGTCTGCACCCGCTGCACCCCTTTACCTGCAACACCTCCAATATTCTCTGCAATCTAAGACAATCACTCACAGTGTCTGCAGGACTGTGCGTCCCTGTAGTTCTAATCTGCGCTCAAATTATTCTCATTCAGCTGATGCATTCACATCACGACGCACCGTGGGCTCTGCAACTGCGATAATCAACTCATATATGATATATCACGAATATATTTATGTCCGTTTTTATAAAATACGTTGAGTAAAAATGATCTTTTGAAGCTTAATGGTGCAACACTTGTACGCAAAAGTGACTCCCTGTAACAGCTCCATCACTGCTTTTTAAAATAATCCTTAAATGTTTGTGGAAATGTTTCTTTGTGTTTATGAAGCCCTCACTCCTGTAATAATGTGTGAGGCTCAGGATTTCCTCTGCTTACACTGTGTGGATAATCACAGATTCACAGAGTAATTTGTGTCCTTCTGTGTCACTTTGATATTTTTGCATCAAACATCAGACTTCACATACAGTCTGCACAAAATGGCATCAGCACCACGGACAGAGGCGCGCTGACATTAAGAGGTCTGCTCTTTGTTACATTTGTTGAACATGTGTCGTACGAGGTGATGCAGCGGACCGTCAAAGGTTCAAATCCAGTGAATCTGCCTGCTCGCTCCACCACTGTGTGAGGTTTCTCTGCATCCTTTGGTTTCCTCCCACAGTCCAGAGACATTAGATTAGATTAAGTGTCTATTCTTAATGAACTGTGTAGGTATTTGAGCGGTTGTTTGCCTCTGTGTGTCAGACGTGATGATCAGTTCAGGTGTAGCCATCCTCTCGTACAAATGTCAGCGCTCATCATGTATAATGGATGAATGGATGCTTTGCATGTGAGGTGATGCAAAGTAAATAAAGCTGTTAGATGCAGTAGAACAAAGAGTATAAAGTGGGCATGCACAAGCAAAAAACAAGTACCTTTGAAACGCTCTTCAGTACTTGAGTAAATGTAGTCAGCTCCTGTCGACCACTGACTGAGGCACAAATCTGTTTTGTTCTTCCAGACTCTTCCATTATATATGATAAATGATTTGAAATGTCTTTTAATTTTAATGCAAGTCTATATTATGATTCGTCATGTGAAATGCCACCATTTGCAGCTCAGAATCAATCATTTCTCTGCGTCTCGCTCCAAAAACTTTTCTCACTGTGACATTTGTTACACCGGATGAATCCTCCCTCAGCTCTTTTATTCCCATTTGAACCTCGACGGGCCTGGACTCATCCGGTGATGGTCGGGCAGCTGTGGGCTGCAGAGCGTGCGACTCTCCCAAAATGAAGTTATAATGTGATTCATCGGCCCACTGCCGCTTCCTCTCAGGTTTGGTGCTGATGTGGCATCAAGTTCAACTATCCTGCATATTACAGGAATAAAATCCTGCCTGCAGTCTGACCCTGCATACAAACCAGTGAGTCTCAGCATTAAAAATCAGTAACATTGGTTTTCTCTGCATGTGTTTATTGAATCAGTGAGCCCTTCTGTCAGAGCAGATGGACAGCTTCCAGCCTTTATAACTCTGATGAATAAATCATACACTATTCCAGTAATGCTCCTGTTAAGTTTCCTTGTATTGTAGTGTGAGCTGTTTTCAATGTGCAAAGAAAAATATAGATGATAAACTGCATTTGTTTTTCATCACAGCAATAGAAGTGTGATGGTGACAACAGAGAAAGTTTATTGGAAAGGCTCTTCGCCATTAAATAAATAAATAAATACTCATTATTTTTTGCTTCCTTAATGTTTGTGTCGTCCATTTAACCAAGTGCTCAACTTTTTCAGAAGAATTTTGAGGTACTGAATATTTAATTTTCTATGCAACGTTATACTTTTACTCCATCTGAGCGGTAAATTCAGTAGTTTTCCTTCTTTCGATTTGTCCGACAGCTTTAGTTTCTTTCCAGATGGCAGCTGTTCATCCCCTTCCTGTCCAGTGGAAACCTGGTATCTCCAGATCTGTTGATGTTGAGCGTCTGTGATAAACTGAAGGATGAAGTGTTCCTTTATGCGTTGATAAAACTCTTCTCCTTTTCGGCTAAATAAATGATTTAAAGCCTCTTTGGATCAGCTGCATCGTCACAAAGCTGGAAACAGGCTGTTGTGACTTTTTACAGATACGTGGTTCTCACAGAACAAACGTGATGATCTCATAGACCATGATGTATTGCTGCAGATGAAACCAGCCAACAGTATATAAAGTCGTCCAAATGAGCTCAACCTGAAACGTGCAGCAGTAAAATGAAAAATACACATTAATGCAGGAGGATTATTAATCTGGAAACACCAGAGTCTCTTTACTGACACACACTGTTACTGTCACAATACACACGCACACTGTGAGTATGTTTATCTGGTAATACTTACAGAGTCGAGTAAGATTAATAATGCAGAACTTTTACTTGTTGTGGTGTATTTTCACAGTGTGGTATTATACAAGTACTGAATACTTCCTCTGACAACACTAAAATGGAGCATCGATTAGTCATGCAGTCAAGTCACCCAGACCTTTGCTATCAGTGTCCCCCAAAACAAATAAAATACAAAATTACACTGCTATTTCATGTAGACAGATGAATGGTAAAAATCCAGTAATATGATAGAAAATTACATAAAACCCACACACCCAGCTCTCCAAATTAGATGTAGTTTGATACTTTCAGTTAATTTGACTAAACATACTTATTTACTGTAACATTAATATGTTGAGTGATGTTTTCAATGCAGGAATTTTACTTAAAATGATTCAAGTATTTTCACTTCCTGTTTGATTTTCAAGAAAATAAAATATCTGCATACTTCTTCCACCACCGTGACAAATTATAATGAGTTTCAGCAGAGTCCACTTTACTTAAAGTTTTTGTCGTTTTCATATGAAATAATAAGACCAACACAAAATAAGAGTGTTATTATTCGTCTCCTTTAGTTTGAATGTTCGGGGCTCTTATTGTGAAGGTGTGATTCCGGTGGAGCAGCAGGTGTTAAAATGTGTCAAACAAACAAAACAAAATGTCGTTTGGTGTTTGTTTCCATCCAGCTGAGGCACGAGGTTAGTCGGTGTTTGCTTTCATGCTGTGCTTTAGATAAAGTGACACAATTATATAATTAGATTTTATATTGAATAGTAGATTGTTTAAGAAGTTTTACATTGAGGCAGCAGGCTGCTGTGAAGTTAAATCTGCATCTGGTATTTTTCTGATTTTGGTGAAAATGTCATCAGTGGGGCAAACTGGAGGGTTAAAAAATCCTCCAACTGGTTAATGATTTTTATTTTTGATCGCCTTTATGGCTCTGTCAGCAGATAACTTCCAGTCACCACCTATAAGACCATTTGGATTTTTAAAAACATCAGGCTGCCTTCAATCAAGATCACGTGACTCTTTCTTATTAAGATGATGATACAGTCTCACTGTAGCTCAAAATATATATCTGTTTTTATTGAGTTCTGGATTGTGTTAAATGTGGTTTTTATTTAGGAGCACAATGAGGGGTTCATTTATTTTCCTTTATACAACACTAGGTTTTATAGTGAAATTCAAGCAGCTGCACAGAAACCAAAATAACTGTTAATTAATCCTTCTAATCTTCATGTCTCCACACTGAGTGTTTACATTTAAGTTGGTGAAACTTTGGATTCTGCCACCAAATATGACACAGATGGATTAATCTGCAGATTACTTTGAACATTAATCGTTTCTTTTATGAAACCTCGGTAAACACATCACCATCTATCCAAAGTTGACGTCATCACATTTTATTTTCTTTTATGTAAAGATATTCAGTTGATTGTGATGAGGCAACAATGACAAGTAGAAATTTTTCACAAGGCGGAGAATATGCTCACACTATGCCTTAAACTATTCTTTTGTTATCAAATAAATGGTGATTCGTTTTCTGTAAAGGTTTTGAGAAGAGCTGGGTAAAGAAGTCAAGGAAAAGAGTTTGCTTTATCGGACTGTTTTCTCAACCACAAGAGACGGAACAGAAAACAAAACGATTTTGCTTCGAGAGTCGTGACTGCTTCTGCACAAAAAGTCCATTTTCACATTTGAATGCAGCAGCTGTAAACACCACAGCGACTCCCTGTACTGTCATGTAAAACACAGCTCATCCCACTTCACCACTGAGAGGACAAGAGGGTCAATCAGTCCCAGTTTAAGTGTTCAGATAATTTCCCTGTGACCATAAAAACCATTATGTTAAGAGTGTGTGAGTGCCGAGACAACAGACAGAACGAGAACAGAGAAAAGAGGCTTTAAACGGCAATTACTGCAAACCAGAGTGTCATTAGTTAGGTGGAGATGTGAACTCAGCCAACGTGTATTCGAGTGCTTGGAGATGCAACTTTGAACAAAAGTTTGTGGTCTTTTATTTTACTCTTAAAAGTGACAACATAGATCAATATTATCAACGTGGAGTTAAGGAGAGGAGGAGGACTCAGTGAAGGAGTCAAATGATTTATTCTTTAGTCTGGTTCCAGACAGTTTTTTGCTTGGCTTAACCCAATAAAATATAACATGTTAGTCAATGATCTTTAGAGGAGCTGGTTTTTGGATTGTTATGTTTGGACAGAGGAAGGCTAGCTGTTTCCCCTGTTTCCAGTCTTTATGCTAAGTCTTTATGCTTGTTATTGATTCTCTCAGTGAGTTTTGGTGAAGAAGATGAAAATGATGTTATATTTCCTCACCGCTCCAGAAGATGTGCAGTATTCAGACTGCTCATTTAATCTGACAGAAAGACCCAAAGATAGTCTGTTTAATGTGATAAAGACCTTGTAAATGTTTGTAATTTAGGTTGAAAATAACTGAAATCAATCGATTATTGATATATTCACAGTTTAGAAAATTAATCCTGATCAAAAACCTTAAACTTCTCTGATTCTTTGTCTGGTGGAGCTGAGCAAAAACTCTATGTTTAGGAGAAAAACATGCTTACAGAAACAGTTCGAGTTAAACTTTCTGAAATCTACAGTAGCTGGAGGAGGTAAAAATTCAAAGTGTAGCATCAAACTGCCATTTAATGCAGGTTTATCAATGAAATGTTTGCAGTGATTCTGTTTGCAGATTTCCATCCTAACAGGATTTGTAAACTCTTCTGACATAATCCTAAGACAAAAACATTTAATTTAATGTATCTTTATCCATCTGTGTTATTTACCTGCTTTTGTAGGCCAAAGGTGATTTCTCATTTGATCCTTTCTAGCTGTTTCCTTCTTTCTGTGTGTAGTCGGACAGGAATTAATTCCCACTGTCTCTTTCTGTTTGAAAAACAGGAGGCCTTTTCCCCACCGGTTCCCATGAGTACGAGGTGTTTCGTTTCGCTCTGGCACAACATCAGGATGTCCCCAAACTGGTGCCACAAGTGGACATGGTGGACACTGGGAGCAGCTTCGCCATGACCTACGCCTGTAAGTTCAGAGACAAAGAAGCCTTGCTATCGTATGTGATGCTTTTAAACTTTTTTTTGTTTTTAAATGCCAAGCACATAAAATTAATTTTTATCATGGATCCCCAGACGCGCATGTTCGAAGGTTGTTTTCCAAACAGTGGTTGGGGATGCCAGTGTTCGGCGGAGTAAATCAGCCAAATGTTTTCTCTGTTGCATTCAGATTGGTTGCCCTTTCTGAATTTAACTCCATAATGGGATATTTTCTGAGAAATGGCTTTAATAAGATGGCGTTGTTCACAGTGCTCAACGAGATTTAGCATCATCTCTGATTCTGATTCTGAGCCCACTTTTTAACAAATACCACATTTTTGGATGTCGCAGTTTTCAGCAGACAGATGCAGCTGGTGAACATAGTGGAGCATTTATCAGCTATCAAGAGACAGTTGTTTCCCTGAGGAGGTGGTGGAGACCAAAAATAGAGCTAAAGAAAGACAATAGTCACTCACGTGTACCTCTAATGGGACAATCTGTCAGTGGTGTGTTTCTAAGAGTTTCTACCTTCTAGCAGTTCACCGACACATACAAACCCTCATCTATCATCTGATCATGAGCTTTGGGTAGTGATTGTGAATATGACTGCAGATAGTTTCCTCTGTAGGGTGGCTGAGCTCAACCTCAGAGATAGGATGAGGAGCTCGGACATTTTGAAGGAGCTCCGAGTAGAGCTGCTTCTCCTTCACACTGAAATGAGTCGACTGGGTCAACATCTGATCAGGATCAGGGTGCACTCCTTGAGAGGTCATTCGGGTATGTCGAAAAGGCAGGATGCCCCGGGGCAGACAGAGAAAAAGCCGGCGATATTATTTATCTCATCTGACCCAGGAGGAGCTAGAAACATTTGAACGCCTCATCGCTCAAGAAAATGGACAGATGGACGTGGATGGATCATTCACACAAATTGACCTCTGAATGTTTTGTGCAGGCTGTATTTATTCACCATAAAAGGCTAATGTACATGTCTAAGAAGTTACATGCACTATCATAATCTCTTCCTACATTTAAAAAATTAATTATTTAAACATTGTGCAAGTTCAGATTCACAGTTGTGAGTATTGTCTGCTGTTCTCCTTCTGGTATAGAAAACTCTTATGTTTTGTTTATAATTTAGTGTAAATCAGTGTCTAATTTTAACTTTAAAAAAGCAGTATGTCTGTTGTTAGTATGACATTAGAGTCTGCGCTGCCTGTATGACTGTCCTGTTGGTTTGTGAAGGCTGTAGTCACCATCATGGGTCATTGCATCATTCTTCCAGCATCCAGACTTCATTCAGCAGACGTGGGATTTAGGGAAAACAGGACTAAATGTAGGCGGGCTTTAAAAGAGCAGACAGCAGCAGTAAATGGGCGTAGACCAGAGGGAGCTCAGCACTAAATGGACTCTGGCTCCAGGGAGCGCTCAGTAGGTTTGCAGAACAATGTGCTGACCTTGTTTTGTTCTGCCCAAAATGCTGAATTTACCAGCCGACCTTATTACACCTGAAACTGAATATGGAGATAATATGACCCTTAGTCCAAATATTTACTATGTTAGTTAACATATTTGACAATTGTTACATCTGTAACTGCTGTAAAACCCACTGACAAAACCTGCTTTAATTCAAGGTCCACTTAAAAGATTACTGTATTTCAGAAGCATAAATTTTGTAGCTTTTTTAATTGAATAGAATATATAATTAATATAATAGACTACATAAAACAATATTTAATCATTCACATAAAATGAATGACCTCTTTTGTTGACTTTCGTTCAGGGAGTTCAACTCATCAAGGTGAAACATCCTCATCAGAGCACACATTAAACTCACTAACAGCACATTCAGCATCATTTTTCCAAGATCTCAAGAATTAACTGTCACTGCACAACAATTAACATCAAGTAGTGATTGTCAACACATTCTTAGATCTCATTCTCCCCAATGCTAAAAAATATTAACAGACAGACAGAACAGTGTGTGGCTGGTCCTTGATGGTCCCGGTGGCCTTCTTCCTACACTGCTGGGTGTAGAGGTCCTTCATATGGATGGCAGCTCCGTCTTGGTGATGTGCTGAGCAGCTTTCGCCTCCCCCTGTAGAGCCTTATGTTTGAGGGTGGTGCAGCTTCCAAACCAGGCGGTGATGCAGCCAGTCAGGATCCTTGAGTCCATGTTGAGCCTCTGCAGCCTGCGGAGGAAGAACAGCCGCTGTCTGGTTAATAAAGTTTATAATATATCTCATTTAGCGTCTTCATTAAAGTGAGAAAATCTGGCTGCAGTCTTACAAGAGAACACAAAGGTGTTTTACTTTTTCATGAAAGTCTATACTGTACAAACGCCTTAAGGCATTGTAATTTGTGTTATTTTACTACATGAATTAGGAATGGCTTAACTAGACTATTTCTCCCTATTTTCTCCCAATACTTATACTAATTTTGTAAGTTTCTGAATGAACATAGTCAACAAACTCAAAACTGTAAAAGTATAAAAGTCAAACTCAAGTGGGTGTGTTGGACATGCACATGTCCCATTTCAGAAAAATATAATTATTTGATTGGATTAAAATGAATGAAACATTAATGCGTTCACCACTTTAAAACAGCAGTTTGGTAGCTTTTGCATTTTCTCCCAGAATCAATCAAGTTTCAACTAACCTTTTATATGACACAGTGATTCACTGTTGGATCAAATTGTAAACAGTAACTAAAATTTAAAAGCTTTTTGCTTGTTTTGTCTGTAAAAATCTTAATTTGTAAAATACTCAAAGTTGTTAGGTAAATGTTGTTAAGTAAAAATGTTCATAATGCATCCCTGAAAGGTAGAACGTGGCAGAATTTCTTTTTGAATATAATTTAACGTGCATTTACTTACTAAAAATATCATTTTCCACCTCTGCTAAATGGCCAAAACTACAAAAAAAAGAGCCCAGCAAACCAGAAGGATCCTTTAAAGAGTCGGTGTCCTGATTCTGCTCTGTGCTGCTGCAGGTTATTTTTCTAAACCAGACGTGAACAGAGTCTGAATGATGGAGCTGCTGCACCTGAGCTGATCCCACCTGCCCTCTGGATACCACTGACAAACCTCTCTGTCTGCCTCTTTATATCTGTCTGTCTGTCTCTCTCCTGTTTGCCCTTTTCATGCTGTCTCTCTCCGTCTCTCTTTCTGTCTTCTCCCGTGAAGCTACTCGTCTTCATTTCTGTCTCTCTGCCTCTCACTCATTCCTCTTTCTGTCTGTCTGACTCATCCAGCCTCTCTCTTTCTTTGTGCTCTCATTCATCCCACCGCTTTCAGTCTCCCAACAATTACTGGAAAATATCAACCTGTGATTTATTTATTTATTTATCATCATGGCCTCTGTCGAGATTCAAATTGAGGTTACAATCTGCAGAATGAAATTTATTTGAATGTTTTCTTTTTATGCTATTTTGTACTTCACCACATCTCAGAGGGAACTGTGGTACATTTTACTTAATTTTCTGACAGCTTTTAGTTACTTAATAAATCCAGATATTTGCACACAAAACACGAAGACCTTGTGAAATTGAATTGTGAAATCATAAATTTACAGTTTCCGTGAGAACAGCTGAAGCCATTGGTCGATCAATCAATTAGTATGTTAACAGACTATTAATTCTGAATGGTGTGAATGATTGTCTATGTGAATAGTGTGGAGGTTTGGACTGTTGGCTGGACACAATGAGCATTGTGAAGGAGTCACTTTGGACTCTGGGTCATTGTGATGACATTTCTCACTGTTTTCACTCTTTTTTCAAGTCAAATGATCAGTGGATTAATGGAGGAGAGAATCAGTCCAACAGTAAAATCCTGCTTATACATTAATGAAGAGGAAGAATCATCTAATGAGAGAATAAACAACAGGTCAACAGGCACTACTGAGCACAGGCCTTTATGGATTTCAACCACATTTTACTATTATAGTCTCATACCTTTACTTAAGTAGGACTTGAGCTTGTCTTGAGCTTGGCTTACTTTTAAAACTTGAAGTTAAAGCCCTGAATGTTTCCTTCTCTATGGCTCAGTATAAATATGTATTGGTCAGGAGCTTCAGGGCAGTGCTGCTTGTTGTATGTTCAGCAGTTTTGATCAATAAACTAAACAGTCTCAATTCCCGCATCAGTTTCCAAAAGGACATCAGGAGCTGTAAAATCTTGTGTTTCACCAAAACTTGGCTAAATCCTGAAGTACTGGACAGCACCATTCAACATTGGAAGACACTGTGGTCCTGTTGGTGGACATGATGATGATGATGATGATAATGAAGTCCTCCCTCTACTTTGTCTTCATTCTAGAGCTTGACAAGCAGAAGAATTGCTGATTCTTGGCTTTTATGCATCTTGTCGAGACTTGCGGACGAGATAAGAACCTTGCTGACCTGCTGGATTTAAGATTCAATAAGTTATTGGCATTGTACAACAATTTACACCACACATGATAAACACAGATCTAAAGTTCTGATTAAATAAATAAGATATAAATTTTAAATCTAGGAAGATATACTACTAGAATAGAGATGAAATTAAATATACAATACAATAGAAAGTGTTGGTGTTGTTATAAAGTGGTGGTGCTGTGAACAGGTTTCAGAAGTCTTATTACCTGCAGGATGAAGGTTCCCTGAGCGTGGTGGTTCAGTTCGAATGCTGTAGAACCATCGGCCAGATGGCAGCCGACAGATTGCCTCTCTCTTCCTCCTCCTGAAGTCAACCATCAGTTCCTTTGTTTTGCTGATGTTGAGCTGGAGGTTGTTGTCCTGGCCAGTGTCGGTGGCCACGCAGTCATGCATGAACAGGGAATACTGCAGGAGAGTGCTGGGGAGTACCGGTGTTCAGAGTCAGGGTGGAGGATGTGGTGCTGCCCATTTGCACAGCCTGGGGTTTGTCCATCAGGAAGTGCAGGGTCCAGTCACAGAGGGCGGTGTCGAGCCCGAGGCCTCTGTGCTTGGTGGCGAGCTTGGAGGGCACGATGGTGTTGAACACTGAGCTGTAGTCAATGAACAGCGTCGCACATATGTGTCCCCCTGGTCCTGGTGTGAGAGGGCAGTTTGAGGGGTGAGGACAATGGCATCTTCAATTAACCTATTGGGCCTGTAGGCAAATCCAGTGGATCCAGTTTAAAGCACTCAAAGCACTTCATGATGGTGGAGGTGAGTGCTACTGGGCGGTCTCAGTCAGGGAGAGGATTTGGGGTTTCCTGGGGACAGGGACAGCGACGGTCTCCTTGAAGAATGTGGGGACTACAGACTGGAGCAGTGAGAGGTTGAAAATGTCTGCCAGCTGGTTCGCACACACCTTGAGAGCTCGGCTGGGGATGCCATCAGGTCCAGGAGTCACGTCTGCCCTGGATATCACAGGTGGGCAGCGATCCCTCAGAGCCTTTTGCACTTCCACAACTGAAATTTCTCTCAAAGTGCATAAAAGGTTCAGTTTGTCTGGGAGAGATGCAGATGTTACCTCAACACTGCTGATCTTCCTTTTGTGGTCTGTCATAGTTTTAAGTTCAGCCCACATGGTCCTGGTGTTTGAGCCCTGGTAGTGAGACTCAACTTTGTCTCTGTTTTGCCTCCGGAGTGCGTACCTGGACTTCCTGTACTCCTTCCAATTGTTGTAGGCATCGTATCGTGCTTTAAGTTTGCCACAGACTCTGTTAACCCAGGGCTTCTGATTTGGGAACGTCCATACACTGATCCTCGGTACGTCGTCATCGAGGGGGTCAGCAGGTTATGATGGGTTTGATGTCAGAATGAGGAGTTATCTCAGAAATCACTGATCTCCCAGAGATTCGTTCACAACATCATCAAATGAACTCTAGTCAAAGCTCAAATGGTGGAAAACCGTGTGGAGATCACGTGGCATTTTAGTTTAATGTATTAATGTGAGGAAGGTTACAGCCTCCTCATTCTCCACACAGATCTGATGTTTGCTTCACTTTTAGTGACATTCTCCATCAACATCATAATTAATTCACATCTACACAAAAATTTTACACTTCAAATAAGAGGAAGATTTCTTTTTTCCGGCGAATCCTCTTGGTGCACAGATTTAATGCAATTATTGTTGATGATGCAAGATAAATATTGCATTTCTTGAAATAAAATAAATTTAGCCCTCACAAATCAGTTTGAATCTAAGATTTGTCCTCTCTACTCTTCCTGTTTTCCTCTTACTATGATGCTCCACCTCTCCCCTTCTGTCTGTTGTTTTCTCCCCGGTCTGTTGTTGTGTGAAATGTAAAACAGACTGAGCTCTCTCCTGTGAGACAGACTCTACAGTCGGAGCAGAGCAGAGAAAAACAAATATTTCTCTGAGAGCAGAGACTCTGTCCTCGGAGCTGCTGCGTCTGACAGTTTTCATACAAGCAGCTCAGACTGAGCTCACAGTCGCTTTTATCAGGATTTAGTCTCAGTGACGACGAGGGGCAGGACTGACAGCTGGTCTAACGTAACAATACAGCTACAATCAACCCCGTTTTCATCACTACACATGGAGAAAAAACACTGTGGACTGTGTGGACTCCTGGGAAGCTGGGAAGGTCTTTATTTTAAAGGAAAAGTTTGACATTTTGGGAAACATACTTATTTGCTTTGCTGCAGATAATTAGAAGAATAAATGTGAAGCTTCACACAAAGACTCAACACATGGACAATATGGACAACACCTGGATCTCCCCCTGGTGGCTGGCTACAGAACAGGTCATAAGCCACGCCTCCTCCATGTTAGCAGATGGGATGCTAAAAGGATGACTTCTGTCATTTTTCGTAGTTCTAATCATGCTGATGTTTGCTAAAGTGTTAATTTTTCCAATTACTTTGGTTTAATTAGTTATTTGATGCTAGGCAAGGCCTCATGATTGAAAGTTGTCAGTCCGAGTGAAGTAGGAGGAGCCTGCAGACGTTTTTTCAGGAATTGTATGTAGAGAGGAAGCATTAAAAGTAAGTGTAAAATACATTTTTGAAGGTTTTTAAGTGATTTTTTTAGCTAACACACACATTATTATTGATTAACGGTTGGAATGGGGCGGGTGTGTGGGCAGGACTTTGATACTGAGGCTCGTCCCCCTGTTTACTGCTGGCTGTAACTGACATCACAAGCTCAAGATGGCGGCATTTGTATCTGAGACATTTTAACTTCACTTTTGTACAGCGAGAAGGAAGTGGAGAGGTGTCATCCATCTTTATAAACAACCAGTGGGGTAAAACGGAGAGCCCTGCTCAGCAACAGCCACCTATGAAAACCTCATGCAATCTAAAGAGCACTAATTAACATGTTACATCTCATTTGTTTAGTCTGTTTATTAATAGAAGTGAAAAGAATTAGCAGTTTCACAGGGATGTTACATGATGAGGTTGGGACTAGTTGGTGACCAGTGAAGACTCCAGAGAATATGATACTGTTCTTTTCATCTGTCAACAAGACGGTGTAAGTTCAAAATGTTGAACTGTTGCTTTTAAGTCGTGGTTCAGTTCTTGTCTTACATTAGCTAAATTACAGTCAAAGCCAGTGTGTAAAAATGAACGTCGTGGCATGTTAACAATAAAGCCACTTTCATTTGTTTTGCTTAATTAGTCTGCTTAATATCTTTGCGTAAGTCAGATTCTCCTCGAGCTCAAACATCTGGAGCTGAAGTCAAAACAGTTCAGTGTGTCACAGTAATCTTATCAGACATTTCGTTGCCCACGGGAAACTTGCAGCTCACAATTGTCTTTTCTTTATCTCCTGTGAAATAAATCATATTCTTATTGAGATTACTGAATCTTATCTGCTTCTCCTAAACCATCCCTCAGGAGGGATGAGGAGCAGCAGCAAAGATCAGTCCAAGACAGATGATCCAAAGGTACAAAAAGAAGAAAGAAAGTCGTTTTTTTTGGCAGTTTCTGGGAGGTGAAGGAATTTTTCTCAAGCTGAGCTGATGGGAAGTGTCAGTTAGTCACTGTTCAACTTCCAGATGAAGAAGAACCATTTTCTGTGTTGATATTATTATTGATCATATCGGCTTCTTCATTTCTGTATTTTGGTTTAATCTGGTGTTAAAAGCCCAGTCACTCATTTTTTGAGTAAAACACAGCTTCCTGATTTAGATTGAAATTTGTAGCAATTTCTTCTCCCTTTCTGTCACAGACTGGTCCTATGAGACATGCAGAAATCAGGAAATGATTCAAGTTGTAATTCTTTCATTTCAAGGGTGAAGAGACTGTCACGGTCCTGCGTGGATGTTGCTCAAATTTCAGACATTTCAGTCACAGATCTGCCAATTAATTTGGGGAATTCAGGCAAAAGTGTTTAACATATAAACTCACTGAATGGTGGAACAACATAATTATCAGCTTCTAAAGAACAATGTTTGATAGAGCTAGACTGTTACAGATCACTGTCTGTGTATAACAAGAATAGATCACAGAACATTGTGCAGCGCAGAAATGCAAAACTAGTTAAGGTAATTTAGAAACACCTTTATATGGTAGTTTATCTACCAAATGTCTTGTTCAGTGTGTTTCTTTCTTGGTTAACACTTAAAAAAATAACAAATTAATCAGAGCAGTTTCTCTCTCTTTATAGTGTTAATATATATAATCAGTCCCTTAACATTCACTAATCCACTATTGGTCTGGATATATTCACATGTGAAGAAAACACGAATTATCAAGTCTTTTCTATTAAAGAGTTCAAGCTGTAAATCAAAGTTAGGCGGCTACAGTTCTTTCAGTGGTGGTCGTCCTGCCAGTCTCAGTTATATATATATGTTGACTTTAATGGAACATGAAGATTTCATCTGGTGAGTAATTAATAATAGTAATACATTTGTTAATAAAAATATTACAGGAGATATTAACAGAGGGAGGTGATCAGACCTTTTTAACGGATTAATAGCTTTTTTCTTTGGCTGTTTCACAATAAAGGTCACTCAGGTTCAACATTCAGGACTAACAGTAAATTAACATCGTTTGGATGTAAGAGATTTGTCAGGAAACGGAGACCTGATATCCAACACAGTTACTCTGAAGTAAACATTTAACCACGAAAACTACTATAGAAAGAGGTTATTATAAAATGTAACTGCATAGATGTAAAGTCTGAATTATGGAATTTCTTTTTTGAGTGATACAGGCCTTTATGTTGTATATCTTTAGATCAGACATTGCTTGTGGCCAGCAGATAGTGAAGTACGTTTTCAATACACACACAGTAGTACACAGTATACAGAACCTACGGTGGGTGTATCTGTGCAGGGGGTGGTAGAAGATCAGCCAAGCACCACGAGGGATTTCTTCAGATCGTATGAATGAAATGAGCTGTGAGCTTTATGGAAAAACCTGCAGCTGCATCTCTGCACTGAATCTGTGCAGCAACAACATCTGCTGTTACTGTGCAGAGAAAACGTGTTCAGTGAGCATCTAAACAGCGGCTAATACAATCATATGTTTCCTTGTGTACCAAAGTTATTTACAACCAGATGTGAGGGATAATGTATGAACATTATTAACATTTCATTCCACCTGGATGGAGTTACAGAGCTCCATCATCCTCTAACTCCACTGTTTTCTCTCAGCTCACTGTAGTTTCTCTCATAAATGTTCCCTGTTGTTTGCTTTGAAAACCTTTGACATAAAACAGTATAATGAGCATTTTATTGATATAAGTATTCCTGTGAAGGAGTTCATGTTCATGTAACTGAAGATGAAAGATAGGAATCATATTTAAAATGTTATCTTGGTGTCAGTAGTTTTGTCTCAATGGTGTAGACAGTGACATGAGTTCCAGAACTTGAAAAACAAAAAAAAAAACATTTTAAAGACAGAAGAAAAATGTAATGATTTAATTTCTGTTCAGTTTGTTTCACGTCTGTCTGTTCCTTATTTTGTTATGATCCTGAACAAGAGAAAACTGTCTTGTAACCTTTACAAGCAGGAGAGGTTTTGGTACCAGACATCTTTTGTTTTGGAGACTTTCAGCAGTGACCCATTTATCACTTCCTGTTGGTGCAATTAGTTTTAAAGCAAACTAAATTCTCAAGTAGAAAATGCAGAATAGTGCCAAGTCACCGCTCAAAAACAAAAGTAGTTGAGAGGCTGTGTGCTCTTGTTCTTGATCGTCTTCATTATGTAGGATGACACAGAGTTATAATGCAGAGCCAGCTGCCTGTCTCAGCCATCACCGTCATCAGACAGACAGATTTACAGACAGACAGACAGACAGACAGTGACTAACCTGTGACGAGGCTCAGATCTGTCAGACTGTTTGTGTTTTTATTGGACGCCGAACCCTCAGAGGATTTCTCCGTCTGGACAGTTTGAACTGTATTTTCTTTATTCCTCATTTCTTCATTTTCCCATTTTTACCAACTCTCCCACTCTGCTGATGTCTTCACATTTGTTCACAAGATTATTTTCATTTGCATAATATTTCATGCTTTTGATATCTTTCTGTGTTGTGTTTTTCTTTAACTCTGTGTTTTCTCTTGCTAATATTTTGCAGAGCCTGCATTCACACTGTTTATGTCTCCCTCCTTTATTTATGCTTATTAAGAGCCACCGTTGTTTATTATCTAACATTTTCAGTTTGTAGTTTTTCTGCCTCTGTGAGACCGGAGCGTCGTGGAGCTGAGACTTTGAGACGGGCGTTTCAAGTTCACTTCAGACAAATCATTTACGGAGCCTGTCCTCACCAGATAAACATTATTCATTGGTTCCAGCTCACTCGTTAATTTTCCCAACAAACACCTTGTTGTGTTTTTAGGAATAATTACGTCCTCTCTAAATGGTAAAATTGGACCTAACCTAAGGAGCTTGTTGGATCATTGCATCCAAACAGGCAGCTTTGACCCGCAAGACTGTTGTTTGCATCCTGTCTCACAAATAGTTGATTTTTTTTTTGCCTTGAAACCTTTACAGCTTTTTTTGTGCTGGTTATCGAACTTGTGTACTTTTTTGTATGAACTGGCGAAAAGAAAACTGTCAAAAACTGAAAACTTAATTAATATTATTAATCAAAATAGAGTCAAAAGCAGAATACTGGTGGTGCTTTTCATAGATCAGTGTTTTGGCACAAATCAGGAATCAAAACCAAAATTGTGAAAACATCTAATTATAAATTTTGTACTTTTGTTTGTTCATAGATGAACCAAAGTGTTAATTATCAAGCTTTAAATGTGCCAGTAAGCAAATGTTTTACTTTAAAGGTAGCACTGCTTCATGTTAAGCTAAGATAACTGCATCCTTTCTTAAAGCTTCATTTTTAACTGATGATCATGAGAGGTATATTGACCATTTAATCTGATACTCACCAAGAAAGTGAATATGGAATCAATATTTTCCAATTTTCACGTGTTTTTCATTTTGAACTGTTCCTCTAACGAGCTGAATCTTGAGGTTGAGGACAGAGGTCATGACCTTCATAGCGACTGTCGACCACCAGAGTAGAGGAGGGACGACGTCTGGATGCTAATGAATGCGTCGCTGCAACAATAAACATCCTGCAATGGAAGAACCCAAATGGCTTCAGGCGCTTTGGCAATACAACAGGACGGAGCATTCATGCCAGCAAATCAGAGCGGATTGAATGGAGGTGGACTGAATAGGAGTGAAATGAATTGAATCGGGAGAGGCAGAGCGAGATGGAGCGACGGGGAGGTAGAGTGAGCATCTCAGTCTAATAGAGCATGTAACAGGGTTTTGAATGGGGCTCTAACCTGAGTGTGACCCCATGTTAACACAGACTTGGGCTCTGCTGATGGCTTCATGAACTCACACTCTGCTGCACATTAAAAATCCAAGATGGGACCATTTCATGAAAAAATATTGCCTTTTTTTTTACCCCCAGTGTGAAGTAATGGGTTTGGGCTGAGCAGCAGAAAATCCATCCGTCAGCAGAGATGAATGAAACGACGGAAAAGTCCTCAGAGCGCAGAAAATGAAAGTTTCTTTTGTCCAGGTAATTTTTGCTCTGCTGCAGTGCTCACGTACAGGGTTGTCAAGTTAAACAGCGTTGTCTAGACACGAGTCGAGTGGAGGGAGAAGTTCTTACTTCTCCGGACATACTGAAGTCTCTTTGATTTAATGAATGTGACACTTTTCTGTCACTGTAAATAACATGTAGTAGTTATTCTGTTTGACGGTTCAGTTACGGACAAATCACATTACTACCTATTCTTACCGTGGTGCATAGTCAATAATTTGTCACAAGTGGATAAGTTGTGCAGTGATAAAGATACTGATGATGTTTCACGTCTCTAAAGTACCTGAAAGTGAGCCGAGGGAGTTTTCTGAATCGTAATTGTTGGAACCAGATATGTTCCTTTGTGCTGTTTACTGTTTGTACACGTGGTGTTGCTATGCTTGTATCGCGAGCTCAGGTAGGCTTTATAGGTATGAAGCTCTCTGTTCGTTCTGACCCTTTCTGAAAAGTTTGTTTTTGGCATGCTTTAAGTTGTGTATTTGGTGCTTTGTGGACTAAAATCAACAAAGAATAGTCTGCAGATTTGTGTACTAAAGCACAGAAAACAGCAGCAAAAGGTAACCTCAGACAAAGATAAGTATTTCAGTTGGGTCTCTCCTGGATCAGATTCCTACAGCAACCCTCCTCACAGAAATACATGGAACTACCAAAGACGTCATGTTTCCATCTTGTTGATGGTTTTCCATAGTTTGAGTTTGGACTGGAGATCCTTTGATGACAACACCTCTCTGGAGAATCAGTTCCACCAAGTGTTGACCTTCATCAACCAGTGAGCTCAAATTCAAGCAGAGGATGAAAACAAGCAGCAGTTCATGTTTTCTTCTGCTGTTTTTTGGAAATTAATTTAAGATTTGCTGTTGGAAGCCTGGCTTATGTCATATTGGGGAAAGAAAGATACTGTTTTTTCACTCATTTATTCAGGTTTCTACTTTAATTAGTCGCATGTGTGTATATGAGGGTTATTAGTGGCATTCCAAATTTAAAATTAATGCAAAAACTTTCTAAAATTTCTATTATGAATCCAGATAAAATTTGATTAGATGCTAGCAGTCGCTGGGAGGACAAAGTTTCTCTTAATCTTCGAAGAACTTGACAGAAATCTGGTTGAATGTGGTTCAGACATATTTGTTTACCAGAAGATGAATCCTGTTGAATTAGTTGACATCCTGACTTTTAATTTTAGTTCCATCAGAGTCATATTTTCAGTGTCAATCTCAATGAAATTTATTATACACATTCATTTGGAGGACCTCTGATCTCCTCTCTAGCACCATCATGACATCAACACTTTCATTTGTGACCTAAACTAAGATGGTAAACATGTTAAATAAGGTACCTTCCTACCATCACCATGTCATTGTGAGCATATCAGGATGGTTGATGCTTAAACATAAAACCTCATAGCGCTGTCGACAGTCTTTTGCACAGTTACAGAAAGGAAGAAATACAGATGATTTGAAATGAAATAATAAAAGTGTCCTCCAGCATGTATAGTGTCACCCAAACATCCCGAGTTATCCTGAAAATGTTAACATACGACCTGCTGTGCTTGGACAAATATTGGATAATCCAGCAGAAACAGGCGACAGTTCAAAGTGAAGAAATCCTCCTCCTCTGTATCGTCAACAATTTAAGTCTGCACTTTAAATATAAACTCGATCCACTAAGCAGCTGCTGCACGAGAGCCAGCTAACTAACATTTTAACTCACCGCCCTCCCAGAGGTGCAGATGAAGATGGGAGGAGGAGGAGGAGGAGGAAGAGGAGGAGGAGGAGACGGAGGGGAAATTAAATGGTGTTTCTCTTCTGTTTCGCTGCCAGGACTTCCCTTATCAGGAGCCTACAGATTGAGACGACAGAAGAGTAGGACACGACTGCCCCGCTCCCCATAGTTTGTATTATTTATTGTTTATTGGTGTAGAAAATAAAAGAATAAAGAATGCATCATGTAGGCAGGAAGCCCGGTGGGAAAAAAAGGGAGAGGGAAACAGAGAGAGAGATGATTTGGTTTGCTGGTGACATTTTGCCCTTGAGGACTCACTTGTAGTTACACGCTCAGTTGAATGCTTCAAATGTGAAATGAGGATAAAGTGCTGCGTAAAAAGAAAAAAAAAACTGTGCAGCAAATATCGCCGGGAAAGACGTTTATCTTCAACAACACAATTTGGCAAACAGTGACAAAAGGGAAGAGCTGGTGCACAGATAGGAGGAGAAAAAAGGGATTATCTTTAATTAATAATCTTAAATTTCATGTCGGACAAAACAGAAGCGAGATCAGATGCCAGAGTCGGAGTCAGGAGGAAGAAAGAGAGAAAGAAAAGACAAGAAATAAATTGTTTCTGTTTTATTTATTTAAAGTCCGCTGAGAAGTAATTTGGTGCGGAACTTTTTTTTATGTTTAAAAGTCATGAAACGAATGCTGATTGTTGGATTCCAGCAGCTGTGTGGGGATCTGAGTCTTGGATCTGTTGTTTAGCTGCTTCCTGCTCACACCTCCATGAGGTCAGAGGTCACCGCTGGTAAGATTTCAGCATCTTTTTTTTATTTAGACTATTCACTTCCTCTTTCATGCAATTTTTATACCGAATCAAGCAAAAGCAGCTAGTAAAATGCAACATCGTTCCTTCAGGTTTTACAAATGTAATCTCCAGTGCTGTTTGATGAATCATATTTTTTTATTTCATTTGATGATAAACATTAGAATAAACACCTTATGGGTTTTATGCATCAATACAACATAAACATTAATGTTGTTTGTCATGATCAGAGTTTTTTAAAGTCCCCTTCAGACAATCTTGAATCTTTGTTAGCTGTGTTAATCTTCTGGTCTGTTGTAATTATAGTGTGATCAGTTTTGGATTTATAGCCTGCCTTTCCTGCTATTAGTCCATCAGTGCATGTCTGATCACAGGTTTAACTACACTGACTACATTTTTGATCATTTTTCAGAAACGATTCCTCCAAAATGGAGCTTTTTGCAAAACGATGGAGCCGTCGCTTCATTTGTGTTTATGTGTGTGTTTGTTTGTGTGTGTGTGTGTTTGTGAATGTGTGTCAGAGCTGCATTCTCAGCAGGAAATTATTGCATTGATGCCTCAGAGGCTGCAGCCAAAATGACTTTTAAAGTGGCACATGACCCTTGTGTCTTTGCGTGATGATGTATCGGACACTCGTCACCTGCCTGCAGCTCATTGGAGCGTTTAGATTTTTTTTTTTTTGCGTCCTTGCATTGACAGATATATTTTGGTTTACAGACTTTTGAGTGTGTGAACTAATTATTTGAGATTTACAGTGGTGGTAACTCACTAAATTTGTCAGATTGGTGAGCGGGCCTTCAGGTAGTCCTACATTAAAACAGCGCAGGTTTGGAGTTAAAGGTTAATCAAATCCTCTAAGTACATAACTATGAGTTAGTTCCAAGTTTTTTTATTGATAAGGTGTACAAACAGATATAACGTATTTGACTTGTGACTGGTTTTAAGTTGTGCTTGAGGTTATAACAATAACATAAAATGCCAGTCAAGTGTTTCTGAAAATCTTTTTTTACGATAGTCATGAGTTAAGCACAAAGAAATCAAACAGGATGTGTGGTTCGATGTATTTGATTGGCCTCTGCAGCGTTTTGTTGGCTGATGTTGGGTTGCAGAAAGGTTTAAGTGTTAATGGTTCGTCCTTTCAGCCTCAGTACAGAAAGCTACTCAGCAGACTTTCTTCTATGACTAAATAACAGCAAAACGCTTTGTTTGAACTCGTAGCAGAAGTCGTGGTTGGTACAGGTTGGGTGTGTAGTGGTTTGTGTAGCTCATGCACACACACACACACGCGCACACACACACACACACACACACACACACACACACACACACACACAAAGCTGATTGGTTGCCTCTGGAGTAAATTCTGGGTAAATCTCTGTGGACGACTGAAATGTAAATGTAGACATGGAGGCAACTGAGACGAGGTTCAGACAGATGGGATTTGAACCTGCGACTGTCGGCGGGTTGAGAAGTCCAATTCTCTGTGTGTGTGT
>JAOXYL010000078.1:22658685-22668766 GCA_028564955.1 Terapon puta
ATACAAATCATCAATTCAGGCCATTCTACTACTACTATTGATGACAAGAACAACAACAACAACAACAACAACAACAATAATAATAATAATAATAATAATAATAATAATAATAATAATAATAATAACAGCAACATCATTATCATTACAATTAGGACAACATCAAGTTGGTACAATAATTTTAAAAAAGTATAGATCACAGCCTAAGTGTAACAGTGAAATAAGGCCAGAATAAATTATTAATGTATAGCTTTAATCAGAAATTAACACATTGTTTTATATATTGTAATACCTCCTTGAAATGTAGAACAAGGGTCAGGACTTAATAAATCTACATCAGTGAATAAAATGTTTGGCTACAATAATCAGAATATTGTCTGTCAGTTCCTCCATTACAATTCCAAATTGTATACAATTATATTGTTATTTAAGCAATTGAAGGTATTTCTTAGATTTGAATTTTTAAACAATTCCCCCAAACCCTCTTATAACTACAAGCACTGACCCAATGTTCAAAAGTTTCAGTGTCATAAACACAGAACACACAAGAGTTCAATGTGTAATTCAAAACTAACACCAAGTAAACTTTAAAAGACCATCTGAGTGAAATGAATTGATCAATAATCAGTACAATTTGAATATTAGTTGTAGTAATTTAAATGTGTTATTCGAATTTATTTTACAGTCTTATAATTTGAAAGTTATACTAACAAAGCCAAGTACATTTACTCAAGTACTGTACTTAAATCAATGTGTAAGGTACATGTTAATTTCACAATTATTTTCTCATTGTTTTTTTCTTCTCTTCGTACTTGTTAATCATAGAAGAACTACGAATAATATAATAATATTAAAATGTGCATCATCAAACTCTAAGGATAGAAGAGGGAAGTTTAAAAGGGGCCACTCAATTTACTAAACCTTAAACTGTGTCCATGATTTCCTATAAATTCAAGGTTCTTGAACAAATGTTGTTCTTTAATTGTAGTAACTTCAATGTCTTTGATTACTTGTAAATCAAAGGTTGTTTGGCTGCATTTTAACAAATGTTTTGTTCAAATCAACTGGCACTGAAATCTTTAAGGTTGTTCAAAAATATGTTTTTGTTTTTTTTGTTATTGTTGTGTTTTATTTTAGTCAGTGAACTGAACAACAAAGACAAGACCACAAAAAGATAAAAAAAAAAAACTCAGATCAGATCAAACACACATTAATATCATCTCAATTCACAAAAAAAATATTTTCTAAGAAAAATAATTTTCATCCATATCTGGTACTTTATTAAACAGCAGTTGGTTTCTCAGAGAAGAGGGGATTGCCAGTCTTCAGATAGACGGGTAAGGGTGCGGTTCAGGCTTGGTTTTCCAAGAGGCTAAGTTATGCCAAGCTAAGCTAAACATAGCCAGGATAAGCGCTGCTCAGTTGCAGTACTTCTGCAGGTCAAAAAGGTCACAGGGACTGTGGCAGCACTCCGTCTGGATGCTTCGCTTCACCAACATCCTCAACATCCCCTGGTCCTTGGTGGCCAGCTCTCTGTTGCCACTTGCCCCTGCAGCAACATTTAAATGAAATAGCATATTGCTTGATAATGTGGCCAAAACAAATCAAATAAAGAGAAAATTAAACTGGTCCTAGAATGAAGCCCTGTGGCCCTGAGTCAAAGTTCTTTACATCATCCAGAGGAAAACTACATTTATATTTTGTTCAGTGAAGCTGTGGAGGTTTTCAGGTGGTGGTCTCACCCATCAGGGGGTCCACATCTCTTGTCACGCGGTTGTAGAAGAAACCTCTGTCCCCACAGACCAGGTAGAGGGCGTCGACCAGGTGGGAACCACAGAGGTGCTGCTTGGGTGCAGCAGCCTGGGAGCCCGGCCATGATACGACCAGTAAGACCAGCAGAGAGACAGACTGGAGCAACAGAGCCGCCATGTTGGAGGAGAGCTGAACATAAACACACATTTTACCTTTAAAAATTCAAACATGGCAGACAGTGAATTTTGCTCTGAATTGAAAATAAAAATGTGTGGATGTACAAACGTGTGCAGTGGAGGAGGAGAAGGTTAATTTTAAAAAGAGGAAGAGGAGCGGTAGATCACCTGTAGAGGTCGGAGGAGGAAGAGGAGATGGACGAGGTGACACTGTAGTGAAGAGAGGCAGGGAAGCACAGAGCCGGTGTGAGGCAGAACAGATCTCCTCTCCATTTATACTACCGCCACCTCCTGGACACACCCTCTGCTGTGTGTGTGTTTGTGTGAGTGTGTGTGTGTGTGTGTGCATTAAAGTTTATTTATTTCATCCATTTATAGTCCCCATCTCTTTGTGTGACCTTTAAGTGTATTTATCTTGCAGTCTTTCAAAATATTTGTGCTGATAAAGTTCAACTAAACTGAGAGTTGAACTTTGAAAACTATGGCTACCTGATGAGGACACTCAGAGCGCCCAGCGGCGTCACCAGTGTGGCCGGAGCAAACATGTAGGCGGCAAAGTTACAGGCCTCTCCGGCTCCCACTGCAGAGAGAGGTCAGTCACGTGAAAAGGCCAGACAGATACTCCAGACAGACAGAAATCGGTTCAGTTCAACTGTACAGCAACTAACATGCATGTTTTATGTCCTGTTCACAGAGTCAGGTAAGAGGATCACTTTCCATTGGTCTTGGATGTGCTTAGCTCTCAATCATGGTTTTCTATCATCTGAATTGAATGTCTTTTAATGACATCAACTCATTGCAATGAATCATGAAAATCACAACAGTGTCAAAGTCTCTAGAAGTTGTGATCTGAAAGAATGAAGACTGGATCGCATAAAGGTTTCAAGGTAATGACTCTTACTTCTTGGATGGTATAGTTTTTCTCTTTAGACTTTAAACAGTTTCCCCCTGTTTCCAGTCTTTGTGCTAAGCTAGGCTAAGCAGTTCCTGGACCTACAAATCTCTGATGAAACTGATCTTCTCAGCTGCCTCTGGGTAAATGAACAATATTTCTGACTTTTCCTTGTATAAATAAACACAAATCTGTGGATTCAAAGACTCTGATAGAAATAAAACTCTTACTGCCCTAATCAAAGATTGGAGTGAGTGGACTAAAATTATTAAAACAATATGAGGTAGTTTGGCTGCACTGTAAACCACATTTTTTTCCAAATCAAGTGGCACTGAAAACTTTAGAAATGCTGTGTTGTTCATAAATATGTTCTTTTTTTGATCGTTGTTTTGTTTTACTTTAGTCAATAAACTGAATAACAAAGACAAGACAACAAAGAGGATAAAACAAACTCAGATCAGATCAAACACACATGTATTAATATCTCAATTCGCAAAAATTTATTTTCTAGGAAAAATAATTTTCATCCATTTCTTGGCACTTCATTTAACAGCAGTTGGTTTCTCAGAGAAGAGGGGATTGCCAGTCTTCTGATGAAGGGGTAAGGGTGGGGTTCAGGCTTGGTTTTGTTAAGTTGTTAAGTTATGCCAAGCTAGGCTAAACATAGCCAGGATAAGCGCTGCTCAGTTGCAGTAGTTCTGCAGGTCAAAGAGGTCACAGGGCCTGTGGCAACACCGCTCCACAATGCCTCGCTTCACCAACATCTCCATCTGGTCCTTGAAGGCTAACTCGGCCACCTCATTGCCACCTGTCCCTGCAGCTGCATCTACCTTCGGAGAAAGGAAACCTGGTGGGATAAACAGGCAGAGAGAAAGCCATCAAGACTAGATCAATATCAGATGAAGACTAGCGTAGCTAGATTGAAGTTCTTTTCATCATTCAAAGGGAAACTGTGAATTTATACACACGGCTTACGGAAGAAGTACAGTTTAGTATCATCTGTACACCATTTAAATGAAATAGCATATTGCTTGATAATGTGGCCCAAATGAATTCAATAAATAGACAATTGAATTGGTCCTAGAATGAAGCCCAGTGGCACCCCATTAACAAAGTTCTTTATATCATCCAAAAGAAAACTGGATCTATATTTTGTTCAGTGAAGCTGTGGAGGTTTTCAGGTGGTGGTCTCACCCATCAGGGGGTCCACATCTCTCGTCTTGGGGTTATAGAAGAAACCTCTGTCCCCACAGACCAGGTAGAGGGCGTCGACCAGGTGGGAACCACAGAGGTGCTGCGGGGGTGCAGCGGCCTGGGAGCCCGGCCATGATACGACCAGTAAGACCAGCAGAGAGACAGACTGGAGCCACAGAGCCGCCATGTTGGAGGAGAGCTGAACATAAACACACATTTTACCTTTAAAAACTCAAACATGACAGATACTGGATTTTGCGTCGAATTGAAAATGAAACTGTGTGGATGTAGAAATGTGAGCTGTGGAGGAAGAGCGAAAAAGAAGAAGAGCAAAGAAAGAGGAGTCGTAGCTCACCTGTAGAGGTCGGAGGATGAAGAAGAGATGGACGAGGTGGCTCTTGATGAAGCGGAGCAGGGAAGCTCAGAGCTGGTTCGGTGTGAGGCAGAACAGAAGAGCCCCTCTACATTTATACTATTGGCATCTCCTGGACACGCCCTGTGCTGTGTGTGTGTTTCTGTGTATGTGTGTGTGTGCTTGTGTGCATTACAGTTTACTTCAGATTGGCTGGTTGCAGCACTTAGTGAAGCAAACAGAGCTAATGAGCCGTCATGATCTGATTACCTCTGATAGACAAATATTGATCACTAATCAGCCTCTCGCACCTTCTGCTGAGCTTAGCAGCCCAACAGGTGCTGAACTCAAATCAGAATAAGGAAGCTTTTATTATTATTTTACTATAATATTTCATAGTTGAGTTACTTGTAATGAATTATCAGCTGAATCTCTGAATCTCTTATCTTGTCCTTGAGCGTTCTGGTTGGTTTCTAGCTCAGTTAGAGGGCAGCTTGTAACATATCAGAGTGTTTAGCAGCTAAATAGAGAGATATTTCCCCTGGGAGGTGGTGGAGGCCAAAAACAGAGCAAAAAGAGCCAAATGTTGGACTCTCATTCATCAGCTGACACCTACACATGAACACGTGAAGGATCATGTTGCTGCTGAATTGCTGCATCTGAACTTTGACTGGAGATCATTTGGTTGTGTCCTCTTCTCCTGTGGTGGTTTAATGGCAGCCAGTGTAAACCAGTTGTATATCTCCAACCAACAAACTCAGATTCACACAACAGGATGGAAACAAGCAGAACTTCATGTCTTCTTTTTTTCAGGAAAGTCGGTTAAATTTCTGCAATTTAGATGTAAACTTCACTACACTACATTACATTATAATAAGTGCTGCTATACCATAAGTATATTTTAAAGAAAATACTTATGGACTTAACCCTAACCAGACTGTAGTACTTCAGTGCTGTGGTATTACTACTTTTAAGTAAAGGATCTGATTACTGCTTCCACCACTGTGTCCAATTGAGGAAATCCTGACTACACAGAAACACAGAGCGTTAACTACTCCAGCTCACACATAGAGAGCTAATGGCTGTCGGGGATATGCTGACCGAGCCCTTGTTGCACCTCGTTTATCACTAAGAGGGAAAAGTCAACTAACCGTGATGAGCGTCACCATGATGACGGGCAAAGAGGATAAACCAGAAGTATCCCTGGGAACTTCTCAGAATCAGAGTGAGGATGTTTTGTCTTACATCTCCCAGAAACCGTATCTACTGTCTCTCGCTGACTAAGAAACTACATCAGGATCACCCGTCACTGGCATGGTAGAGCGTTGTGACCACTTCATAAAACTTCTTATTTTCACACATTAAAATTAAAATCACTGTTGTATATTTAATGTTTATGGTTGCTGTGAATATTGGCTCAGGCCCTTTAAGATGCATAATTTAAAAATACATTCATAAATACATGTTGATATCTAAAATACGCAAAAATAAAAATAACTGCAAAATCAAATATTCTCCATTGTTAATTTTCCTTATTTTTTATTTTACTCTGTTAAAACCGAACTTTTTGGCCATATTTGGCCCTCAAACTGACTTTCACATTTAATGGAGGCAAAATGATAAAATGGCCATAAAGCATTCTTTTTATTTGACCAGCTCAGTCTGACATTTTTTGTGTGAAAATGGAGGAAGTGAAAAATGTTGGTAGTGCTGCATTAAAAGTACCATCAGCATCAATCACAATCTTGAATCCTATGAAAATGTTACTTTTTACTTTTCTTTTACAGTTGACGTCCATGTGTCATTTTGCTGTTCTGGATTCTGACACATGTCCATAATGTTAAAAATCATGTTAATAAGCAATTGTCATAAGATAAAGAAACGTCATTGGGTGTCAAAGTTATGAATCTAAACCAGATATGTTTTAGGGAGCTTTGGGTCAACAGGACTGCAAACATAACAACAGCAACACAGACAGGAAACCTCAAGGACATCTTTCATTGTGTTCAACATGTTGTACACAGGTACGATGCCAAAAAATAATATTCGCTCCCCTTGGATGTTTTCCCCGTTCGTTGCCATTATGCATGAAATCATGGGCAATATAAATGTGCTTTTCGACAAGAATTTACAGAAAAAATTTAAAATGTCAAATTGAAAACAGACAAATATTCACCCACTTCAGGTCATGTCAGTATTTCACAAACACAGCACTGAATCTATGTGGATTTGTCTCAATCAGGCTGGCACACCTGGACATTTTTCTTATTTTTTCCTTGCAGACTTGAACGGCTCTTTTGAAACCCAGCCACATATTCTCAGCTGGATTGAGATCAGGGCTTTGACTTGGCCACTCCAGGCCATTGGCCTTGTTGTCTCTGGAAAATAAAGAGCTAAATTAACTAACAAAAAGAAGAAAAAGCCAAATAGTAAAAGTTTTAAGAGGCAATTTCAAAGAGGGAAGGTTGTAGCTCTAACAGCAAACATCTCACGAAAGAGGTCTTATCAGGGGACATGTGAGCTTTTTCAATTGAACATAGTCTGTCTTTGTTTTAGTAGATCCCACTGCTGGATTCAACACGATTGCCTGAGTGGCACCATGAACCTGGTTTGTATCCTATTTGAAGGTCTTGATTGGTAATTATACACCAGAGAATATTAAACAGACATCAAATTCCCAGAGGCTCCATTCTCAGACCTCTACTGTTACACCTAATAGCTGATGCTGATGTTTACCATGTTCACCACCTTCGTTTGGTGTTCTAGTGTGTAATTCTGCAGGTATTTTGCCATAAACCAAAGCAAAGGACACATTTAAATGCTCATGCTACCTGATATTAATGTTTTAAATCACAAATCACAGGCCAGCAATAAATAAATCTTTACACTGTAGGAGTAAAGTGTTCAAAGCACGGTGGCATATTTATTGAAAATTGCTGAATGAATACTGATACAGTTTCTGTAGCAGAACTTATCACATGAAAAATGATAGCATTGTTACTTGAACACTTATCAATATATGATTTATTGTTTTCCCACTGTCAATAAATATTGATATGGAGATGCTGTGAAAATGTAGGAATGAGAACTAAACCAAAGAAAATAACTGTATGAGGAATACACAAAGAAAACTTTTTAACTTGCATGTTAAAAATGGTGTTCACCGTTTGTTGAACATCCAGAGCAGATATTCAATGTTTAACATATCTGACAACTTAATTTTAATTTAATACAAATTGATTCAAATATGTATTTGATTACTGAAATAAATAACCAAAAATACATTTAAAAAAAAACAATCATACATGGTTTTAAGTAAGTACAAAGTCTTTGGCAAAAATCCTAAAATGTGTTAATCCAGTGTTTATATTCAGCAGCCACTGAGTGTGAAAGGCTTCTCTATTGTTTTGGCATTTCAGAGTAAATGGTAAACTTAAAATAAGATAAATATATTAATATTTTCAAGTTTTATGATTAAACACTCTCACAAATAATGTGAGAAAGGTTTCCAGATTTTAGTTAGAAAATACTAGAACAAAGAAATGAACAAAGCAATGGTTGGCACTTTGCAATACTTGATATTCAAAGTACTAAGTTTGACCCTCAGACCTACTTGTATTTACATTTATCAGAGGACAGAAAAAAACTTTGTTTGTGCCGTGTACTGCAGTTTGTGGTTGATGTCACCAATGCTCCGGTGTGATACCCGTCAGAGGAAAACGTCCAAGGTCTCAGTGATGGACTGCCGGCAGAGCGGACAGCAGCGCTGCTGGGCGGGTCGGCGTTGGGTCAAGATGTTGGCGCAGTGCCGGCAGAGACAGAGGTGTCGGCACGGCAGCAGAAGCACCGTTTTGCTCATGTCCTGGCAGATGACACACTTCTTCCTCTCCTCCTGCTCCTTCAGCAGGCTGAGCAGCTCACTGTCTGTCGGAGGGCTGCCGCCGTCTTCTGGAGTGGAGTTTGGCCGTGATGTAGTCCTGCTGCTGCCATCCTGCCGAACACGGAGCTGTGAAGATCCTGTCGGCCTCATTTCAGGCGATGGGTCATTCTCATTAATTAAGGCATTTGTGTGTGGAAACCTTGTTCTATTCACGTCCTGTTCTGTCCTGGTTTGGACGCCCCGATAAGTCAGAGATTGTTCCAGAATTGTCTGAATGGCACGAGCTCCTGGCAGACTGTTGACCAGACGGAAGATCAATTGTCCGGCCAGGACAGGAAGACTCGGGTTCAGTAATAGCAAAGCAAGTGCGAGGATGGCCACGGTGATGAGCAGACTGCGTGAGTCCACCATGACAACAGTGAAGAAGATCTGGCCCAGCGCACCAAAGAAGTCTAGGAGCAGCTGACAGGGCATCCACAGCAGCACAGAGGCACCGACCAGGCAGCTGTACAAGAAGGTCAGCAGGGTCAGAGCCAGCTCCACCACTTTGTGCATGGGATCCGCCACCACCTCACAGGCACCTGCCAACACCGACAGGCAGTTCTGCATGCTGATGAGGACGATGTTGACCACCGTGTTGACAAAGTAGAGAATAAGACTGAGTATGATGCAGAGGCCTTCGCACGTCTGTCGCAGGATGCAGCTCCCTGAAACAAACCCACGGTGCAGAACGTCCTTAATGCGCCATGCGACGTGACAGGAGAGGTGACCCACCATCTTAAAACTCTCCAACACCCCTCCCAGCGTCTGCAGCCAGCCTTGCACGACATTCAGGACTCCGCAAGTGGCACTGGAGACTGCCTCAGTGGCAGTGAGGAAAGAGAAAAGAGCACAGTCACAGTATTCAACCAGTGTGGAGCCGCTCAAGGCGACATCCATGCTGGAGATGGAGGCGCCCAGGCTGGACAGGAGGCGGAGCGGCCAGCTGAACGTCCTGATGATCAGGTCAAGCAGCAAGCAGCAGGCGTCCACAAATCTCTCGACAAAGTTCACTCCATCCATATTAGGCTGGAGGGAAGAAAAGAGGAGTCGATTACTACTTCAAAATATATATTTTATACAGGGGCCAATGTGTCATGCTGTATCTTTGTAAATGTGATATCTGACTATTACAGAAGAATCCAGAAAGGCCCCTGGTGGGATTCAGTGGCCGGTTGCACCAAAATGGCATAAAAAGTTACGGGGCTACATCAGGCCTTGGGATAAACATTTACACCTACTGCACCACCTAAAACTATGACCAGGCACAACTCAGCACAGTTTAGAGGATGCAAGTCCACACGTGTCAACAATTGCTTGAAAACAATGTTAACCAGAATCAGAATACTTCATTAATCTCAGGGAGAAATCTGGTAAGAACATGCTCTTGCTATCTTGCTTATTTGTAGCTTATGACTTCAACATTGTGTTGAAACAAAAAGAAAAAGCAATTCTATGGACACTGAGATACAAAAATTAATAGAGCTGTACAGCTAGCACAAGAGTATGCTACCTGCCCAGCAGCCCAACGTCATGCAGGACTCAGCAGGTGTCCTATTATTGTTGAAGACTGTGTAGAGACAAAGATCCTGAGGAGAGACAGTTAAAGTTAATTAGACAGTTATAATATTACAGTAGCATTTTCTTTTATACAGCCCCCTAGTCAGATAACATATTTACTGAGATACACCATGACACATTGGTCCCTGTTTAAAGTATAAAAAATGCCATAAACAATAATGATGACCAACATCAAGAATAATTATCTCCATGGGTCTTTTGCTCTGTTGTTACTTCAG
>JAOXYL010000078.1:22702481-22724354 GCA_028564955.1 Terapon puta
GGCTTGGTGATTCCCTGGATGTTATCACGGAGCACTTTGCGGTGACGCTTAGCGCCTCCCTTACCGAGTCCTTTGCCCCCTTTTCCGCGTCCACTCATTTTGCCTTACAAGGTTTCAAGAGTCGAATGAACAGCAACCCGCTGACTTTCAGTATTTGAATCTTCTCTGCGGACGTAAGAGAGGAACGATGGCGGGAATGTAGGTGGGCGGTACCAATGTTCAGCAGCCCCCAAAGTTCTTCCTCAAAACGTTTTATTTGTTTGCAGGGGAACGCGTTTATTTCGTTTTTTAATATATATACATTTTTGTTTGTTAATTAGCCATTAAAAAAATAATTCCTAGAATTTCATGGTACTCTGGATGTTTCCCTGTATTTATTGTGATCTGACATTAATTGATGTGGTTCAAATGTTAAACTGTGGATTGCTTTGTTGTTTTTCACAATTCAAATGCAATCAGTTTCAAAATTAATTACTTATTGATATTATTCACTTGTTTGCTAATAATAATAATTTCTCTGAGTTGTAGTGACTTCTTTGTGGTTGAACACAAGGTGGCAGCAGTAGGTCACATCATAGTGAACTGTAGAACAACAACAATAATAATAATAATAATAATAATAATAATACTCTTTGCAGGTATTTATATAATATATAATATATTTATATACCAGAGCTTGATAAAAAACTGTTCGGGAAAACACACAATTTACCATTCAAGACAATACACATGTGATCTCATTTTTATTGTCCTTCTTATTTCACTTTTTACCCATGAATATCCGTGTAAATTAATTTATTTCTTAAGTATGTAAAATAAAAAAACATCACTCTTATTAAAGTATCTCAAATAATGTATTTTTCCTCTCACTATTTCTCTGGTTCAAGACTATTTGAAAAATTAACTATGTCATAAAGAATACTTAACAGTCGTGGTAAAAATAAAAAAAACACATTTTTTTGGTGGGTTTGACCCGTTTTGACCGGACAGTGAGAGAGAGGGGGTCAGGGCACACAGCAAAGGGACCACTGCCAGGATTTGAACTGGGGTCCACTGCACTGAGACCTCATACATGTGTGCACATGCTTATGAAGAAAACAGACTGATGTTTGAGGGCTTCAAGAAGAATATCTCAGCTTTTCTCAGAAAGAAAACGTCATAATGTTTATTAATAGAAAAACAGTCTGTAAAGGACTAATATATTAATGTAGAAACTATATATATACATGGATATATATAGTTGTGGTTAAAGTCGACCCCTTACATATAGACTGTGTCAAGGTGAGCAGCAACAGCCAGCGAGGCCATAAAAAGGCTTCAGCGTTTACGACCCGCTGCCATCATCAAACTTTCCATAAAGTGGAGTTTTATGGCCTTTCGCTGGTTAATGGTTAATTCACCTGAAGACAGGTGACAGGGGGAAACAGAAACAAGATGGACACCCAGTTCACACAATCCTCCTTATCTCGTCTTTTGAAATGTTCTGTCTTTCTTCATCTCTTCTTCTTTGCTTTGACCTTCTTCTTTATTCTTTTTTGCTTTTACAACTCAGTTCTTAGAAGATAAAATTGAAAAACTCTGAGGCTCAGGATATCTAATTTTAATTTGTTTATACATTACGTACGCGTGTGGGGTGCATACTGAAGTACCTTTAAAGTGCTGTAAATCATTTGTGTTGAAAATAGTTGTTGCGACACTGTTTTATGGACAGGTTCCAGGTGAAGATTTTTAATTTCATTTGATGACGAAAAAATAAAGAAAGATAAATTGATAATCTGTAAAATAATGTTAGTAGAATGATTATTTGTCAAGTAATTGCTTGAGGTCGAAATGGATTCTGTACTGTGCCACTGGATTGATAGAGATCACTGTGCTCTTTATCATTAGTCATTTACTAATGCTTTTCAGTCACTTCATTGTGAATTTTTGCATAAATCTTTAGACACGTTGTGTTTAGAGGATATTCTAAGAAAGATTTAATTAAAAAGATGAAATGTGTAATATTTCTCTCAGATACAGCATTGTATATTATTTACTACCAGTGTTATTTGTGTGTGTGTTTTAATGTTTTAATGAACCATTATAAGAGCAAAATATTTAAATGTGGTGGAAGTTATGTAATGGGAAATTCTTTTTTCATTTGACAATATATTTAATTCAATATAGATATATATTAAATATTGGAAATAAAGATCAGTATGGCAGGTTACTTTGGGTTCACTCCCATTAAATAACTGTAGCATTATAATTGGAATAAACCCACAAAGCAACACAAAAAAACAATGTTATCAGAATATTTTTTTATTATTTTCGTTTTGTTTTGCTTTGTTTAATTATATTAATTCATACTAATTTTAAAATAATAAACTTAAGACCCGATTACTTAAAGTTTTAAGGAATAAGAACACTATAATAATTGTAAAAAAAAAAAAAATAAATTAAACTAATAATGTTTTATCTTAAAATGTTTGTTTTTCATTAGATATATGTTATTTCAAGTTAAATGTCTTTATCTACATATATTTCACCATTTAAGTGATTAAAGAGTTAAATAATTTTAGGTAAAGATACATTAAATACCAAATATCAAAATCCGGAATGCTTTTTTTTTTTTAATATAACATATGGATCTGTAGAAAGTATGTGACTGTGGATTAAAAACAGAAGCAGATGAACAAGGAGCTGCTCACATTATCATCAACATTAACATCAATATGACGTCTATCAAACACTTGAAAACACAAATACTCGTGTGTAATGAGAATTATTGTGGCTTTTATGTGATTTTACTGCAGTAGACTAAACTAAATACTCATCAGTGTAAAACAATAAATCTCCCATAAATCCATAAAGACACAGATAATCCTCTTCAGGAGGGCAGCAGAGGGGGGACAGGAAGACGGGCAGGAGGCCGACTACCACAGAAGGTTGTTGGTTTAAATCCCTGCAGCATCGCATCTGTGAGCCCATGAGCAAGACATCGAACCTCCCAACATGATAATAAAACAGAGAGATAATGTCAATGCGATCGTGAATGATGGATTTCAAGAGACGTGCTTGTTTGTTTTAAAATAATTCTAATTCATCACAAACTTTATATTAAGGTACAACAGAAGTCAGTTTTGATCAAAGTGTAGAAAAAATGCTAAATTTCCCAAAAATTAGCAATGGAAAAAGTGGTTGAATGTTTTGCTGTGATTCTGTTGTGAATATTACTTTGCTGGTTGATGGTTCTCCATCTGCTGCCATTAAAGCGCCACAAAGGACAAGACCCCAAAGACATGACGCGCCATGATGACAGTGTCATTTTCCAGCTTCATGTTTTCGTGTGAGGCTACAGCCTCTTCATATTCCAAACAGATATGATTATTTCAGCTCATCAGTTATTTCGATTTTCTAATTATCAATTGGGTCATTGTGACAACATTCCTCACTCGTTTTATTCTTTTTACAAAACAAACAATCAATCAATGGATCAATGGTGAAAAGATTCAGCAGACTGATCCAGAGTGAAAAGAATCATTAGCTGTATGAATAACTAGCTGAAAATGAGCCACCTTGACCAACTCCAACAGTAAAATCCTGCTTTTACATTAATGAGGAGGAAGAATCATCTAATGAGAGAACAGACAACAGGACAACACTTTACTGAGCTTCACTTTATGGACTTTAAGTGCACTTTACTATTAGTATTAGCATACTCATATATTTCACTGTAGGAATATTTTAAACTGAATTAAACTGATTATTTAAGCTGATTATTACTTTATCCCATTGCATTAATAATTTTACTTGAGTAACAGATATGAGTACTTTATTAAAGCAGCAGTTCAGAAACTGATGCATTTTGAGGTTAAACTGTTCATGTGGACACTAAGAGGAGACACGTTGTTTTTCCCACCAAACATTATTTAAAGAAATTATTCATCAGCTCATCACTGACGGCTTCCTCGTGTTTACCTGCAGAGTTTATGGACACTTTCACACACATTCACGCCATAAAACCATGAGAACCACGACATCTTACCAACTGTACGCTGCAGCGTGTGTGTGTGTGGGTTTAAAATGATTAACCTTTACAGCCCGCTGGCCTCCTTCAGCTCTGCTCGTCTCTCGGGGTCGTAAACAAGGAAAACATTTCAGCCAAATTCATCTTTAAAAGATGTCGACAATTAGGCCTATCACTGCTTATTCTTAAAACGTAATTGTATTGATCATTTGAGACACTTAACATCATCTTTAACAGCTTTCTCCTTCAATATTCATAGCAAATGATTGATTTATAGTTAAAACAAAATTTTATTGGGAGATTTACTGTACTTAACTTTTAAGATATTTAGATTTTATCTTTTATCACTAAATGCTGTATTTTTTTCCTCTTTATAATTATCTGACAGCTGTAGTATCTAGTTTCACATTTTCACATTCAAAACTATTATCATAATCATATTTAAGGTTCTCAGAGGATCAGTCCTACTAACTTTCCACTCTGATGCAAAATATTTAGTATTTGTTTTATTATTATTGTAGTCATTGTTGTTAAGGAGGAAATGATTTCTTTAGTTTCCATTAAGACTACAGATAATGTACTAAGTTCTAATAAACTGAATTAAGTTGAATGGACTCCAATGTGAGATTAGTTCAGATCTCTACAGTCAACATCTTAATGAAACACTTTATTTTTTGTATTTTCTTTTCTTACATCTCAGGCTATTTGTGTAATTATATATATATATATATATCCCAAAATAAATCTGAATCTAAACTTGATGCTTATGTTGGAGACACTGGGAGGTGTTTTTTAGTTAATATCAGTGTCATTAGTCAGCGCATTAGGAACACCCCTAACTAATAAATGTATGTATTCTTCCTCTCTTTCTTTCACTTTCTCTGTGACTGCCCTGTCTTGGTGTCTCAATTCACAGGTGCAGTCTGGGTAAACAATGGCGGGAAGCAGCAAGATCCCCCTCACACACGCACACACACTCGCACACAGGATGCAGGAAGACCCCCCACACCCCACCCCATACACACACACACACACACACACACACACACGTCATTTGCATGCTTTGGGACAATTAGCATTTTTAGCATGCAACGACTCAAATGTGTGAGTCCCTCTCGGTTGCCTCAGGGTCATGACCTTTGACCCAGGAGTGAAGTAAGACACAGGTTAATAGGGCTGTTAAAGTGTCACTGATGTTCATGTGTGAAAGGTCAAATTATTATATTATTACAAGACAAACAGTGACACACACACACTCAGATTACAGCAGGTTGTTTCTGGAGCCACAGAGACTGAAACACAGCAGGAAGCAGCTGCTTTGATGTGTGTGTGTGTGTGTGTGTGTGTGAAAGAGAGAGAAAGAGAGAGAGCTAATCATATATAGAAAACATACATAAATCAGTTGTTTGTGACACACACTCAGGGTTGGGTTGCTTTAACATTTGTTCTTGTACTTCAGTCCCAATTCAACACAACCTAACCTAATGTTTTTCATTCAATCGTGATCAATAACATGCAATCATTTATCTGTTTAACATTTGACTCCATCAACCTGCCCAATCAAACAGTTTATGTTTGATATTTTTTATTTATTCAATAGCTTGGAGAAAATCAATCCATCCTCAATTATTCAGATCATCTAATAATCTATTTTTATGTATAAATGGCAGAAATTTACTAATTCCATTTTCCTTAAATATGACGAGTATCTGCTTTTTCTTTGTCATACATGACAGTGAACTGAACATCTTTGAGTTTTGACACTCATTCAGACAAAACAAGACACTTGAAGTTATTTTGGCAAAATAATAAACCAACCATGTTATTATATTGATCCGATCTGAAACTGACTCTACTCAGACTTTACTGTGAAATGCTCTTTCTTGTGTCTGTGGGGACTTATGTGAAATGTAAAATCACTGACCTAATAACACCTGAACTAAATCTCTTTATTTCTATATTTCAAACTGATTTCCTGCCTCTGTGTTTGCAGCTCTTTGATATGATCTGTAACTTCATTGGGGTCATATTAAGGACACGAACATCACATAAAACAGAGACGAGGGCGCTCCATGACTTCCTTTTACTTTTTCATTGGTTAACTATTGACTGTGTTTAACAACCTGCAGGCCAGAGACTGACACTCACGCAACACACAAACCCTGCACTGATACACGTTTCAATCAGCCTATTTCCTGTCATCAAAAATAAATGTTACACAATTTTACGTGTAAACAAGATGGCGAAGCGTTTTTCTGGCCCTGCCCTGTGCAGAGGGTAAAAAAACAAACAAACAAAATGAGGTGAAAATTAAGTATAACAAACATATTAAAGTTTTGTCGTGAAACCAGAAGTTACAAAGTGCTTTAAAAGAAAAAAATGAGAGTGAAAGAATGAGAATGAAGAGAATTAAAGAGAACCTGGAAAGATTAATGAGCACTAAACAACAATCAGTTTAGCGATGTGTGCAGCTCTATGTCTTATGAATCTACAGGCCACTTTAGAAGAATTTTATTTTATTGCTACGTGTTTTATTTATTTTAGTTGTATATCTAGTTTTCTTTTGCATGCATGGTCTCACTTTCCAAGTGATAATTATTCTGAACATTATTTAGGGAGCCAGAGACTCAAGAATTTCATTGCCAGTAATTATTCCATATTATTTTTGCGCAAATGATAATAAATGATATCTTGAATCTTGAAATAAAATGAGGAAGATGAACTCTGTTTTTCAACTGTTTTTGTCAAACATGAACTTGGAAGAATCAGAGTTCTGCAATGTTGTGTCGAAACCTCCGTCACTATCACCAGGACGAAGGTTAATGAGGGGGGAAAGGTAACACTGACATACACACACACACACACCTGCTGTTAAACCTGGTCAGGTAAAAGAATGTCAGTAACATTTATTCTCTGGTTCTTTGTTAAAAAGGCAAAGATACGAGAAGCTTGTGGACGTTAAAACTTCATTGTGGAGATTAACTACAACTCCCAAGGTGCATTTCAACAAGAAATATCCAATCACAGAGCATAAAAGTCTGCTATTTGAAATAACAGAGATTTCAATTTTAGATTAACTCATTTACCATGATACTGATTTTTGTCCACAAGTCCTGATGTGTTTTCAATTCATAGGTCCTCCTACTTTGCTGAAGCCTCAACAGGTTCAGAATTTTTTTTAGAGCAACTCCCGCTTCTCAGTTTACTCTTAGCATCATATTTCCTGTGATTGCACAACTAATAATGATACTATTTCTAGTTCAGTACCTGTTTATTTGTATTTTACATCTTGTTTTTTTATTAAATGTTCCACTTTTACTGTTTTCATTTCTTTGTTTGTTGTGTTCTTAATTGTTGCATCCCTTCATCCCATATGTAGTACAGTGAGAAGTCTTGATGTTCTAAAGGTGCTATACAATTAAATTCACCTGCTAAACACCGACAACACTATAGCAACCACTGAGAGCATCATAGCAACCAAACAGACAGCATCCAAAAATGCCATAGCAACCACCTCAAAGTCTGTCAAAGATCTGTTTCCAAAGATTTTGCTAGTTTACATCTGTTGCTGCACTAATATCTCAAAATTCAACCATGTGGCTCTTTTCATATGTTCAGATAAAGATATCGGTATTTGGAACAATCTCATATTGTTGTACTGAACATCGTTTCTCATAAAACCTTGAGCGTTTTGGTTTAAACGTAAAAGTAAAAAAGCTGTTTTCTATACTCACAGTAATCTTTGTTTAAATTGTTTAAAATCATCATCAGTGTAGGCTAAAAAAAAGTCCTGTTGTGAAGGGAAATAAATTGGACTTGCTGGCACACAACATAAAACCCTTTCCTGTTAAGGCTCTGTTTTGTTGGTCAAGTCAGTCATTCACTTTACATACATGCAGAATTTATGACTTCTGGTCCTGGATGTTTCTGAGAGAACAGAATACGGTACATTATCCTATCTGACTTCTCCTTCCTTGTTTCCACAACACCTGATAATTAAGCAAATAACACAGAACCACAGTGTGGGAATTTTCATCAGCCTTTGCTCCCAGAGAAAATATAATTTTCTGTTTTGATAGAAAACTTTATGATGTTTATGTAAATGTTCATATTTTTATACATTATATATATATTGTATTGATGTAATTGATTGGATTGCAATCTTTTGGAAATTTCCCAAATCCAAATAAAAAATGACAAAGTCATATTTTTCTTTGAATTATCACAAGGATTCCTTGAAAGCAGTAAACATACATGGAAATCAAGCCACAGAAAATAATGCTCTCACATTGAAGGTAGTAAAATAATCATGAATAACACAGTGAATCACGCTTACTACAATAATATTAACTTCACTTAATTGAAATTGTTCAGCTGATAAGAGGATAGTGAGCGTGTTGTATATCGGATGTAGGTTAATGGGGCTGCAGTAGTTTACTGTATGATGAGCTATAATTGGAGACAACAATCTGTCTGACTGATAGACTGTAATAACTCTGTTCATAAAACTCCTTGTTTCACCTGAATACGCTGCAGTTGTCAAACAACTCAGGCTTTTATTTTACAGGGACACAAGGCAGGAAATGAATATTCAAAATCTAAAATATATTTTTGTTTTGTTTTGTTTTGTTTTCCCTTTACAGTTATACAGTCTGTTTAGTTTCTTTAGAAATTTGACATTTTAATTGTGAAATTAAAGTATAAAAGAATATATTTTCACATATTTGTGTTTATCTTTGTGGATTTAAGACACTGAATTTTGTAAATAGGTACAAAGCCATATTTGGACACTCATTTATATAGAAACTACAAAACATATTATGTAGAAAATGTAGAAAAAAAAAATATATATATATATATATACATATATATATATAAGCTACATATAGAAATGTATAGAGATCCTCTGATGAACTGTCATTTATAACGTGTAAACGCACTCTCAGACCAAACCTCATTAAGATATGCTGTTTTACGGAGCACTTTGGGGGGAATACCAGTAGTCCCCGTCATGTCTTCAGTATTATCTGCCCTTTACAGCGTACTACCGTTCCGGCACTGCTCCTTTACAACTCCACTGTTTATCCACAATCAATGTGGCCAATACAGGGGCGTATTAGGGGCAGTAAGTATATTGTAAATGAAAGTTTATGGTAAAATGGCCCATAAACATGCGGCTATATAAGTCTGGATGAGCTGCTGTGAGAGAAGATTCCCTGAGCATTTATGGACGTCGGCGAGAGGTGCGAGTTATTTGCCCACTTGCCTTTTCCTTTTATTTGCTTTAATTATTGTCTCTGTTGAGAGAGATGATATAGTAAACATCTCTGATTGATGACAAACAGATTTTAATGAGGCGAGGCGTTTAATGAGATGCTGCCACAACCAAACCTTTAATTCAAACTTTAAATATTCAGCTTGCATGTCGATGTGAATACTGGGACTTCTTTTTGTTCAAGTCATGATCAGCTTGAGGGATTTGTTCAAGGTCGTCACTGTGGCATTGTGCTGTCGACCATTTTGTTTTGGAAGGAGGAAATGTGCCCTGAAATGGCCGCTGCCTGTCAGAGATGATGAGAAACACCGATTGTTTGACTGCGTGTATCTGCAGTTTCCAGGAAGGACAGACTGATAAACAGATTTTCCGTTCATAACGACTGTAAAAAAAAATTCAAAGAACAATAACTGTAAGAGAAACTTGGGAGTTCTTATTTGACTATTGAACAACAATTTTCACAGTAACTTACTCATAATTACATAAATGATGAGATGCAAAGTCAAGATTTTGACCTCATACGTTACATAAGTTTGGCAGTAAAAAGCTGATGTCTATTTTCAAGGTTTGTACGCCGTCCTCGATATCGTGCTCTTTACTGGCCTCTGACTTGCTGCCAGCTGAACATTTGACCTCGGTGATAACAGCCGAGGATGCTGTTCCTCATTAACCCAGAGCAGAAACACCAGGCCTGAGCCATAAAACACACACTTTATGTTTCAGGTTAACACTCGTTTACTGTGTCAAAATTCTTCAAACTTCTCAGTGTGGATTCAATGAAATGGTATTCAATGGAAATGTGGCAGATGTCTGTGAAAGTAAAACTGTGCTTAATTCTGCAATAAGAAGGAAAGAAAAGATGTATGAAATTAGGTGTGCAAACATCCTGTGATAATAACAATATAACCATCATTATTCTTATTGGTATAAACAACAAAATAATAACACACAGCAGGAATCAAATGACACTGGCCAGTTTATTGGTACACATAATGCAAGTCCTTTAACAAGTCCTTCCTTCATGAAAATTGTACCTGTTTTAGACACGTTCAACAATCATTTTAGAGGATGTGGTGAGTGGTGCTGTTTTATTGCATCAGATTATTTTGTCATGTGTCTTTCAATGGGTGTAGGCTAAATATCTGTGTAAGGACATAGACAGCACAACACAGACAACAGAATTTAAAAAAAGAAGAAATTGTGACATAAAAAATAGAGAAATATTGGTGTAAAAAGAGTAATGTTGCATTTAAAAAGTAAATTACATTACATCTGACTTACATTTGTGTTTTGCTTCAGTTTAAATTAAACTTAGACTTTTTTTTACTTGCAGAAGAACAAGCCTTACAAACATGTTTGTGGCAGAGACAAGTGAATGTCAGTATCTCCACATGTCTGAACTCTGGTGGTGAATCCTCTGGCTGTCGTCCATCGCTGCTATCAGAGCTCATCACGCCTCCTCAACAAACATATCTGCGTCTCTGGGGTGAAACCATTTTTATAGCATCCACCCCTCAATAAACTTTATGATGGTGAAGAGGCAGAGACCGAGCAGCTTCGCTTTCATTACGCTCTGTTTACCCAAAAATGAGATGCGAGCACAGCCGTTGCTACTCACGACGTAGATCTCCTGTCTTCGTCCTTGTTTTGTTCACATATATCGAGATTTGTACATGTATAGTATATTTCCTCTTTAGACTTAAGACGTTTTACGTTCAGTTCTACTCTTTGTAATCTTCATACTTCATTCAGTTTTGCAGTATTTTATATTTTGCTTTGCAGTTTTACTATGCACTGAACATAATTTGTTTTTCAGAACATTCAATCTAATATTAACATTATGATGCAATGTTAATGTAAACACCTAAGCTGATGAGAAAGCAGACACACGTGATTTATATCAAATTTTTAAAATTTCTGTCAGAATTTTACATTTAAAATTTACATCTCATAATGAGGGTCTGGACAGAAATTTGACACAATAATGTCTCAGCCAGGGCGTAGCAAAATCCATCCATGTGTCTTGACTTTTTACAAGATCAATGAATTACAGTAGTTGCTAAACATGGTATTATCAAGGCAGGGACATGCCAGTGCCAACTGTCACAAAAACAAAGATAGTTAATTGGTATAATTTCTCAGCTAAATTGGATTTTAAATTCTGTGTAACTGTGACATTTTAGGGTCTAGAGAGCCTATAGTATAGAAATTGTGAAGTCTATAAAGTAGAATATATAAATAAAGTTGACATGATCAGTACTAATGAACCCCGGACACAATCAGGTGGTTTCACTTTAAATCCTGGTTTTCTAGCATGTTTAATTTTTTACGATTATGGGCACTGCCATTGTTCCTCTTCATTTGACATATTGCAGCTTATCAAGAGTGAATCCAGTGAAGCTGGGAGTGTCTATTATCTCTACTGAACTATGTAAGTGAAGCAGTGTTGTTCCCTTTTCATACTCTATATGGTTCTATTGTCAGTGTCAGACTTTAATCTCTGGTGGACTTCTCTGTGCAGAATGGACCAAAAACTGATGTCACTACTTTTGTGACTCCTTTGCAAAACAGAATAAATGTAACTTCTTATGTTTATTCCCCTGTATGATAAATACTGTATGTGTAGTTTAAATCCAAACACTTTTAAGGAGATTATTATGAACACATTAACTCTGTTGTTTTGGCCTTTGACTCAAAATCAGGATGAAGTATTCATCTCAGCCAGCAAGGACCTGTAGTCATAGTCTCAGGTACCATTCAGCATCAACAAGTTGCAGCAAGATGATAATCTAAACTCACTCAAGCCTGAGAGGCTAAGAGCATTAAACTGCAGGGTTTGTGTTGGTGTTGTCTGTTCTTTAAGGTCAGTCTTCACTTAAAGGTTTGCAATACTCACACACAGAATACACCTTTTGAGAGTTATCATCTATCGTGACCATTAGAATTAGGGTTAGGATTATGTTTTTAGGTAAAGTGTAGAATTATAGCGTTCACTTTACAAAGTAATCCAGCAGTGATGTGTGCTTGCTTGTATCTAACTGCCCAACACATTAAAAAACTGTGAAATCCTTTCATCCCAGTTGCCTTCGAGAATGAAGAAGGTAAAAGAGGTTTTACTGAACAAATACTACATTAATGTAAAAAAAAGGCAGACCTTGACTTTATCTTTGACATTAATGTAAAAATCTGTTCATTACAACTTGAGTCTTGTTTAGCTTTTTGCCAGACCCATGAACTCATTCATCTGCAGTTGATTATTATTACTATTATTATTATTATTACATTTGTTATATGACTGATGATGTTCTCTGTACATGTGGCATCTATTGTCTGACTGTTCCAGGGAGAGGGATCTATCATCTGTGGCTCTTCCTCAGGTTTCTTCTTTTTCCCATGTGTTTTTGGAAGTTTTTCCTGGACTGGTTCAAGGGTCTAAGGACAGAGGGTGTCACAACTGTACAGATTGTAAAGTCCTCTGAGTCAAACAGTGTTTGTGATTTCGGGCTTTAAATGAATACATTTGGTTTTTATTTTTGATTTTTAGATAATACTGTGTTTAGATCTCATTGTGCTGATTTCAGTTTGAAGACAGACATTAGTATTAATATCAGTAAGGGGTCTAGATAGTCAAATCATGATGTGAGAAAAATAAGCTTTAAACTATAACAATTAGGGATTACACCCATGACTATGAAAACACATGATGTGGAGTTCCACAAGGTTCAATACCTGGCCCCCTTTTATTTAACATTAGCAGTACACGCTTAAAAAGTAAAATCAACTATTTATGCCTGAAGTTATCAAACAAAACGGCTGAAAACTGAGATTTTGCCAGCTGAAGCTGAGCTGTGTTACATGGAAGGCATTTAAAACGGCAAGAAGTTTGAAGCAGCTTCAAGTTCATGTTGGCGTGCACACACACACACACACACACACACACACACACACACACACACACTGCTGATATAGTCTCTATCAGTGTTAAGATAGGACCCAGAAGGACAAAGGTCTGAGTTGGGACAGATGAACACACACCCACACAATAGGATCACACACACTCACTCACACACACACACACACACACACACACACACACACACTGTAGCAGATAGCAGGATCCTGTGCTGTGTTTGCCCAGTGTTCCTCTCCGCCCTTTGGACACCACACCTCAACTGCTGCATCAATTAGCAAATATATGTGTGTGCAGGTCTGTGTGTGGAGGTGTCTTGTCTTTCATTCTTTTTTCTTTCTTTCCATCTTTCTGTGAATCTCTGTGGTAATTTGTTGTCTTCAAGTTGTCTTCTTATTTATTTATATATGTCTTTGTAATTGTTTTGCTTGTTTAAAAAAAGGGCCCCTATTAAAAACTGCTTCAGCACTTTTACATGTCGGCTTCATGTGTGAAAAAAAGAGATGTGGCAGCAGTGGTGGAGGAAGTATCAAGATACTTTACCTAAGTAAAAGTACTAATACCTGTAGACACACTGTAGAAATACGGCATTGAAAATATTACTTGTATGTAAAAGCAGGATTTTATTGTTGAAGCTGGTTGAAGTGGAGCTAATTTTCAACTACTTTGTATTACCAGATTGCAGCTAATGATTCTTTTCAATCAGGATGAATCTACTCATTATTTTCTCCATTAATCCTTCAATTGATTGTTTGCTTTGTAGAAATTGGGAAAATAGAGAGAAATGCCAATCATTCACATCATTCAGAGGGAAAAAAGAAAACATGAAACATTTGTAAAACTGAAACCATGATGAAAACGCCAGTGCAATGTAGGTTACACTCAGCAGGTACAATGTAGACACAGGCAAAGGCCTGATTAAGCAGTTGCTGATTAAGATTCAATGGTAGTTTGAATCAATAAGTGTATGATAGCACAACCTGACATGATCTCAAGATGCATTAAAAAATCATTCAACATGAATTCCATCTGTATGTTCAGTCAAAGTAAGTCTGTGTGTATTATGACAGTAACAGTGTGTGTATCAGTAAAGTGTTCCTGTTCTCTCTAATGTTTCTGGATTAATATTCCTACTGCATTAATGTGGATTATGCTTTTTTCTGCTGTACATGTTTAAAGTTGAGCTCATTTGAACAACTTTATATACTGTTGGCTAGTTTCATCTGCAGCAATGCATCATGGTCTATAAGATCATCACGTTTGTCCTGTGGGAAGCACATATCTGTAAAATGTCAGAAAAAAACAGCCTGTTTCAAGCCTGAGTAAATGTATTCAATTACTACAGCTTGTTAGTGATTTGACTCTAATGTGCATCAAGAGTACAATGATTAACAGTCAGTTTTTACAATAATGCCAGTTGGTTTTAATATATTGTAAAACATCATACAGGAATTGTTTAACATAAATGTATACATCTCAAGTTAATTCACTTTAAAATGTTTTAGTTCATCTGAAGACTTTTGACTTGAAATTAGCTGATTTCATTCGACCAACCAAATAAAGCAGATTTGCAGACTTCTCAGCACGCATTGTGTCTAGAGATGAAAACAGACATAACAGAAACCTGTTTTTTTGTCAAAACATGTCAAATCCACATATGTTATCCATTATGAACACTAGTGTTGAATTCAATCCCTCCTCTGGTGCACTGATTAATTTAATGACATGGCTGGCTGCAGCTTTGTGGCTATAACAATAATAACAAAATATAATTTGTTGAATTAATCTCGTAATCAAGTCAATCAGTTATCAAGTTTATTTAACTTGTTATGTCAAGTTCAGTGAACTTTACTGAGCTAATTTTACATGTTCACAGTAGGAACCCACTTTGAAATAATCGTTCAACTTAAAGTTCAGTCAATTCACAGTTTTAAGGCAGCTTTTGTTTTTAAATTCAAACAGCTTTAAATGTTATGTATAAATTACAAAAAATACACATGTGAAAGTCTGGTGGGTGATAACAGTGATTTACAAGACATTTACCATATGGAGCAGAAAGAAATGAAACCTCTGGAGACTATCAGGTGGTCCAGGTGTGCTTGGTTTGGCCTTCTTTGGTCACCAGTTCTCCACAAACTATCATCGTCAGAAAATAATGTCTCAGACTGATCAGGTGAAAATGGAAGTAACTGTTTGTGGTATCTGAGCTCCATGAGAATCTGATCTGTCAGCATCAGTGACTTTTTGTTCTGAAGTCATTTGAATTTGACTTTTTGACTTCTGAAGTGAGATTTGAGCTTTTTAGGCGTTTCTGTGCAACTGAAGTAGAAAGAAATTGTAATACTCAAGTAAAGTATTAAAATGTTTCCACTTAATGTACTAATGTAAAATACTGAGGTGCTTTACTTTCCAGTGTTTTCTACTTCATTCTTCACTCCACTCAACTTGAGACTAAATATTGCTCATTAATCCATCACATTATCTCTTGTTATTATTCACTTTACAGTTTAGGATTTTGTACACAGATTTTTCATATAGAAACCGTACTTATATTAAGATTTGTAGTGTGGTAGTGATAGTTTAACTTGAGTATGGATGTGAACACTTCTTACACCATTGGCAGGTCGTGTACAGAGGACAATAAAATTCAGAGACAGTTGCAGATGTTTAAATGACAAGACAGAAGAGCAGATAATTTGCTGACAAAATAACTTTATCAAAGACAAAACCAGGCATAGGGATCAGTTTGATCAGCGAGTATAAACATAAACATAAAGAAGACTCTGAGCAAACAATCTCCAGGTGTCTTTATACAGGTGTGAAGTGGGAGGAGTTAATTTCTGTATTCGGGAAGTAAAAATCACATTCATTTCTTGTCAACATTGTGTGACTGACTGTTGGAGCTCTCCTTCGGCTTGGGTGGACATGTTTAATTCATCAGAACAAAAGATATAGGAAATATTTGGGTCTTTGACAAATGTGTAAAGTACAAGATGTGGAAATAAACATTTTGGAGGACAAGTCAACTTCAGCAAGGTGCATTTTGGCAAAAACAAATGGTGGAGCGGCAAGTGTAATATTACGTTGTTGTGAAAACTACTGAATCAAAGTTGAAATGAATCAGGTCAGAACATTAACCTGTATGATGTTTCATTATCAGGAGAGTTTCTATGTTCAGTAACTGTGAAGAGATACAACTGAAATGAGTAAAACCACTTCAGAACCAGCAGCTCTGCATGTTTCAACACTCGTCTGCATGTTAGTTTTATGGTTTAGTGTTTGTTCCTGATCACATATACTGCAGAGGACCGTATTCATGAGCATGCAGCGATTCTGCTACTGTCTCTGAATTTTATTGTCCTTTGTGTGATGCAAATCTTTTTAATGAAGCAATATAGATTATTTTTAATACATAATCATTTAGCTAAAAACACACCTCTGGGAACTGGATTTACCTTAAAAATCCCACTTTTAAGTAGCTTTAAAGTTATAAAAAACATATTTTCCACACTGTCTGACAGTATCATATATATTCTGCATCTGTTTACTGCAGCTAGATGATGTCTACACTGTTTTTATGGCTGCATTGTTCCATCAAATGGAAATATTCAACATGTTTTGAGCATAATTTTGACATCTTTTGGATCCACTAGAATTTCAAATAAAGCTCTGAGGGTTTGAAGAACAAAACGAGTTTGTGATGGACCCAGCAGTGAGTGAGATAAAATACTTTCACCTGACAGCTCAAGATCTGATAAAGGCCTCCAAATAATTTTTAATGAGCCTGTCAACATCCCAGCAAGCGTCTGATCAGATTAGGAATTATGTGCAACAACAGTTTCATGGGTACAGCTGCTAGTGACGTCACCCATCAACATTTTCTCAAATTGTTAACACGTTTTATCTTGAAGAGCGCGGACAGAAAAGTGGAAAGAAGCAGGTTGTGATGCAGAAAGTTTTCCAGCTCTTGGGGAGAATTTTTAAGTCCACATCCCCGACATGAGCGTCCAGTAAAACATTGTCTTCCTGGCTTCCTTAATACTCCTCTTTGATGTTCAAAGACAGTGAGGAAGGAGACACCAGGCCGTTGCTGCCACTGCTGCTCGTTACCATAGCGACACTGCTCCCGCTGTTTCCATGGAGGCCACTGCCTCCTCCTCCGTTACTGTTGGTGCCGGTGGGAGGGGTAGGTGTGGTCGTGGAGGAGGCCGGCTGCTGGAGCTTCTTCTTGTTGATCTTGCGCTCCTTTGCCCGGCGGTTCTGAAACCAGATCTTCACCTGGAGCAGAAGAAAGGGTATTTTTATTTCTATTTTACAGTAACTAGGTACATTTTTTGAAGGACCAAATTAGTTTTTTAGACAGTTTTCTATGCATGAATCTAAATCATGTTGAATAAATATGCTGACATTTACTCAGCTATAAACATAAAGTACCACTGAGGCTGATGGGAATGTTATTAGTTGAGTATTGGACACTTTGACATGTCAATCTGGTGATGGCGTTAGATGAAAAGTTATTACATAATTAGTATTTAAGGTTATTACAGTTCATCCTGAGAGGAACATGAATGCCTGATGCTAGAGCACTACACCGATTCTCAAACCTGAAAGTTTTGCTTCACATCAGATCTTTCAGCATTAGTATAAGAATATATGAAGGCTCCTGTGGCATACCTGTCTCTCCGACAGTCCGAGTGCTGTGGCGAGCTCCGCCTTCCTCCTGATGGTGATGTATTTGCTGTAGTGAAACTCCTTCTCCAGCTCCAGCCGCTGATGGTCGGTGTAAACCACCCGGTACTTGTCTTTAGTCCGTGTCTTTCCATCTGTAAAAACAGGAACATAAAGTGGTTAATAAAAGACACATAAAGCTGAAATCTGGTCACGGTTTCACAGCCGTTTCCTGACTCTTGTCAAGGAGTTGCAGCACAAAATCACACCAACTGTGAATATGTAAACGTGAATGAAGAGAGTGAAGTCGTAGTATTTTATATTATGTGTTATAAACCACTCACATAAACTGACGTCAGTTCCTGGACAGACTGTGTTATCACTGTGACTCCTGTATTCAAATAGACAACCTGCCTCGGATGGATTTGCATAAACTGAACTCTATCTGCTTTTATTCATTTATGCTTTCAGTGTTCATGAGTTACTGTTAAACCTCAACCCTGTCAGAGCGTCCAGCTGGTAAAACTGCATGAAACTGTTAAACTTTATTCAACAAAGAAAGATCAGCACAAACTGAGTTTTAATCTCGAGTGAAAATCTTGAAAGTTTCCCAACATACCAACATGTATGAGGCTGAGCTGGGAAACGTTTCTTAAGTTTTGCACAAGACATGGGAGGATATTCCCAGGTGATAAAAAGGTGTCTTTGGTTTCAACGTTTTGGTCATTGTAACCATCATTTAGCTTCTAGAGTTGATGAAACTTAAACTGAATGTCATTCAGTTCGTAGCTCACTGGAGCTCGACTCATCCATACATTTTTCTGTCACTGTGTTAGAAGTGACCACCAACTAGTTTACTGAAAAATCCAAGAGGTAGACTTCACATCAAAGGTCTTGGCCAGTGTATAAAGTCTCCACATGGATCTAAACCTGAGACAAGAACGCTTATAATCAGCACAATCTGAGATTAATCTCATTTTTAACATTGCATTTTTTCTGTGCATGGCTCAAGTTAGACAAAGATTGTGGTTGTGGAAAATAAACCTAGGGTGCATAAAATCAGCGTGGGGCGCCTAAAACACTTGTTTATAATTAGGAAAGAGTGACAGATGACATTAACTGCTGGATTCTGGGATGAAGCTGCTTCATACTTAAATAAAGTGCTACATATTTGTCCAGCATGAATGTACAAGAACCAACCGAGTAGTCAAAACTGGATAAAACAAACTGCCTCGAAAGACAATGAAAGAGGTTCTGTTGGGGAGGACAATCTTGATCTGATGGGAAGCTTGTTCTTGTTTAAATATGAAAACATTTCACCAACAGCAGAACCATCGACCAAAGTTCAACAATCAATGAATGAATGCAGACGGTGTCATAGTGAATTTTACACATACAGACTTCGTGTTGACGTTAATTAAAAGGCCTTCAGCTCTCTTTAACTCGCTCTGATTCAATATTAACGCTAAACACACAACAGCTAAATAAAGTGTCTTTCTTCTTTAAACATACGCGGCGTCTGTCCTCTAATCGGTCGCCGAGGCGAACTACAACTCAAACATTTTAGTTTTGGGGGGACACCTGTCCAAACTGCTGAGTTTCTGCTTCATTTGTCAGAAAGTAAAAACCAACAGTTTGATTCTCCGTCAGCAGATAAAGAGACCCTAAGGAAGGAACGTAAATCAAACAGATGTTCAGTCTGAGAGAGGTTTACTCTGCACACACACTCAGGTACAGCTGTGCTTCAGCTACTACAAAGTAATTAGCATTAAGAAAGAAATGCAGCAAACTGTGATGAAGACGGACATATCATCTGTCATCATGGTTTGAGTGATTTTAGAAATCCAGCAAAATTCTGATTGACACAGATTTTATTTCAGATATTTGCTGTGCTGTTAGGCTTTTGTTTTCTACTAACAAATCAAACTATGAATAATCCAATCAAATATTTGAACTCATAATAGAAAATGCTTTGTTTATTTCTGCTATTTACTGCTGGACTATTTTTTCTACAGAAGAAAGATGAGTAGCAAAACTTATTTGGAGGTGAGGCCTAATTTAACAATGTAAGATAAAATAAGATTTTAAAACTTTTATTGATTCTTTTATTGATCCTCAGGGGAGATATTCAGGTGCTGCAACAGCACAAGAATGAAAATAGAAACAGATAAAGAAAATAAGAAATTAAAATGCTATAAAAAAAGAATAGAAATACATACACCATACAACAGCAATTATACTCAAACTAAAAGCAGTACAAAGTACTTACAGCCAGTGTTTTTCTTAAACAAATACTGCGCCTGTCTCAATAGAAGTATATTACATATAGTCATATGTTGTTATCTAATATCTAAAACATACACCAGATTAATATATAACATGATTAAGTAATAATATTTAGTGTTTAATGTCTTTATCATCATCTCATTTAGGTGAGGAGAGACGTCTGGTCTGAATGTGACTGTGATTGTTCAAACTTTGTTTTTATGGGATGATGTTTTTATAGACTGATGAGAAAAGGCTCATTAACGTATTAAACTAATTTTATTTCTCTAATGTGTATTTGATCTCTCTTTAGTCTCTCCGCATGTTTCACCTGCAGTCTTCGTCTGACGGCACTCAATTCAAGTTTTATAGAACAGTGAAAAATCCCATTTTATTTTAGGCCAAAACTGTCTAAATCATTTATACCCTAAAAATATCAAAAGCAAAGATTATTCCCTGAAGATCGCCAGAAACAACTATGAGGACACAATTTCAGTTAAATTACTGCATGAACCGATCAAACAAAGACCAACTTTTAGAGATCTAAAGAGGCAAAACTTCCACTTTTCAATCATCAGTGGGTTTTACTGCTCTCCGTGTTAACTAGAGGTTTCCGTGATTAACAGGTTCCAAGGGGTCAATAATTAGCACCAGGAAACTCTGAACTTCCTGAGAGATATCCTCCTTGTCGGCAAATGAACATTTCAAAGTCTGTTATTAAAGGTAATGTTAATGTACGTAACCCTGACATGATTAACTCTGCAGCGATAAAACCAATTTGTACGGTTGCTTCACATCTTTGACATTTACCCCGTATGAACTCTTAAAAGTCAGTCTGAACAATAACAAGCTGATGATGGACGGTATTGATCCTCACTGCACAGAAAGACCTGGCTTTAAAACAGATACAGGGGTTATTCTATGTTTTCCTTGCAGTCGTCGAGCCAAACCAACACGCCCATCCATCTGACTGAGGACAGAATTAAAACAGTTTTAAAGTTCAGCAGCAGCTAAACTGTTGCGGACTATTTTCAGTGGCGGAGGAATCCACATTTGATACTTTTAGGGAGCGTTTATGGCAGCAGCCCAGTGTGTGTGTATGTGTGTGTGTATGTGTGTGATTGAGTTAAAATAGACTACAGTCAAGAACTGTACTCAACTTGTACTCAAAGAACTTGAACCTGAATATTTCCATTTTATGTATCTAACTACCTTCCCACCGCATCTCAGAGATAAATTAAATATTTTTCCTGCTCTACACTTTTTTCCAGATGACAATTGTTCATCCTTCCCATCCAGTAAAAACCTGGTATCTCCAGATGTGTTGATGTTGAGTGTTTGTGATAAACTGAAGGATGAATCAATGATCATTTATGTGTTGAGAAAATTGTCCTGTTTCTTCAGCTAAAAAAACTATTTAAAGCCTCTTTGGATCAGCTGCATCGTCACAAAGCTGAAAACACACTGTTTTTCTGACTTTTTACAGATATGTGGTGCTTACAGGACAAACATATGATGATCTCATAGCATCGCTGCAGATGAAACCAGCCAATAGTATATAAAGTCGTTCAAATAAGATCAACTTGAAACATGTGCAGCAGTAAAATCTACATCAATATAGCAGGATTATAAATCCAGAAACATCAAAGACAACACGCACATTTAACTGACACACACACACACACACACACACACACTGTTACTGTCACAAAACACACACTGTGTATCAGTAAAAACTTATTTTAG
>JAOXYL010000078.1:22775644-22791171 GCA_028564955.1 Terapon puta
ATCCATTGCACTTTTATGTTACTGCGTTCTTCGTATGTTGTTATTTATCATATGTATACTTTTCTATATATTCATACTTGTACATAGTAGTTTAATGTTTATGTTTACCTTGTCAATTTTTGTCTCATTCTTTAAAGTAACATTTCTAACCGGCTGTGAAACACAGCAGCTGTATTTATGAGTTCACCCTCTCTGTTTTCAGTCCGCTGACGAAGGTGAAGCTTATCAACGAGCTGAATGAGCGTGAGGCCGACCTTGGGGTGAACGAGTCTGTCTCCTGGCACACCGAGTACAAAGACAGCGCCTGGATATTTGTCGGTAAGACGATCCCGTCAGGTCTGGATCAGGAGCTGAACGTTTTCTTGTTCTGAGCTTCATTTCCAGTTTTAGTCCCTCCGAGTGTCTGACAACACGAGCTGCTTCAGGTTTCTTCAGTATTTGGATCCACAGTCTCTGAGCTTTAATGTGCCACACAAGGCACATTGGAAACATTAATAGATGTGATGTGTGCATCAGAATTTTAGCTTTTGATTACAGAAATTTTACGAGAATTTTTTTTTCCAGAATTCAACATTTCCTTTACTCCAGATGAAAACATTTCTAAACAAAAGATGTTTTCATCATAATCATTATCAGAGTTTCTGTCATTATTAAAGGTTCACAGTTTGTCTGTCTGTTGGTGTTGTTTCCTGTAGGAGGATTTCCATACGAGCTGACTGAAGGCGACATCATCTGCGTTTTCTCTCAGTATGTCCTTCCTCATTCTCAGCTTGTTTTCCTCCCTTGCTGAACCACTCAGAGAACACAAGAACTCTTTCTTTTCTCCCACAAACCTGTCAGGTACGGAGAGGTTGTTAACATCAACCTGGTGCGTGACAAGAAAACAGGGAAGTCCAAAGGCTTCTGCTTCATCTGCTACGAGGACCAGAGGAGCACCATCCTCGCTGTGGACAATTTCAATGGCATCAAGGTGACACAGCCAAATCAATCAAGTGTTTTTTTTTTTCCAGAATAGGAAACTTTATTTCAGACCTGTGGAGTCAAAACCATGGTATAAAATAACATAAACAAACATATGACTGCATCATTATATAAAAAACAAAACTCATTCAACATCCCCACAGCTGAGATTTTCAGTCATTTAAGCCAGTTAATCAATGTATATGTAAGGTTACTGAAGACAAAAAATCTATTGATCTATGCCTCTAATAGAACAAGATAATTTTTTTATTTTGGGTAATTTTTTTGAATATGTTTATCTGCTTTATAATACAGGCCATTCACCATTTAGCTTCAGAAGATTCAGTGTGAAGATCTGATTCTAAGAGCAGTTCTTAACATCCTGAGCAGAGCACTTTACACATTTTGGAGAATATTTTCTAAGGACAAAGGGATAAAAGGTTACAGAGGTTTCCATGATGATGTTGGTCTGTCCTGAACTGTCTTAATTGTGCTACCTGTCAGATCAAAGGTCGGACCATTCGTGTGGATCATGTTAAAGACTACCGTCCTCCGAAAGACACAGAGGACATCGACGACATCACCAAACTTCTGAGGGAGGAGGGCTGCGCTCCCAAAGCCCAGAAGTTGTCGTCCTCCTCAGAGGAGGACGAGCAGTACGCAATCCCTGTGAAGAAGGCCAAAAAAGGTGAGGTCACTTCATGTTTTGCATTTCATCTGCAGTGTAAGAGTAATGACTCTTCGGCTAATTATTAAACAAAAAAACCCCTAAAAACTACAGTTTTTAGTGTTAACATTTACAAACCACTATAAGACATTAATTTACAGTTAAATGCATCAATGTTTGTGATTTAAAGTTAAATTCCAGATCACATCACAACACAGTCAGATGCAGTTAGTTGTGTAGTTGCTGAAGAGAACATCATTTCTTCTCTCCCTGCCTCAGACAAGAAAGAGAAGAAGAAAAAGAAGAAAGAGAAGAAGGAGAAGAAGAAGGCTGATAAAGAGAAAGACAGGGAGACTCGAGCACTCCACTCCTCCTCCTCTTCACCTCCTCCTCTTCCTCCTCCTCCCATCAGAGTCAAAGAGGAGAAGGAGGACGCAGCCTACGACAAGTACAATCAGAGGGGGGCGCCACCGGGGCGATCACAGAATGGACAGAGAGAGACAAGAGACAACGAGAGACTCCGGGGGGAGGAGAGGAAGAGAGAGACAGAAAGGGACAGAGAGACAGACAGGAGGAGAGAGACAGACAGGGATATTGATAGAAGAAGAGAGACAGACAGAGACTATGAAAGAAGAAGAGAGTCAGACTGGGACAGAGACAGACGAAGAGAGACAGACAGGGAGAGAGACAGTGAAAGGAGGAGAGAGACAGACAGGGAGAGAGACGGTGACAGGAGGAGAGAGACAGACAGGGACAGGAATGGTGAGAGAAGACGACAGACAGACGGGGAGAGAGAAAACAACAGAGGACGAGAGACAGACAAGGAGAGAGACAGACGGAGATGATGATAGACAGATAATGACAGAAGAGAGACATGCGTAGTGAGACAGACAAATAATGACAAAAAAGCTACAGACAGATAACGACGGAGGACGAGAGACCGTCAGGCAGTGAACTGATCACTGTTGATGATGTAAAAACATGTAAACGTGAAACACAAAGTGAAATCGTTGCATCACTTTCTCGTGTTTGTGTTGATGATAGCGAAGTGCTGCTGTCACCCTCTAGAGGCCGCAGAGTTCATTACACAACACAGATTTATCCTCAGTGCTCCTTCAGACCCAAACCAGGACCCAGAGTCCACTTCAGTCCATAAACTCATCAACCAGACTTTAACATGTCCTCTGATCATTTACAGGATTTCTGATGTGAAAATTGTTTGTGTCTTTTCCAGAAAAGTGAATTGTTTGAACTGTTTGAGTTTTATAATAAAACAAAGAAAACTGAAGCTCTTCACTGACTTTTTATAAAGAACCAGAAAAGTTAGTCAACAATAATCTTTCTTAATCTCAATCATGACTCAATAAAATCATCATAATCTCTGCAAATAGACTGTTCTACATATTAATTTTAACAATTAACTATTTTAAAAATGTGAGCAAAGAAACACATCATACAGAAATAATCAGAAACAGGATTCCATTTCTTTTTTTGGAATTTTGAGCTAATTTATGTTTAAAGGTTAAATGTGCGGCTCTGTCTGCCTTCATTTTATTTGAACATTACAGATGTGACCTGCAGGAACACTGCACGTTAATTATTTTCTGTATCGTGTCATGGAAAAGACCATGTTTTACTTAATTTATTTTATGTGTAGGTACATAGATCTTTTAAAAGATATGTTACTGTTTAAATAAATAAACCTATACAAATAGTTGTGTTGGTTTGCCCTTTTATGGACAAAGAAGAATCAAAATTTTTGGCAGCGTCACCAGTTTACATTAATTCATATTCACTGCAGACCGTCAGTGTCCATTCATTGCCTGACAGACCATCCTGAAACATCAAATATGACTTCAGTATGTTTTAAGAAAACTAAGAAGATCAGAAACTCACAGAAACAAACTGCACCCATTTATTATGGAAACATCACAGAACTGAGCAAAACACTGAGAACAAAGATCATTCAGACAGAAACTTAAGTTTCAGTGAATTCAAGCTTTTTGATTGATACAAACAACCTTAAGACAAGAAACCAGAGCTGATGAGCTTCACATTTACGAGGAAAAAGCCAATCAAGTCTTCATAAGTCTATATTTTCTGTTTCCTGGACACCTTGTTTCAGAGGATTTTTTCTGTTGGTTTGGTGGATGACTATAAATACTACAATACCCATGAGGCTCAGCTGCTGCTGTTGCTATGATATCAGTTGAATCCCAAAAGGGTCCAAACAGCTGAATGTTTAATCAGCTTTCTACAAAGTGTCTTATCTTATCTTTAGCTGCAGTTTACTGTTACTGGCACATTTAACAGAACGTGAGCTTTGTGATCAGATGTTTGAGATGCATCTTGGGAACCATAGTTGGCATCTCTTTCAGTTTTACATCCACAGGCTCCGTGTACCTTTAGGTTTACAACTAATCTCTTGTCCTGACAATTCAACCAACCAACACGGATCATACTGTCTAAATGAGTTGTACTGCAGGAACTCAGGACACCTGAAATAACTATTGATGATAACAATAATAAAATATGTCTGCAGGAATTGGAAAGCGTGAACAGTAGTTTGTGATATCGGTCCCTGCCTGTCTGTGTTTTATATCAGTACAGATGTTGAGGTGTGAAGGTTCATCAAACTCCAGCAGCACAACAGGAGAATTAACAAATGTCAAACAGCTTAGAAAAGTACTTTGAAAATCTCTGTACAGCTGAACAGACGCAACACAAATACATGTTAAAATGAGCACGAAGAATAAATGCAGCAGTCTTTTGTTTTTAGAAAATATACTGTCATTAGAACTTCATTTACAATATTTTAAAACATTTCGTAGAAAGTCGGCAGGTTGTAAAGTGGAAGTGATTATCTGAAAGCGGCGTTTCCTCTGCGCTTATTCAGTTTGTTTGTTGCTGAGAAACTCTAGTCAGATTTATGGACATAACCTTTTCTTTTCTTTATCCAAAACAATATTACTCAATTAATCAATAATAAATCTGACGCAAATTAACTCTAACTAACAAATAGCTGTAGAGTTTGCTGCAGTAGCAGTAACGAGTTTCTGCTCACAAACAAATGCTCCTCTTTACAGTTTACAACAGCAGCTATAAATTAACAGTAAAATAAACAAAAAAGACAATAATTGATTGTATATTTCATTTTTAAAGTTGTATTGTGGCTGTAAAAGCTCTTCATTAATATTCTGTTCTAATCAACCTATTAGCTAACATAGATTTTACCAACAATCTACAACCTTAGGTTTTTTGGTTTTATCTGTAATGTTGGAGGTTGATGCTTCTTTGAAACTGAATCAGTTTATCATCATTTAAACTTCATGTTGTCTCTTTGTTTTAAAGACACTCAGAGGAAACGTCGCTAAGGTTTGAGGGGTTTGCGGTTCAGTTACAGTTCAGAGGTATCTGGTGAAGTTGGTTTCTTCCTGGTCAGACGCTACAAAAGCCGAATAGACGAGGAATGTCAGGAAACATATCTTTACCCACAATGCCACATTTTAAAGATAATACCGTCTGTTCATCGTGTCGCCACGGTTTAATCCACCAAACAGTTTTTAAAATACATTTTTCTGATATCAGTTTTCCCTGGGCAGGTTTTCAGTGGAAAAAACCTAAAAACTAACAGATGCCGGGTGAAGCTCAGAAACAGCTTGAACAGGAAGGAGAGGAGGTTGGCGGTAGAAAATTAAGGCGCTGGCGGCTAAACAGACTGCAGGAGGAGTGATGGGAGCATTATTCCTCCATTATACTGCTTTTATCTGAGATTAAAGACGGTTTGAGGATTAAGTGGATTCCACAGAGGTCGAACACGGACGAGTCTGCAGTGGGCCGAAGTCACAGCCCTGCTGGACGCCATCAGTCACTGTAAACAGCTGCAGTCTCTGACTGCTGCAGGGATTTCAACCAGCAACCCTCCACTCGGCCCACCTCCTTCATTAAAGCACTAAGTGTTCAAAGAGGTGTGTTCACATTATTCTGATTTACTTAAACTGTCACCACTTTAATTTTCATCTGACCACCAGGTGTCTCGAGCTTCCTGTAGTTTGGGTTCATCTCTCAGCGGCCAGTAACATGATCTCAACAGAAAGGAAGCTGTGGGCTCATCCAGTCCTTTTAAAGAACCTTATGATGAGACATTATGGTAATTTTTTAACTTAAACGAGAATCTGTGGATCCCTCCATTTAGTTTTTACAGAATAGTGACAGAATGGGAAAAGTTATTTCACATTTCAGCTATCTCAGTTGCTGTTACTGATCATCTGACATATAAACCAATATGGAGATCTGCAATAAGCCAATATCAGCAGAACATGTGTGCAGCTCTGATGAATGGGGTGATGTCCTGACGGATCCTCAACAATTGATCACAGCAGAACATCAGAATATTGTGAACACGCTGGGTTGACAGGAAGTCTGATGAAGTCTCAGACGCTTGTGAGGCTGCGGTAGTAAAAGGATTTCCTTTAATCAGAATCCTGATTCTGTTTGAGAGAATTAAGTCAGGACAGTTAGTCTCTCTCTGGCCCAGATTTCCCTTCATGGACAGTCGATGGTCGAAGGTCTGACTTGATTTCCATGAACGAAAGACGGAGGCCTGATGCTCGTCACTGGTTTATATTTCTTCCACCTTTCCTCTGGAGGGTCGACTTGTCTTGTCCCGCCATTTGAGAGACCAGACGCAGATGACACAGAAGGCGGAGCTGGTTGTCTCTCAGCTTAGAAATACTTTAAATGCTCAGTTTCTCTTCACAAAAGGCCCCAGCACCAACACCACAGCAGGTTTACAGTCAAAGTCCCTGTAACCAGAACAGATAGACGGTGAACTCTTCACCTCTTTGACTCCCAGACGGATGCTGTGTTGTGTCTCCTGACTGATGGCCATAAACGCCGCTCTGCTCACTCAGCACATGGAGATGGTGACATTGATGCCCAGGTTGCCATTGTCAGCGAACAGATGTGCGATAGAAGTGTCGAACACCAAGCAGTCGCTGTTCATGATGGCGGTCGCCACTCCGTCATGGATGGAGCGCGGCGTGGCCTCCCAGGTGAGCCGCCGTCGGTTCCCATTGAGCTCCAGGCGGTAGGCAAAGTTCTCGGCCTGCTTGCGGGTACCGATGAGCAGCACAACGGCGAAGAACTGTTGGTGGCCTTCATACTTCTCCTGCTTTTCCAGGACCAGCATGAAGTGGTGGCTAAAACACGACTGCATCATCACCCAGTCCACAGCACCCGGCAGGTTGATGTCTGTTGCTAGGAAGACGATATCTTCCCCCTGCAGAGACAGACATCATGTTTATCATCAATCTCAGATAAAGAATGAAACGTAATGTACCTCCAACAAGCGTTAATCTGTTGAACTGAAACCTTTGTATATGTTAAATTACAAATAAAACTCCATACATATTGAAATCAGCAGCTCTGTGAGGCTTGACCAGTCGCCTGCTGATAAAGTGAATCATGGTGCTGACCTGCAATGTGGTGATGGACTTGTGTGCGTGCATCAGGTGAGGCATGACGGCCTCCAGCGAGCCGTGCCATTTGCAGGTGGCTCCGGGACAGGGACAGGTGTACGGTCTGAACTCACACACTTCCTCGTGATCCGGCTTTTCGCTGTGGTGAAGAGTCAGCAGGCAGCCGGCCGACGAGTACTGAGGGGGGAGGACACAGAGGGAAACCTTATTTGTTAATTTAATGAATGATTCAATCAAATGAACTAAACCAAAATAAGCCTAAAAACAAACAATTTCATAAATATGCGGCTCATTATATTTGTGTGCGTGAACAAATTTTGACAACAGACATTCATTTGATGAAGAATGTTACGGATCAACAAGAAACATGAGTAAACAATTAATTCATCATTATCTGTAGATATTAATATTGACTGAATGTAACGATATTATCTGTAGTTCTGTAGGTTATAAACCAAAGTGTTGGATAAGTTAACATGTTGATCTGATGATGTTGCTACATGAGGAGGATCAGAGGGTAAATAACTGTATGAATGAATGTATGAACATCATTTTCAAAGTCCATCTAACATCAAATGTTAAATCCAGAAGCTCTTGAAGTGTCACAGCAGAAAACCTGAATTTTATCAGTGAGAGTAAAACTTGAATTTTTCTTCACTGGAAAAAAAAAAAAAGAGAGAAAAAAACCCAAAAACCCAAGAAACACGATGTTTGAGCAGCTAATGTTTTTAACTATATAAATTATCAATGAGCTTAATATTTTTTAAATAAAACCAATCACAACAAACAGATGTGTCACTATTTTTGTGATAATTCTGTGCGTTCATTTATTTCTGATCCCGATTAAGATATAAAGAGATATAAATAAAGCTGACGCTGCTTCTATTCTGGTCGTTCAGAAGCAGATCAGATTGTTCTATTTGTGGCTGCAGCTTCCTCCTCAAATTTTCAGAGAAGCTGAAGGTCACATTGACGGGATTCTCCCTCCCCCTCTTCTTTCATGTGGAACAACACAGCACCTATAGATAGACCAGGAGCTTATAGCAGCGTACGACGGGCTAAATGAGGTATGAAATGATCGAGGCGACGAGGAGCTGAGGAAGACAGAGAGGCGCTGGAGGGAGGCTTCGTTATTGATGCTGTTTGAACATCAGAGAGAGAGAAAGAGCATCCATAAACATGAGGAGAGAAATTCATCGCTGGGGAGACTGAAGACGACGAGCAGAGGCAGAAACCAGCTTCTCTCTTTGGAGTCTGCTGATCGATCAGTTTAACAGTCAAATGAACAACGAGATCAGAGCATAAAACTGAAAGTACAGACAGAAAAAATATTTTCACGTATGTTGAAATTATTTCATTCATAAATTCCAGATTCAGATCAGAGCTGAAAAAAGCTAAACAAAAAGATTTGATTCTTGTTTTTTTTCCTTTCTTCTATTTCTCTATTATTCCATCAGTTAAATGGATAATAGTGGTTTATGAGAGACAGACTCTAACACACCTGTAAACTTGAAATTAGTATGAAAAGTATGAAAGTATGAAGCTGTAAACTCTGTAAAAATGTTAAGAAATTGTATTCATCTGTATCCATCCTTTTTTAATCAAATATAATACATATCTAAACATAAAAAGCAATTGGTCATTTCCCATAATGCAACTGGATGGCGTCTTCCATTGGTAAACAGCTTCATCTCCAGTTTGTAATTCAGACTTCTTCTCATGAATCTTTAAAATCTTAAAGCTCAAGATGAAATAACCTTGATGACATCATTATGACATCATAGCAAATACTCCTTATGGATAAAAGTCTCTCTCTCTATCTATATATCTATCTCTTGTTTTCTGCTTTCGTGACATATTTCTTGCTTACAGCAGCAGACTGACAACAGACTGCAGCAGGATGTGTTACTGTTTTCACCGACAGATTCTCAGAGACACAAAACCACTGACCAGACACAGAAAATCTGGAAAATTATGACAAAAAGATGAAGACAAAGACTGCAAACCAGAAAATAAACTTATTAAAATGAGCGCCCCTTTAGACTGATGAACACATTAATAATCATAATCAATAACAGAATCTATTTTATTCTGTGATGTTTCGGTTTATAATGAGTGCTTTGCTAAATTTTACCTCGTCTTCTAAAACTATAGTACATTTGCTTTTATTGAAATTAAAGATCACAGAAGGACTGTCACAGGAAGAAAATACAGCTCTGTTGTCAGTGAACAGCAGCCACCGATCACTTTTATTATTGATTCATCTGCTGATCATTTTCTTATTCAATCGTTAAGTTTCTAAAATCCACAGTGACGTCTTTTAGGTTTTCATTCTGTTAACATGTTAAGAAATGATTCCCTCATGTGTTTATGCTCATCATGGCCTCTAATCTATCAATAAGTGGAATATCGATCAGAATCATCTATTCTCCTCAGGATGAAAACTGAGGGAGGTGAAGCAGCAGGACGTGTACTGTTGTCTGATTAAATATTTAATGCAGCAGCAGCTTCCTGAAAAGGGCAGCAGGCTGGAAAACAAGATGCCGACGCTCATTTGAGACCAAACTGCTGCCTGGTTTTCTTTTTAAAATGACGACAGAAGCGCTTTCCTTCTGCATGAGGAGTCCCAGCTTTGAGTTCAGAGAGTTCAAGAATTAAAATGGAGGGATTTTATTTAGACATATTTTTATCTGCACTGAAAGCAGCAGTGTAGGTATCAATTGGAAGAAATATAATATTGATAACTATATTTCCCATTGGTGTACACTGGTGTCCAATCACACACACACACCAACTGCTTTGGGAAATGTTTTGTCAAAGCATCCCAGAAGCTAATCTGGATCAGGACGTGATAATAATAATAAAAAAAAAAGAAATCTAAATTTAGCTTAATTTCTGTTCATGTGGTGCAACTAAAACATTTCCTTCAGGAGGTGGACACCAAAAGCAAAGCTGAAAGAGGACGAATATTATCCTTGTGCTCATTGAACTCAAAGATACACACTGTGTGGGACATTTGACTGTAAAAATGAACAGGATATATAATTAAATAATTATAATTGCTAAAAATACCAGTTAATATCTCAGCCCATTCAGTGTATTGGGAATAGTTAAAGTTAATATTGCTGAACCACAAAAAGTGAATTATTGTATTACGTGAATGTGCAGCTTTTGAACCAGACTGACATCACTAACACAGAAGATTAGAATACAATCACAGTAACTGATCTACATCCTCTGATATTAAACACACGCACCATCTTTAACCTGAAGCAGCACGACTGGACTTACGGTGACTAAATCAGCGTTCAAATCTAAAGACATGTAAACCTGAAACACTCCAGATTCACCTGAGAGGAGCTGGAGAACAAACACAGCATGAAAAACACCGCACAGCGTCAGCCTGCACCACATCGATCAATACCAATCAGGCTAAAAGCACTGAGTGTGTGTGTGTGTGAGTGAGAGTGAGAGAGAGAGAGAGAGAGACAGTTTGGTAAATGGTTTAGAGGTAAAACACTGACACGTTTCAGGGTTTTCAGTGGCAGGAGATCAGTGGAGTCAGTTTGTTTTAGATCAATAACAAAATTTGATTAATTCCACTATTTGAGTCTGGACGTCAATATGTCACAAGAATAACAAGACTCATCAGCGCCCCCTCTGGGCTGCAGCATTTACTATGAACTACATCCTGAGGATCCAAACATGAGACATCAGACACCAGATCACAGCAGAGGTTTTGTAACACAGGAAGTCACACTTATTACTGCGACGATCACCAGATAACAAGTGAAAAATCTGTTTTATGTTTATCAATACATTTACTGAGTTTTAATTGGTGCATTGGAGTGAGACTTTTTTATTCAGAGTATGTTTCTTTTTCCAATAAATAATCAGTCAGAGACTTGTGTTGCTGATTAAAAACAAAAGCTGCCTGTTTTCAGGTTGGATCTGGTCTTTCTTTAGACTCTGTTCTTCCAGGACTCACCTGGCTGCTTGGCAGCGGTTTCGTGCGGCCGACAGGTCGCCCGGCTCTGCCCCTGACCTCTGACCCCTGCTGCTGCTGTCCAGTGTTCGCCGTGGAGCCGACTCCATGGTGGCGATGCCAGCCCAGCAGGCAGCGCCACTGAGCCAGCTCCCTGAGGAGGGGCAGGCAGGAGGCCGGACACAGCATCGAACACACACACACTGCCAACACACACATATAAACACACCTTAATTACTCCAAAGTGTTTAGTAACCTAAGCCAGCACACACACGCAAATACATTGATTGATTGATTGATCTTTTAAAATTTACTTTGGAGGATAAAAAACCTTTTTAATATCAACTGTTGTTTTGTTAAAATCATTCACTGCTTCACTGAGAGTAAAGGCTTAGACTTTTTGGGTTAAATTCCTGAAGTTTTTTGTCCCTCTTTGCCCTCCATACATAACCAGACAGACGAGAGGACACAAACAGACAGCAGCCGGTCAGCAGCTGTTCGGCCTGCGGAGCCACGTGGAGATCAAATAACAGATTAAAAACAACATCGGCCCCTCGTCTCAGCACATTTACTTTCAAATCACACAAGTTTAGTTTGGTCGCGGAGTTGTTCTGGCGACTCAAAATAGATTTTTTTAGTGTTTCGGAATAAATGTTTACTCAAAGAAAAACTTCTTGAGCTACAAGAAGTCGACAGAAAAATCTCAAACTATGTTGTTTTGCAGAAATGACATGAAACAAAACATCTGTCATGTCAAGAAAACAGATACGAGTCCACCTACCAGAATAACATGTATATAATTATTTATTACTGAAACTCAGCGTTTGTCTGTACACTATATATAGCGTAGTACTGAGGCATCACAAAAAAATAAATATAACGGTTACAGAGATAATTAATATGTGATAAATTAGATATATTATATAACTACATATACAAGTCACTATCATTTACTATGATCAAATAAAAAAATGACCAAACTCTCTATCTGATAAAATGTTAAGTCAAAGACAATTATGTTCTTGACTATATTATCTAATCATTGATTAGAACCACGTTCATGAAGTTCTGATAATCAATCATACTGTCAGAGCGGTGCATTCAAGTGCAACGCTGATGGAGAAAATGACCTCCCTAATCACCGACACAGAGCTGAGGCAGCAAATAATGATTATTTTCATTCACTAGATCATGATGGCTTCTGACAAACTGATTTATCATTTAGTTTCTAAGATGTCCGTCAGTTATGTTACGATGTATTAATGTAATTTGTGTTTTTAGGACGTCTAGGACATCTCAAATATTTTCCAATAATCACCGTTTCTGTCAGTGAACACAACACAGAGATGCACAATCACTTCTATTCATCATCTGTTAATCTTTGTTTGATCTGTAAAATGTTAAACTCCACAGTGACACCTTCAAATATCTCGTTTTTACCTCATTGATGAGATTTAATATTCTTAATCAGGCTGAAACACAATGTGAGGAAAAACACTCACTGCTGCTTTAAGGTTTACTGACTAGAAGACAGTGTTCAGGTTTAATGAAGCCACAGTATTATTAACTGATCAATCACCCAGCTCATTGTTAGTTAACACCAAGCAGCAACTAATCTGATGATCAATTAAATCGATTCAGTCATTCACCAAGAAAAACTGCATTTTAAATGAAAGGATTTCTGTTTTTTTCTGTCCTCTTTTAAATAAAAAGGAGACATTTGAACTGAAACCTGAAAATTGATAATGTAAATAATTAGCAGATTAATCGATGAAGGAGATAAGAGCTCTAAACTATTCATCCGCATAAACAGGCACCAACACTCGACTGGATTGATCCATCTGATCTAACCAATACATCGATAACTGCGATAATCAACCGTTTGTCATTTACCTCCAATCAGGATACTGAAACATCAAAACGTCAGTTTACTGCGGTTTGTCCCGCAATTAATTAACAGGGCGACACTAAAGGATTCATCAAAACAACAATTAATAGGTAATCAATCAGCACGTACCAGCTCCTCGGTGAAACTAAACAGATGCGGCAGCAATGCAGCTGATTTTCTCTCCCTCTCTCTCCCTCTTTCTCTCTCTTTCTCTGGGAAAAAACAAACTGTTTTTCTTCTTCTGTGGTGAAAGCAAAACGAAGCCTTGAAAACACACACATACAACACAGATGCCGATACACACACACACACACACACACACACACACACTTTCAGCTGTGTGGCGTTTGTCCGTCCGATCGACCGACCGGCGGTGAATACCAGCAACACACACACACACTCTCTCTCTCTCTGCTGTCTGTAAATGACTCTCGACCTCCCTCTTCCTCTCTGACTGAGCAGCAGAAAAATATTCAGCCTCCAACCGACAGCACGGCACCGTCACTGAGACACTGCAACACACACACACACACACACACACACACACCGTGGGGGCGGGGAGAAAGAAAGCTGAGAGAGAGAATAAAAGGGGAGTATCGCTCAGCCGAATGCGAACCTCCTCCTCACAGCATCTGTCGACACACACACACGCACACGCACACATTTATGTGCACGTACAACGTAATACAAACACGCGTACAGCAGATTGAAAGGAAGGAGAAAGCAGAGGCATGAAAGCAAAGTGTGCGTGTGTGTGTGAGACTGTATGTGTGATGCTGTTGTCAGCCTCTGAATGTGCTGCATATATAGGCTCGTTTTTTTTGTTTTACAAACTGCAATGGACATTTTGTCACCATCTTCAGGCATTTTATTTTTAGTGATCGTTTAATTGAGAAAATAATCTGCAGATGGATCAATAATGAAGCGTTACACTGCTGCATGAAATGATGTCAGCGACCTTCAGTGAGGTGACACATTAAATTAAACTGCTGTCATAAAACCATGAATAGATGTGCATAAGGCATTTCTGCACAGATATTTGTACAATGCACAAATTATATCTATGCCCTTTTCCCCCCATAACATATTGGATCAATATCAGGGCTCCAACTAATGATTAATTATTGATTAGCATACTTCAAAGAAAAACAGCAAACGTTCATATAAGAAACCAAGCCAGCAATAAAAATGACAAATGTGTGTGAATGCAAATGAGATGTTTGGGGTTTGAAATGTAAATCAAAAGACAGACAACACCTGAAGGGAAACAGAAACTAAGCAACTTATCGAAAATCTCCACTGTTACCGTGCCGATTTATGAACAAGAATCAGTGATGGAAGCACATTTTGTCCAGTTACTCACTAAAACAACAAAAGAAACAACATCCATCATGAATCAAGTTTAAAAAGCCCATTAATGTCAGAAATCTGACCGTTCTCGAATGCACCACTATCCATCCATTTTCTATACCTGCTTTATCCTGACACAGTTTCACAGGGGACTCAGGTGTATCTGGGTGAGAGGCGGGGTACATCCTGAACTGGACACCAGTCAGTCACAGGGCCGACAAAGAAAAATAGACTCACACTCACATTCACACCCTGGAGACCATTTTCGAGTTGTCAATTAACCCGACATGTTTTTGGATTGTGAGCTGCAGCTGAAGTACCTGCGCAGGTACAGGAAGGATTGAACCCTCAGTCCACTAAACAGGAAACACTACACCACTGCTCACAGCTGATTTAAAAATAAAATGACATTTGTGTTTAAACCAAATCTGGAATAACAGCAGTAAGTGATTTTATTGATAAATCTGATCTTATGAGACACATCCTTCTACGACATTGCCTTTATCCCTCTCCATCACTCGTCCTTGTTCTTCCTCTTCTTCCTCCTCCTCCTCCTCTTCCAGTCGACCTCACTCCATCTTTAATGTGTCTGTGTTGGAATCAGATTTCTGCTCTACCGTCTGTCAGCTGACAGCAAAGATGCAGCCAAAAGTATGTGGACAGCTGACCGTTACATCCGTATGTGAAAACGTCCATCCTCTTACTGACTTACGCGATGTTTGCACTGATCACCAGATCTGAGTTATTGATGCTCTGATAAATAAAAATCTGCAAACACATGACCTGATGACATCACAGACGTCAGATCAAAATATCAACCTTTGGTGTGAAGTTACACTCGGCATCGCCTTACAGCTCGCTGCAGGAGCTGTGTGCGTGTGTGTGTGTGTGTGTGTGTGAGACCCGAATGTCAGAATATATATATAAAAAAAAATGATCACATCTGATCAATACACAACTAATAATCATTAAAAGCAACAAAACACTGAACACACCTGAAAATTGATGGGTAAACACACACACACACACACACACTAAACTAAAGGAGGATTCATACTGCATGAACAAGAACAGGTATGTACATCACACCTGACAACACTCAAAACACAGGAAGCTGTGCGTGTGTGTGTGTGTGTGTGTGTGTGTGTGTATCATATCAGGATAAACACACAGCTTCCAGGTACTTTAAGATCATAA
>JAOXYL010000078.1:22791271-22819675 GCA_028564955.1 Terapon puta
GTGTGTGTGTGTGTGTGTGTGTGTGTGTGTATCATATCAGGATAAACACACAGCTTCCAGGTACTTTAAGATCATAACAGACAGATGTGACAGTGATCTGTCTGTCTGTCCCCCCAGCTACACACACATGCTGCCTAAACGAGATGAATCAAAACATACAACACACAGAGATGAAAAAAGACTGAACTATTACACACTTTGTTTTGGTGTTTGTGACATCACGTGTGTGTGAGAGAGAGATAATGGGTGAGTGCATTAGTGAGAAAGTGTGTGTGAGTTTGTGTGTGTCAACCAGTTACACACTGTTAGTGTGTGACAGTGTGTGTGACAGGGTGTTAGTGCCTGTGAGTGTGTGTTACCTTGCAGGGGAAGGGCAGTGTGGACGCCACCTTCTCCATGGCCAGGTTGCGGATGCTCGGGGTGAGCGGGCCCCTGCAGGTCGGGCAGCAGCTCAGCTTCTGTCTGCAGGGGTTGCAGACCAGGTGACCCGCCTGGCACTGCAGGATGGGCGGCAGCACGTAGTCGAAGCATACCGGACACTCGAACAGCGCCGTGAGCTCCGGGGATTGCCCGGGGAGGCCGGCCGAGGTCAGGGAAGCGGCGGGAGAAGGGGCAACGGAGCCCGGCCCGGGAACGGAGCTCACCCCGCCGGCGGCTGCTGCTGCTGCTGCGGCGGCGGCGGCGCCTCCGGATCCTCCGTGCTTCCCTCCGCCCGCTTTCCCCGCCCCGAGTCCTCCACCTCCGCCCCCCGCTGAGGACGGCCGGCTCATGGCTTCCAGCTGCGGTCCGTTTCCTGCACAGTGCCGGGCGGTCGGTGCCGTCATTTACCGATCACTACCGGCCGACGCTCCGCGGTCCCGGACGCACAACATGGCGGCTGCCTGTTTGTATCGACTGCCGCCCGCTTCCATTGGACGCTGCGGGGCAGATTGACAGCACGCTCGACCAATCAGAGAGCTGAGTCGTATCGTTACGTAATGGTCGGCAGGAAAGTGAAAGCAAAGTTTAAAACAGCAGAACTTTGGATGAGACAGAGAAAGAAGAAACTACAGAGAGGAAGAATAATGAACTACAGTGAAAAACAATAATGAACTACAGAGAAGAAGAGTAATACATTACCGAAAGAAAGAAGATTAAAGTCCTGAGAGGAAGAAAGATAAACTACAGAGAAGAAGGACTCGCGAAGACGGAAGCTGCCGCAGATAATCAATAATCAGACCGACAACTCTCAGTAACATCGACAACTGCAGGAAATATTTTCTGCAACAAACAGAGTGTGTTTTCTCCATTTGTTGTAAATGTACACATTTTTCTACTTTTGTCGGCTTATGTCACTTTATGGATCATTCATATTCATCCACTTTACTTTAGATTAAACATTCCCTTAAAGTCTGAAATCAATTTATTCTAAACCCTGTAGTATACATTATTGATACTACAGTGAATGGTGGAAAGTATATTTACTCAAGTACCACTCAAAGGTACTGATACTTTACTTGAATTTCACATTTTATGCATTTTATGCATTTTATACTTTACTAAACTTCATTTGTTGACAAATGTACTTCTTACTTACTAACACAACAGTTTTTTTTTAGATTAACTAGTTACTACACATATTCTAAATATGTACACAAATTCTCCGTATACTTAAATTAGTCAATAATAATAATCATATAGGAACCCGTAGTAACACACTGACAGGGTTCCTTCTGCATAATGAGAATTTTTGATACTGCAGTTTCGATTTCTCATGATACTAATGATCAAAATTATTTTACTGTTCCGTATGTACATGATCTGACGGACATTCATCAGACAGCTGGGCTGGTTGTGTTTAGGATAAATGTTCAGCTGAACACCTGAAAATATGCACATTTACGTTTTGGGGATGAATAGAAAACACATAATGTTTATCTGGCGCCCCCTAGTGGAGACTTGAATGTAACCACATGCTGCGTCTTCATAACTCCCTTCATCTCATTCATCACTCTCCAAAAAGGAAACTCTTAAAAATCCTTTTTAAGCATCGGGGCAGAAACTTTAATATTATTTACATCTGTCGGATTGTCAGAGTCTTAAGTACATTTAAATTCTCATCAAACACTTTAAATCACGACTGAAACTTCCAGAAGAACATTTGAATTGATCAATTTCAACAAACACAACATAGAGCGAAAGGTCCAGATGTATGTATATTACTTTATTTTACCTTATATTATATTTTATATTCTATTATATGGTGTCTTAATGTTTGACACTGTTTTTATTAAATGTACATCATATTTCTACATTTTTACACTAAATATTATTACTTAATCACGTGATACATTAGTCCTGTATTTGATGTCATTGTAGAGTATATTACTTTTACCTGCTGTTACTGATGATTTGATCGATGATTTACTGAGGACAATTTTAATTTCAATTCCTCTATTTTATTTCTATTCTCATTTCTTTTTCATATAGTTCCAATTATTTTATTGTTCTGAAATTTCTCTCCACACGTTCCAGAAATCTCTCTCAGTGCTTGGCTCCATTAAACATCTGATTTACATAAAGTCTTTTAGAACAGAAGCATGTTGAATATTTGTTTGTTTATTTGTTGCTTCTGCTTCTTCACTTTCAGAGAGACCTTAATAAATGAACATGTGAAATGGTTCTTAAACACACTAGGTTAAAAAAAACCCCAAAGCTGCTGAGAAAATAAATATGTTATGAGAAGACTTTTTTTATTCCTAACTTCAGCTTTGTGCTCTTCACAGTTAAAACTCAGTGATGAGAGGAAACATTTGGCCTGCAGGCTGAATTCATTAGCGTCTCTTTCAAGGTCAGCCAGCCTCCAACACTCAACCTGAGCTGCATTATCTTTATGAGAGCAGCAGCACAAACAGCTGCAGGAGGATGACAAGAATGGATGGAAAATGGAGTTCAGCTCTTCATGTTCGGAGTTTTAAAATCTGCACAGAGCTGAGTTTGAACTGCTTTTGGCTCTCAGATGTATTATGAGGCGATGTGTGTATATTTGACCACATATATGTTACGCAGATTTTTACTGGTTGGTTCACTTGGAATGAATGTGAGTGTGATTTTGTTTCCTCAGCAGATGATAAGAAACTTGTTCTGAGAAAAAAAGAGTTAATGCAGGTAGAAAGTCTCGAACAAGCTCCAGATATCAACGAGGCCACAGAGATTTGTTGCAGTTTGGACCTTAAACTCATCATCTCATCAGCATCCATGAAGGAAAAACTTACCTGACAGAAGCTCAAACCTGCAGAGTATCAGATCAGATAATAACCAACAATGAGAGCATGTTCTGGTCTGCAGGCCAAAGATGATTAATGCGTTCAGATGTACCAAAGATTAAAACCAACCCAAGTCTGAGCTGACATTTTGAGTCTTGATCTGGTTGTTCAGCTCGCAGCATCAGTATGTATTTATTGGTAAAGTTTGGCTCCATAACTGGTTTCTCTTGGCTGGCTCAGTCCAGTTTGGCCCTCGGCCCACCTGAGAGGCTCTTACTTTTATTTCCCAGAGAACTGAAGAATTGGCCAACAGCAGAGTCTCAGCGCAATTAACCTTCAGTCGCCTCAAGTTCACTCAACAAAAGCTGTGAAAAAAGGAAAAGCAAGGGAAACTGAAGCTGTTCACAAAGGTCTGCCTGCTGACCTGGAGTCAGATCTAACAATGAGTAGCAGCATTCAGATTTAATGTCTGAAACAAAATCCGACTATCACATCTTTTCTCCGCTTTCATCTCACTGTTCAATGCTCATTTATTCTTTTTTAATCTCATTTGTGTTTCTTTTGTCTTCTCTTGATGCCTTTTTATTTTTCATGTCTTATGTAAACAATACCACCTAACCTGCATGTCTTTAGATTGTGGGAGGAAGCTGGAGTACCGAGAGAGGGAGAATATGCAAACCCAGAACCTTCTTGCTGTGAGGCGACAGTGCTAAACCATTACACCACTGTGCCGCTCTCTTTGTGAACTTATGGTGAGATTTATTTTCTTATTATAGTTTGTGTGATAAGAATCAATTCGGACCTGAGAAATGTAATAATAATGAAAACGTCTGACCTCCTGTTACACTCTGGACTCTTACGTTCATGTTTCATATTTGTGAGTTTATGAAACCAAAGAGATAAATCAGGAAAATTCCATTATAAAGAAACGAGGGTTGTGTTTGGCTTCTGACTCTTTGACTTCGTCACTGCTGTGTCTGTCAGCCAATTTATTTAATCCGTTAATCTCCTCTTAATGTCCTTACTCCACTTTTCAAACTTTATTATTTATTATTTATTCATGCTGCTGGTGAGAGGGTCTCTTTTCATTCAGGACAGACATCAGTGAACAGTAAGTGGAGAAAATATTCTCCAGATTCATGTTGAAACTGAAGAGGAAGAGGAGTTTAAATATCTTTTTTCTTCATAATGATGAAGATGATGATGATCTGATCTTGAAAGAACAGTCCACATGTCTGACAGTTTATGCATTATTTGAATGTAACTAGTTACATTTACTTAGTTACTGTAAGTTAAGGTACTTTACTTTATTCCCTTCTTCTCAACTCACAGCTGTAATTATTTGATGAATTATGATATATAAGACATAAAAAAGGTTAAAAAATATGTATAAATTATACTTCAACACAAGTACATCTAAAACCATCAGTTCATTAATCAATTCTAAACTTTCCTGATGGTGTTTGAAGTGGTTTTTCCTGTCAAATCATTTGATCTTTTCAGGTGTTTCCAGTCTTCTTCTTTTCTAATTCATGTGAATAATGTGAATTATTGTGACGTGTGTGAATAATTTGGATGTTTGAGCATTGTGAAGGTGTTACTTTGGGCTCTGGGTCACTATTTTCACTCTTCTTACAAAACAATCAATCAATCAGTGGATTAATAGAGAAAAGAATCAGGAGATTGATTCAGAATGAAAAGAATCATTCGCTGCAGTCTGAAAATACAAACTAGCTGAAAATGATCCTTTTACATGATGCTTTTAGGAGTTAGAATCATCTAATGAGAGAACAGACAACAGGACTTCACTTTATGGACTTATTTCTTTACAGTTGAGATGTTTCCGTCTGAAGGAGTCATCATCATTTAGGAAAGACGTTAAAAAGACTTGAATATTTGCTAGCTCTACTGTATTAACAATTCATGAACGCATTTGTTGAAATTGCCAACAGCAGTAGGTGAGGGGTGTGTATGTTGGTCGGGGAGGGGGCGTTAAGTATTTGTCACCTGCTGTGTTCAAGGTACAAGCAGCTTTTGTTTCCTGTTACAGAGGAATCAGACGAGTGGTCAAACCCGTCCTTTAATTATTAACTCACCGAACACGCTCGTGGTGTATTTTGAAAAACTGGAAACGAAGATCCATCTCTGTTAAAACACCTTGTAGGGAGAGAAGACATCATGACATAATTTCTTCAGTATCTAATCTTCATTTAATACAAAGCAGAGGTGACCAACCCTGCATGTTTCACCTGATTCTTGAAAATCTTCAGTAATGTGTCAGAGCTGGTGACCACTAAGATCTCCTTTTACTAAAACATAAACATTTTACTATTATTATTATCATGATTTTCAGTATTGTTATTTTATTATTATACATATTTTTTGTACTATACTGTATTGATACAACTGGATATATCTTTAAAATATTGTACAAACACAAACAGTAGATTTTAAATAAATATACAGAGACAAATTTAGTAGCACTAATACGGTGCTTTTTTCTTCATCACTCCTCTGTTTACTGATCTGTTCTTTTCTCATTTGTTGTTCATATGTTCATATTTTATTCTTTTTATCACAGATTATCTGTCTAACATCATTGTCAGGACAGAGTGACAGTTTTAATGAATATGAATAAAGAGTCCCTTTTAAACTCCCTTCTTCTGAATATTTTGGCTTTTAGGTCTTCAACACAGAACATTTACTTTTCACTGTGTGATATTTGTACTGAGTAATCCTCCCACTGCACAGCCTGTGAGGCACTAATGACCCCTCATATATCAGCGACCACCGCACTACAGCAAACTCCCTCTCTCTCTCTCTCTCTCTCTCTCTCTCTCTCTCTCTCTCTCTCTCCCTCGCTCCCTCGCTCTCTCTCAGTGTGTTTCCTCTCTGCTTGGTGGTCGGATGCTGGCTGATCTGTCATCACAGTTTTTTGTAACCCATCATTTTTTCCCGGATCAATAACAGTTATTGAAGCAGGATGAAGCTCCTCTGCAGTGGATCAATTGTGTATCTCCTGCTCGTCTTCTCTCTTCCAGGTAAGAACATTTTCAGCTACTTTGAAGGAAAAAAGTTTAAATTCTGTCGAGAGGACAAAAATGTGCTTTTGCTCTTATAAATATTTATATATGGTTTTATATTGTAGTTTAATGTGATGGTTTTCCATGAAATTTGAAATGGAAATGGATGCCCGTTTGTTTTTACACAATAAAAGGTAAAAGGTTTGACTGAAGCAGCAGCTGTTTCTCAGACAGATGTTGTTATTGGTGAGAGGGCAGATTACTTTACAGATGTGGCAGAATGACTGACAGCTGTCAGTGGTGAGGACCATGATGAAGATTGAAGTCACTGATCTGCTGAATGTTTCATCTGATCATTTTTCTTCATTTAATTGTTCTGCCAACAAAAAGCTCACTTATCTCTTCGTGTGTTTTACTAGGACAGAAATTTATATCTGCAATTTCCAACAGGACTGCAACGAACAATTACTTATTGTCATTTTTGATGACTTGATTAATATCTACAGTGCCCCATCACACTTTCCTTCTGTACACCAGATTTCTGATCATCAGAACAAATGTTCATCTATTTAGTTTGAAAAATGTCTTAAAAGATGAATTCATAACCACATTCTGTAGTTGTCATAGTTGTTATTTTTCATTGATCAATTCACCAATCATTTCAGATCCAAACACTGTAAATCTCAGCTGACAGTCTTTATCTGCGTCGTTCATGTGCTCACCCTGTGGTGTGTTTATTGATCGCTGCAGTGAATGGGGGTGTTCAGGATTCATTGTGGCTCTGAGTGATAAGGACAGAAGACAGAGTTTACAGCCACAAGGTGGAGGTGAAGCTGATGTGATGTTTAGAGGCCCAAATACATGTTTTTATGTGATAAAATGAGCACAGTGATAAATAAGAGATGTTTATATAAAGTTCTCTGTCTGCCTGCATCTCTTCTGTAATGTAAAATCACGAGCTGGTTTCATTTTGAGACTTGGTGAAATAGCAAAATCTCTTTTTTTCTTCTTTTTCTCATTTAAATATGAAACTAAATGGTGTATGAGTCCTTTCTCTTCTGTCTAAACATCACAAAGGACAACAACATGTTTGTTTGAATATGGGCCAAAGTAAACTCTCAAACTGAAGACCATCTTAAATGACAGGTTTGTGGCTCGAACCAAACCTTCATTTTCCAGGCGTCAGATCAGAAAACAGTGATCAGGTTGTACCTGGGATGGCAGTATTCATCTTTTTAGTCGTCTCAACAACATCTGGATGGATTGTGATTAATGTGATTCAGGTGTCCATATTCCCTTCAGGATGACCTTTTTTTAGTTGTGCCAAGTATGCTGTTAGCAGATAGTTTTAACATATTTAGTTTTTTTTCTTTTCTTTTTTACCTTCTCTCCCGTCAAATGCACTGATCATGTTGTCCTGCTGATAAAGCCGCCAGATCAGAAAACAATAATGTGGACAACGATTAGAAATGTGGGGTTTTATCATTTAGTGTGATGGACTTGTTGCTGTGACAACCAGATTCTTAAACTTCAAAATACTTTAAGTCAGAATAAAGTCACATCTAATATTACCCAAGAAAAGGTACCTACCTGCAGGAGTGTTATAGATCACACACTCAGTGCTGCCCCCTGCAGGGTGGAGCGGCGTTGTTAAAGACACGTTTGTGTGTGTGTGTGTGTGTGTGTGTGTGTGTGTGTGTGTGTGTGTGTGTGTGTGAGGTTAACGTTGGGACAGACTGAGCAGTGATGATGCTCGTGAGGATTAGAGCTGTTGGTCCAGCAGATGAAGAGGAGGAGTGACGTCCAGAGGTCAAACACAGCGGAGATAATCCAAACACACTTCAGTTAGAAACTGACACACATCTTCACTATGAGGGTTGTGTTTTCACTCAAAACACTCCACAAGTTCATCCACAACATCTGTTAGAAGATGACAATTTCATCCTGAGGGAATCTGGAGAAAAAAAACAATGATATGAATGAATGTGTTTGAATGAAGGCATCTCTGGAGATCACAAACATCCACTGTCTGACCATTAGTTCTTAATATACTTAAATTCAGTCTGAAGATTTTAAAGTGTGAGTGTTCTGCATCCAATATTTCAGATATTTCTTTAAACAGTGTCACATAGCATCTCTGTTCTGAGCGCTGTTGAATTATTTTCACATTTTGTCCTTCAGTTCTGCCCAATACTAGTGCAGTATCCAAAAAAATGTTGAAAGTGATTTTAAACTTTACATTGTGTTTTCAGGTTTCTGCAATGAACATTACGAACCTCTTAAATTTGTATGTCAACCAGTTTCTTGCAGCTACAACCAGATATTTTACAACATAGATGTTCATCTTTAGTTCTGATATTCAGTGGGGAATGATGCTAAAATCAATCAGAGTCCATTTGATTTTAACCTTTACAGTTTTATTTGCATACAATAGAGACAATAGATTTCTGAATCACTTTTGTTCTTCAAAGCACAAACTGTGCCCTCTTTAAAACATGCACGTTCTTACATATTTATTTCTTTAATTTCACAGGTCGGTCTCAAGAGTCGCGTTTATGTAATCGTCACTGTAAAAGAGTTTAAACCTGCAGCCACTTAAGTCTGATGTGAATTTGTCACACTGAGAAAAATTCAATACTTGCTTTGTTCACCTCAGTGAAAGGAGATTTATCTTTTATTAACATCTCTTATGCACCAAGACAATACATTCTCTTAAATAAAGCAGGGAACACTGTGAATGAGCTAGTTTTAAATCCTTGAGGAGATCATTTTAATATGAAATCAGTCTGTCAGGTTTATTATTATTCTCCCTCTTGTGACTGGCAGATGATGGAAAAAAAGGTTAAAAAAAACACAAAAAACATACATACACAATTATCATCAGAGCTGAACTCCCTTTTTTTCTAAAGAGATGTCCCTCCTGTCCATCACTGCAAGAGACAGAAAAGAGCTTAACATGCACATCTGATGATGATGTTCAGCCTTGGTATCAGTGTGGTATCAGTGTTAGCAGTAAACACACACACACACACACACACACACACACACACACACACACACACACACACAGAGCTCAGGTCATATTGACTTAACATGCCATCATCTGTTTTTTGCACTTAGCCATGATGCTCATGACTCTGGCCATCTGTGCACCACAATGTATGGACTTACTTGTTACCATGACGATGTTGGTAATGTTGGAGATGAGGATGATGGTAACCATAATGGTGTTCAAGACGATCATGGTGAAGATGGTATGATGATAAATACATGCTGCATTATGTGTGTGTGTGTGTATATATATATATATATATATATATATATATATATATATATACATATATATATTAGCTGGCCCACTTTCAAAGCTGTTAGCATGAACACTTTAACTCCTCGGGGAGTCAATGGTGGCTCACAAACTGCTGACTCATCTGCTCAGTGGACCACGAAGACGTTTGAACAAGGAACAGAGACAATAAGAGGTAGCTGGTAGCTGCTTGTCTATTTAAAGACACATCAGGGTTTTAAAGATCTCACCTGCTGGAAAATTAGCTCAAAGTCATTGTTTTTATAAGGTGGGCTGATGCGGCCTTTGTTAGCGGGTCTGTGTTGACTAAACCAGATCAAATGGCGAGTCCTTTCTCCTTCGTCCTTAACGACAGCTACCTAAAAAGCACACGCAGGTGGCAGCTTCTCATTTTCGCTGTAACAAGTTAAAATGACGAACATCAACACATATATCAACATTTATTTGTTTATTAAATTTATATTATGGATCTTCAAAGTTATCATATTTTGTGATGAAAAAAATCAATTTTTTCACTGAGGTTAATTGTAGTGACACAGAAGTATAACATTCAAGATTTTATTATCAGGTGAACAACAATTACTCAGAGTAATCACTGGCAATGAAGTGAGATATACAACTAAAATAGATAAGTATTAATCAAATAAGATATAGACTTAAGATATAAATAATACAACTAAATATAATATATAACTTAAGATAATATACAATAGAATACAGAAACACTGTTTTATTTATAAGGTGTATAAAGCAGCAGAACATGGAAAAACTCAAGTAAGGAGAAGGAGAAGGTTTCCGTTGTCATCAATGAGGTTCTGGTAATATTTCAGTAGGCTTTGTGAGCCTGTTAGGTGTCTGTCTTAAAAAGAAGAAAATTATTCTTTAGTGTGCTGAACACCTTGTGAGATCTTGGATCGATGTTTTACAGCACTCCACACCGATAGTGTTCTAGTTGTCACTGATGATGTTTTAGTAGTTGAGGAGGTTCTTCTCATTGTAGAGCTTCTTTAGGTTGTTAAAGTAGAAGTTTAGGAGGTTTCTGGGGTTTCTGGGGTCCTTTAGGCAATTCTGGTAGATGTTTAAGATGTTTTTGGCTTCTTTTGTATGCTAAACACATACTGGAGATGAACCTGGAGCAAAGGCACTCACAATCATCAAAATACCAAATAAGGGAACATGGTTTGGAAGGATGGTGTTCATCCTCCGGTCGAGATCCACATCAGTGACAAGGAGCACTGAACCTGTTCTTAACACCTGACTGAGACACTTTAGAATGGTTTTTAGTTTAATTTGTCACCAGTCTGTATAAACAATGTCAGAGTTAATGGAAATCTGGCCTGTAGTTGTTGGGAAATCGTGTCTCGGATTAAAGTGTTTGGCAGACTGTTGTCAGTTCCTCAGACCTTCAGCTTGCTCGGAAAATACAACACATTGTGTTAAAACTACATTTTTCCATCTCATTTGTTTGCACATTTTTTAATGAAAACACATGAAGTTCAAGTTGCAGGAATATTTCTGCCACACACATGCTTCTTTCAAATTATAACTCAATTGCAGCCTGGTAACTCTTCTTCCTCTGAACCATAAAAACTATTACATCTCATCAACATTCCTCACTGTTGTTACCTCATCACTGTGAACACACACACTGTAGTTTATTTTGACTCAATTACACACACACACACACACACACACACACACCTACACACGCACACACACACACACACACACACACACACACACACCATCCTGCTGCCACAAATGCTTACTAGAGCACCAAGCATGGATTCATGTATAGGATATTATCTTTTCAAACTGATACATAAATCCATCTCATATGGTCTGATAAACTACATTTTACATACAAACAGAAATTTGGAGAATCGCTATGTGCTCCTCAGAATGACATCTCTGTTTTTTCATGTCTGTGTGACAGATTCAGAGCATCACTTCCACATTTCCATTTTTGAACAGAGGATGTTAACACTCAACGTCCTCCTCACACTCCCTATGTGTGTCTCTACAGCCATGTTAGAGTGTTCAGTAATATATTTACTCATTATCTGAAGGTCATTTGCCTTTTTTGTACATGGCATGTTAAATCTGTGGGTGTGTGAGACTGATTATTTTTGTCTCCTTTTGGAGTCATGAATCTGTCCCTGTTGTTGAAGGGAGGCAGGAAATAGAAACATGTCCTGTGGATCACATTGGATCAGCCTTGTGCTGCAAACACGGAGAAAAAGAATATTTACTCCTGATTTAGTTCTGAAAGTCATTTAGAAACAATACAATTATATAATCATTAAGAAAGAAAAAAAAACATCTGTTACACAAATGTGACTATCTATCATTGGACTTGAGGTAACTTATTGGTTTAGCAACATTAGGACTACTATTAACCCACAGTGCAACACTTTTACGGTTAAAAAGAAGATAACATCACATTTTCATAAATAAGATTCAGAAAGAAACATCTCTTGGCAACAAATCAGTTTTTCATCAATGACCTTTTATGTCTTGTACATTTCCCCCAAACTTCCCCTAAAACATTTATTTTTGCATTACATAATATTATACTACATAAATACCGTCACACAGTTTAAAGAATGCTTCCCAGAGCACACAGCAGGTTGCCATTAAGACGCAGCAGCCAACAAAACCTTTCCTGTGACCTTCAAGGATATGTTTTTGGCGGCCAAACTTAATTCCTCAGCTGTCTGAAGACGGCTGACTGCAGCTGATAGTGAAGTCTTTGTCCTTAACAGATTTTATAAACAATTTACACAACTGAAGTGTCGGCTCTTCAAGGCTTTTTATTATTTACTTATATGGTTACAGGACTAAAGATGAAGCCTGGTCTGCTGTTATCTGCCTGACTGCAAAGACGAGTCTTCAGCTTTACCTGCTCTGATTTACAGCTGGTTTATCTTATTTGGACTTGGGCGGATAGACTTGTCCTCATAGTTTTGACGGTTAGATTTTGCAGATACGAGGAAATCCAAACACTCATGAACACTTAATGTGAGCCTGTCAGGGTTTAATGGGGGCTTGAAATAAAGATGTTGTTGGTTGAGTTACAGCTGATTGAACTTTCCTTTTGTTTATTTGCAAAAATCTAACAGATGCATGAGCCTGATTCTTCTACCTAAAAGTTGAAGTCACTGTTCATCATTCATTTACATAGATTTAATTTACATCTCTCTTTAAGACTGGGATTACTTGAAGTAAACTGGTTCATACGACACTTGGTCTAGATGAGACACGATGAACAGTACAAAGGATGATGATGGCATATACTTGCCTCTACATGCCTCTCTCTGAAGACAGTCATCATTTAAGTAGTTATAATGCACTTTTTTTGTAGTTTAACTAAGATCCATGTTCTTTCCCCAATGAGACAGAAACCACATAGAGGCCTCCAGATGAGGATGTTGTAGAAACACAGAAAAAAATTGGTTATGATCCATATCCAAAAGATATAATGTGAATTACCCACTCTCTACTTAAGCACTTCACAATATATTACATTGGATGTATTTGCAAGAAGTACTGGATAAACTCACAGGTACCATTTATATCCACTGACATCCTGATTGTCATTAGTTGTGTCAGGATTTAAAGGAATTATCAGTCTGCTGCTGTTCTGCAGACATTTTGTGATTAATGGGTAAAACCTGAGGCGATTGCCAGGTTAATTGAACTGGGACAGGTGGTCTGCACGTGTGTGTGCGTGTGTGTGTTCAAAAGGTTTCCGTGGGACAGACGAGGCTGCAGGATGTACTGCTGGAGATGAGTGATTTCAGGATTAAGAGTCACTGCAGAGAAGAGAGCAGAAGATTAAATGACATTAAAAAATAACAAGCAAGAATCAGGTTACATTATGATATAATTTGTGAGGACGTTTATGAAGTGAATCAGAGGAAGATCAAATAGTCTAAGCAAAGCTAAGAAAAATGAGTGAATGAAGACAAAACTAACTAAAACACAGGAAAGTGATTCACATCAAGATCTAAAGCTTTCAAATGTAAATACAGCATTGCTGAATGCAATGAAAACACATACGATTAGAGTTAGTGGATAATTTTCTGCGTCTTGCAGCAGTTAATTTAATTAATGAATATAAAGGCTAATAATATTGGTGTCTCCTGGACATGGCAATGAAACAAATCAAACAACATACAGATGATCATTCAGCTACTTTAACTTTCATTCATACTGCAGCCAAAGATACTAAGTTTTGACAGTGGCGCTTGAAGGATGGTCTTATTTCAAATCTAAAAGGTAAATCCTGGACAGAACAGGAATTGGATCAGTATATTTAATTGAAATATGACCGGTAGTTGTTGACATGTCTGCTTTGACCATGTCCAGGTGCTTGATTTAAGCATTTTTAAATAGCTACGATTTTTTAAAGATGTCTCTCTGTCTCTTTATTCCCCAGTTTACTTGGCCGCCCATGGTCGCTATGCTCAGAAACTGATGACTGACTTGTTCTCCAACTACACCAATGCTCTGCGGCCAGTGGAGGACACCGACCACATCATCAATGTTACACTTCAGATCACTCTTTCCCAAATCATCGACATGGTAATCATCCCAGACTGCTGCATCAGATGTTCATGTTGCATGTGTTAATGCTTGTGCTGATGTGAATGTGCCCTCACCAGGATGAGCGCAACCAGATCCTGACCACCTACCTGTGGATTCGTCAGGTGTGGATGGACGCCTACCTGACCTGGAGGAAGGAGGACTATGATGGCCTTGACACCATCCGCATTCCCAGCAGCTACGTATGGAGGCCTGATATTGTCCTATATAACAGGTGGGTGTGATTTCCTGACACTGGTAGACAATTAGACTAACTACATGGCAGGGTAAATGTCTTATAGATGCATTCTACAGACATAACACCATCTTCTCAACTCTGACTCTGTTTTTCCTCTGCTTTCACTTGCTCCTCTTTCTCCATCACAGTGCAGATGATGAATTCTCCAGCTCCATGGAAACCAATGTGGTTCTCCGTAACGATGGACAGGTCATGTGGGACCAGCCAGCCATAACCAAAAGTTCCTGCTCCGTGGATGTGGCCTTCTTCCCTTTTGATGTGCAAGAGTGTCATTTAACCTTTGGTTCATGGACTCACAATGGCAACCAGATGGACTTGTCCAATGCCTTGGACAGTGCTGACCTGGCAGACTTTGTGCCTAATGTGGAGTGGGAAGTGAGTGGTAAACTTGTTTATGTGTTCAGTGGAAGGTCTACTTCTTGAATCTGATTCTTTGACTAAATCCAATCCTTTGTCTAACCAGGTTTTGGGCATGCCAGCTAAGAAAAATGTCATCCTGTATGGTTGCTGTTCGGATCCATACCCAGACATCACCTTCACCCTGCACCTGAAGAGACGTGCCTCATTCTACATCTTCAACCTCCTCATCCCATGCATGATGATCTCCTTTTTGGCTCCTCTGGGCTTCTACCTGCCAGCTGACTCGGGTGAAAAAGTTTCTTTGGGTGTCACAGTGCTGCTGGCCCTCACTGTGTTTCAATTGCTGGTGGCAGAGAGCATGCCACCCTCTGAGAGCGTGCCCCTGATAGGTAAAAAAAAAAAAAAAAAAAAAAAACAATTTCAACAGCTTTGTAAGTCAAGCTGATGAAGTTCTTTGAAAACTGACATGTGATTCAGCATTGGACTGTCTAGATTCCAGAGACTTTGTTCTAGTTCACCACTATTGTTAGGGCATAATGTCAACTGTTAGCTGACAAAACTAAATCACTCTGGGAATATTTGTAAAAGATACATGCACTGTCAAGCCAGCAGTAAGCTATAACTATAGTTACCATTGCATGTCATTACATCACAGAAACACAATGTTTGTAACTGTTTATTTAAGTCCCAAATCCCATCAAACTGGTACAACTGCTGTTTACTCAGTATGTTCTGAATCTAATGTCAGTCTTCTCATCAACCCGGCAGAGTCTCTGTCAAACACTAGTGAGTACAACCGGATAGTTGCTCTGGCTCAGCAAGTAGCTTTAACATTTATTCTTTTTGTATGTGCTCACTTAATGATCGACACTATTCAAATGTAACATCCATTTAGGCTCAGTATAATTCTCATGCTGCTATGGTTGCTGCCAGATGTCTCCTGACTGAAGATCAGTTTCGTGCTCCGTCTGTCTGGATGTGTTCATTGATCCAGTTGTCCTTCCATTTGGACACAACTTCTGCATAAACTGCATTACAGAACACTGGGATATAAATGGTTCTTATTAGTGACCTTAGTGTAAAGATGTTTTCTATACAAAGCCAGAGCTGTGGGTCAATGCTTTGATATCTCAGATGGCTTCTCAATTCACACAGTCTGCCCAACAGGAAGCCAGCAACAAGAACTCAAAGTTCAGATTTGCCAGATCAGAATAAACCTCCTGTGACATCCGCATTGGAACTGGCTCTTAAGTCCTGCCTAGTTTGTCTGGCCTCCTACTGTGAGACTCACCTGGAGCCTCATTTCATAGTCACAGGTCTAACAAAACATCAGCTAATCAATCCTGTAAAAAAACTGCAAGGTCAGATGTGTGTGAAGTATGGCAAGCCCCTGGAGCTGTTCTGCAAGACTGACCAAATGTGTGTTTCCATGTTCTGCATGATTTTAGACCATAAGACACATGATGCTGTTCCTCTAAAAGAACAATATGAAGCAAAGAAGGTAGAGCTGGGAAAGACTAAGGCTGAAATTCAGCAGATGATCCAGCAGAGATGACAGAAGATTCAGAAAATCAAACAGTCAGTGGAGCTCAGTAAGAAAGATAAAGACAAGTGCTGAGGTGGAGCAGCTCTTATGGCCTGAAAATCACCTCCACCTTCTGCAAAGCTTTCAGCCAATAAATGCTGCTCCACCCACCAAGGACTGGACAGAGATCAGAGTGCATCTATTGACATATGAAGGCACTTTGGCGAGAGCTGTAGCTCAGCTGGGGGAGACTCTCTGGAAAGAGATGAAGAAGGTCTTTGAGGTGGAGCTGAAGAGAATCCAACAGTATGCCGTGGATGTGACTCTTGATGGTGAAACAGCAAAGCCCTGGCTCATTTTGTTTGAAGATGGAAAGCAAGTCACCTGTGGTGATTTTTTAAGAATCTCCCAGACAATCCAAATAGATTTTCTTGTGATGAGAGTGTCTTCGGAAAGCAGAGTTTCAATTCAGGGAGATTTCACTACGAGGTTCAGGTTGAAGAAAAGACTAAGTGGGATTTAGGAGTGGCTAGAGAGACAATCCACAGGAAGGGACAGATCACACTGAATCCTCAGAAAGGTTACTGGACCATATCTTTGAGGAATGAAAATGAGTACAAAGCTCTTGCTGACCCTCGAGTCAGTCTCTGTCTGAAGTCACAGCTTGAGAAGGCAGGGGTGTTTGTGGAACATAGAGGTAATCTGATCTCCTTCTACATTGTGATACTGCAGCTCTGATCTACTCCTACACCAACTCTAATCGACAGAATCACATAATAACACAAGAATTTGTAACTGATCAGGGCATGACATTGCAGCTTTCCATCTGAGGTGGTATCTGTGCTTTTCCCTTCTGAAAGAAGTTGGGTCTATTGTGTTGGGTTGACATTCATACAAGTATGTATATGAAATCTGAATATGAAATGAATGCTGGGTATGCTGAGATAAAGTTTACTGTAATAAAGCAGAAAGCTGCCGGACAAGCAGATCTGAAGTTCTTCTTGTTCATAACAAATGAACTGAGCAGACAGTAAAGATTTTGTGTGCAGTTAGGGTTAGGGTTAGGGTTAGATCCGACAGTAAATGCCATGTTTATGTTTTCTGGTTAACAGGAAGCCTGGAGGTTGTCAGCAGATATTTAAAATATAACATTCATAACTTAGGAATCAATATCTCTCAGACATCAGAGTAGCAGTTAATTTCTCTGTGTTGAACTTACTGCTGTTCTATGTTAAAAACATTACAGTCGTTTTTTCATTCAGGTTGTGCCTCAGATAGAGGCTGTGAGACTGGATTGTCAATTAGAAGTGCACGATTTGTATGTTTGGAATTCAAGTATTTGAATACTATTAATATGAGAATACAGTTGCTAGGCACCTGACAAACTAAACGACTTCTAAAAATGATTAGGTTTAACATCAACTAATGAGCTCTGAGCTTTCAGAAAAAATAACAAAACAATATTGCCCTTAAAAGTTTGCGTCGGCTTTTACAGCACCTTAGTACCTCAGAGGTTTTAACAAAATGCTGTTGTTGCACTTTCCCACCCAGATTTAATCTGCCAACATTCTCCCACGACTTCTGGATGACAGAAAAGCAAGACTGATGCTTGTTTTTAGGTAGATTTCACTGCACATAGATTTTGAACTTAAATGATCTTCAATTTCCTTTTTTCCACAGGAAAGTACTACATCGCTACCATGACGATGGTCACTGCATCAACAGCACTCACTATCTTCATCATGAACATCCACCACTGTGGCCCTGAAGCTCGGCCCGTCCCACAGTGGGCCGAACGCTTCATCCTCAACTACCTCGCCCGCATCTGTTTTGTCTACGAGGTCGGTGAGAACTGCCTCAATGGGACTTCATCTGGGAAACAGCCCCTTTCTCAGGAGGAGTCTGAAGCCCCTTCAGCCAACAGCCGCAATGCCAAAGGAACAAACTGGGACGTAAACGGGCAAGCATGGGGGGGGAAGGTGGAGGAGGATAGACCCGGGGACTCTCTGAAGCTGGGGCGAGATCTGAACAACCAGACAGACTGGAAGGAGGATCTGTTTGTGACCATCGACCACTCGGAGGAGAAAGGAGCTGCTGGAGGACATGAAGTGGAGGGAGAGGAATCAAACAGTACCTCAGGAGGAGGAAGCGAGCATGTCGAAGAAAAGAAAGGTGTGGGAGGTGAAGGGGGAGACAGAGTTGGGGGGAACAGGAGGGAGATCTTGGTGAAAACCCAGTGTGTTTGTCAGCACCAGGGACTGCGCAGGAATGTTGAGTACATTGCCAACTCGTACCAGGACCAGCGAGCCGCTCAGCTGCGCATTGGAGAGTGGAGGAAGGTTGCTAAAGTCATGGATCGCTTCTTCATGTGGCTCTTCTTCATTATGGTCTTCCTCATGAGCATCCTCATCCTGGGAAAAGCCATCTGATGAAGATCCAGCTTCAATAAAATAACATGAGAGTGGGAGGGAAGCAAGTTAGTACACCAATAAAATCATTAAATGTTCCAAAATAATCACTGAATTTCTGATGTTGTAAAAGCTCAGTCCAGATAGGTGAACAGTGCAATGACAAACCTATTTATACTCTGTTATCTTTTCAAACAATTCTCTACCAGAATTTAAAATGTAAATATATGATGGATGACACAAAAGGATTTGCACAGACAGAGCCACAGGTTACTGAATTCACTCCTGAGGTTCTAATAATGCAAGCGCATTCATTCATTAATTTAAATAAGTGAAATGAATTTGTTTTGTCTCAAGTCTTAAATTAATTAGTAAGAAAAAAGAGATGTTTTATTATGCAGCTTGATGTACAGTTGCTTTTCTAAAATAGATGAAAGATCTCAAAAGTGAGTGCACGTGTTATTAACTTGTTTGAAAGAATTATTAAGACAATGTCATGATTAAAATGTTTTAAAGAGATTCATACAACATTAAATGATGCTATGGTCCTAATTTTACTTAGGCTTTACATAGACTATTTGTGATGATCAAAAATAAAAAGGTTCAGGTGACTTTGAAACAAAGAATGAACAGGACTGAGCAACACTGCAACTTTAACAATGAGATGCAAGAACAATGGGGATAAAGTGTTAATGAAGTGAGTGACAGGTGGCCTGCAGATGGGAAGGTGAGAACAGGTGCATAGATGGGCAGGGCAGTCAGGTAATAAGGTGTCTGGATGGAAAATCATTTAACTCTCAACTTCAGTGTTTTTTTTAATGTTTTGTTTGCCACACTGAATGTCACTGAGTGTTCTTCAAAATGTACTTAAAATGCATGCATGTTTTCTTTGAAAAATCAGTAACACTGAAATTAATGATAGCTGAGAATACATTTTTTATATTCATCATTTTCTCTCATGACACAGTGACATGTAAAATATTTCTGTGTTCTAACCTCTGTTATTCAAACTACAGAAGTTTCAATAACCTGAAGTTTGATAAGTGAATCATGTCATAATTGACACCTATGGATTTTGTGTCAATCAATTAATTGTTACTCATACATGAATGAAATTATTATATTTGAAGGTTTAACAGAACATTCAGTCAAATAGGTATATAATAAAAGGTAAAGAAAATGAAATTAGGAATAAAGGAAAAGAAAAAAGATAATGGTTGATGGAAGGAAGATAGGAGTGAAAGAGACGTCTGAGTCTTGATGTGAAAGGTGTTAACTGGAGCTTTCAGTTTAAATCCATTTTACACCAGAGCTACAAAATCTGGCACAGAATGATAATATTCGGTCCAGATCACTGTTGGTCCAGAATGTGTGTCGACACACCTGGAATGTTCTCTTAAAACTTATCTTTCTTCTGATGAAATAATAAAACACTTTTTTAAAAAGTCAACAGGAGCAGCAGGTCATTGTCTGAGATTGCTCATTTTATCAGTTCAGTCCTCCATGTCTGCACATAAAACACTGTTATGATGCTGAATGTGCGATGAGCCATGGTGATTATCCTTTAATACCTGCAAGAAGAGAAGTATTATCACGTGCTCACACTTATCTTGTCTTTTCATTTTTTTATTAAATGATCGAATAGCATGAAACTTCACGTTGCCTTGTGGGAAGATTGAAAACAATTTGTGTAAGGCAGTTTATGTGCTTTTACAAAACTTTTTTAACATGTCTGTTTCAAAGAGTGAAAAAAACAGAAATGTCCTTATCACAATTATTCAATAACCACAGTTTAAAGAGTTCTAATAAAAACTGTTCGACTAAAGCAAAAAAAAAAAAAAAATCCAAAGAATCCATGTTTTTCATCATTTGTAGTATTCACAGTGCAAAAACAAGAAATGCTCGTTTTATCACTGTAACTTCTAGTTATATATCCTGTTTGTGTGGAGTTGAACACACTGTTAATGCCATGAAATACATTAAAGGTTTGTTATTAAAACAGCTTTGTTTACTGAGGTTTGTGCTGCTGCCTCAACGCATTATTATTATTATTATTATTATTATTATTATCATAGTTAGTAGAACTTCTAGTATTAACCACAGTAGTAGTAGAGAACAATCTTTTTTTTTCTCTTGTGAAATATGAAAAATGAGGTACTAATGGCTCATAATATACATCACAGAGAGCTATTTCCAACAGATAAAAGTGTACAGTACAGAAATCGCAGTGTAGAGGAGCATACTGCAGACTGTAGCAGTAATCTGGTCTGTTTGCAGCAGAGGACGCTGCAGACAGACAGAATACAGAACTACAGAATACAGTAAAATGCTCACTGCAGATTTTGCAGAAAGAAAGAAGCTATTATTACATGAGAAAATGAGAGGGAGAAGGAAGAGGACTGACAACAAATGCAAAAAGGAAGAAAACTTTGCAGAATAATAAAATAAAAATGTCATATTCAGGCTTGTTATCTCCATACTACATGATTAAAGGAGGATCTGGTGTTTTACACTTTCTTATTTCTTTATTCAGCAGGAGAATAGATGAGATCTGAAAACATGGTAATATCACAAAAATAAGACCCATAGGTTGTATATGAAACAAGCCAGCAGTTTATCCAGATTGTTTCATCTCTTCATTTCAATCTAAACGTGAAAGCGGGTGCAACTGAGATGTTGATAACTTTTTTTGCTTAAGAAAACTGTGTTCAAGTGGAGTCACTGCCTGCAGAGGAAATGTAAAGAATATGTCACTCTGGTGTAAAAAATGGAATCCTTTGATACTTAACACAACAGTTACACTTCAGCGAGGAATGATGAGATAATATTGATCATAAGAAATGCTTCAAAGCCTCACGTACTGCACAGATGAAAATGTAAAGTGTATGGGTGAACACAGCCTGTTTTTATTCAGACCATACCAAATACATGTAATTTCATTTCATTTCAATTTTGTCTGACTCCTGACTTGGTTAAGCTTTTAGTAGCTGAAAACAAACCACTGATTCCTCCCGTCATTCACTCTTGTTCCAAGTCATCCTGCCTCTCTAAAACAAAACCTTTAACACAAAACCTTTAACACAACTTCTTTAACACGATGACATTTTTGTCATATTAAGGTAAATGGACCAACAGTACAAAGAGTTTTAACCTTAAGCTGTGAGGCTCAGGCAAGACCATCACTTCATGAAATTTTAGATAAAACAAACAAACAAACAAACAAAGGCATGTGCCCCTGTGAGTTTTTGCTTGTGTGTTGTTTTAATTCGTTTTCTAGTTTAGTTTTAATTTTATGCTGCAATGGTGAAAAATGAGCAGCAGATGGAGCCAAGAAGCTGCAAAACTCATCCTGAACTCCAGTCTTTGTGAACCTTACAATTATCATCAGAAAAAGTAAATCAATGAAATTGTATTTTAATATATTAATCATATGTTATTTCTTTGTATTTGACACATAAAGTGCAGTAGAAACATCCCTGATTATGTTAAAGATTGCTTCATGTTTTAAATAAGACACCACTGTTGGTTGGAACTGCAGGGTGATGGTTGGCCAAGTCTGTTTCATTGCAGCTGGATAGAAAATAGCTGAGCTGGTAAAAACAACACTTTACATGACCAGCAACTGCTGTGGGGAAAGATGCTGATTGTGGCTGTGCATGCAGGGGGGATACCGAAGCTATGTTTGATTTCCTGTGATATATTCATAAAACATAATATCTGTAATATCTGACCACATCACCACAGATGCAACACTCCAGCCATCACAGCCAGACAGTGTGCTCGCAGTCAGTGAGTTTACTGTATCAATAGTAAGCAAAAACTAAAACAATAAGGCACATTCCCAAGATAACCTTACATTTCTTACAGAACACTGAATATTTTAACAGTGAGAGTTTTTGTCTTTTGGGCCGCTCAGGAAACTGAACAATGAACACTGGTGGAACTAGTGAGAGAAAAATGACACCATACACGTTAACGTGGATGCCCAAGTTTAGTTCTTGTGTTAATTTGAACGGCAGTGCAATACTCAATGGACCAATACACCCAATTTTTCTTTTAATCATTGGGAGGTTTTTCACAGGAAGAAAAAGGAAAATGGGAAGAGTGGTACATTGGTTCCAAAGATATTTAAGAACACTTAAAAAATAAAGAGAAACGTTACCAAAGGTTCACTTTTGATATTATCAGCAGAGGATTTTTTTTTTATTTCTTTCGTGAAAACCTTACTCTGTTTTGTCCAAAATGACCACCACTGCACAAGCAAGTATGTTCTTGATATCTCAAGAACTGTACTGTCACAGTAGGTATTTCAGATTTTATCACACAGTGTGTCAGCTGTGTGTATGTTGAGTCTGTAACCTGACATGTCCAGGTGTGTCCAGCTTCATGGCCCCAGTGACTTTTGACCCTACACCAGCAAAGATAACTGAATGAATGGATGGATGAGAGTCTTTTGGGAACAATGCGATGAATATTGCAGCAGCTGAACCGTGAAACTTTTTTACGTTGATCTTTCTAACCTACAACATACTGTGACTGTACAAAGATCTGCGTCATGTGCTAGTAAATTATTTTATTGAATTTTCAACACAAAATAGTACAATATGTTGTCAAAATAAATATTCTAAATGTAGAATGTTGATTATTATATATTGTACTGATGTACATATAAACTGTCACAAACTAGTAGCAAAAATTCTCTGTCTCTGGGTACTAAATGAAGTTGCAGTCTGCTGACCTGCCCACTATCCACAACTCGGTCATGTACCTCCCTGGTCAAGAAATGGTCTTGATAAATTGTCACACCTCACACCCTGAACTGATTTCATGTTCTTCAGTCTTTTAGATGGTTTACATTACTATACAATAAAACAAGCAGACTCTAAAACAGCAGCTGTCCTTGTATGTGTCAAGACACTTGACCAGTAAATGTGACTCTAATTCTGATTGTACAAGAGCAGGACTTGACATAACTCACATGTGCGACATAAAACATAAAATAATAATAATAATAATAATAATAATAATAATAATAATAATTAAATAAAATATGAACATACAAAGGTCATACATTGGGTCTCCTGTGCACTGACTATCAGTTTGTGCAGTAAAACTTTGTTCTGAGCGGTGCAGAAAAACAGTTGTCAACACTTTGACTGTTGCATATTGTGAGCTCATGGGACTACATTGCCCCCTAATGGTCCACCAGTTTCATCACTGTGTTTTTCTGGTTGTCACAGCAGCCTGTAATGAGTGTTCATGTTTCTGAAAAAAAAGCGACCATTAATGAGGTCCATCGTGAGCTGCACTCATACAAAACACTTACAAACAGTTGCTGATGTTAATTAGCCCTCTGGGAGCAAAGAGAGAGGTCACTAATGTTTATCAGAGCTCAGAGGGTAACACTAATTACAGGAGGTGGTAATGAAAGCTCCCAGGAGCCTCAGGGACGCCATCACCATCACTTCATGATCAACCTTTGGCTGCTGAGTTGACAACATACTGAACTTTGTTTCATTGCAAGAAAACTCAAGTTACTAACCATATTTTGATTAAATTAGTAGTGAATAGTTATGGTCCGAGTGCAATTTAGTTGAACTGTGACCTTTTCTGTTGTGCCTTCGTTTGCCACAAATACACGAATATAGATACACAAATGTACACAAATTCTACTTGTACAGACTTTTCAGATGTATTCCTCTCTCCACGCACCTTGGAAGAGGGCAAAGTTGTGCATTGAAATGCCTGCTCTGCTTCACCGATTACTAAGTAAACATAACATATAAGATATAACATAATCAAATAGAGAAAATCCATAAAACTTTACTGAGCACGCACAATTCTTTTAATTGAATGACTTCATGCTGCTGCATATATGTATTTCAGACAATAGCCTGCTCTAACTGTATAGCAAAAGTTTAGGGAAGAGTGTCTCCTGAACACACTTTTCTCAAGGTTCAGAGAAAGTGGAGATAATATGATGGGTAGAGGAAAAGAGAAAGCCTGAGAGAGTAGCCCCCTGTCCAATGGGGCATGAACGCCTCACTGCAGCTTTTAATTCTATTTACCCGTCGGTCAGTGAGACACCTGGGAGTTCAGAGGCCTCCAGGACACTCATTACAGCCCTGTAACAACACACAAAGGTTTTAGTCCAGATGCACAAACTGAGGCAGAGATACTTCAACCTGCAGCTGAAATGATTTGTACAGTTCAGCGGCTGTTTGTGATTAACTGACTGCAAATACATATTGTGTTTTAAAATTATCTTTTCACTTTGAATACACTTTTCCCATAAAATTATTTTGAGTAGTTTTGCCTTATCCTGCCTTATCCACTGAAAAGATGATGATTCATCCTCTGTGGACCCAAACATTCACAGCAAATGGAATAACATCGCAACCAGAAGCTCTTGAGAGAAGAATAAAAGCTTCAACATTCACTATTAACAAAACTCCATATGATTTATTCTGGACTGGACACCAGTCGGTTGCAGGGCTGACATTCAAGGACAGACAATCACTCACACAGAGTCATCAGTTAACTTAACCTGCATGTGTTTGGATTGTGAGAGGAAGCTGGAGAACACAGAGAAAACCCATGCAGACACAGGGAGAACATGCAAACTCCACACAGAACCACTACCCCACTGTGAAACACTGATTAACAAACAGACAGGAATAAATGTTTTCTACATCAAACTAATCTACAGATACACATCATAATCAAATCGATATGACTGTCTGGAAACTTTGCAAAGATATTTTTAACACCTTCAATGTCACAGTAACATGAGATTCACCACAGACTGTTGCTGTAACACGGATTATTTTGTGCTTAGCTTTTATTCTTTAGGAATTCAAAAATAAATCAAACAGTAAAAATTGTCCAGCAGAAATATGTCTAACTCTCCATCAGTGTGAATCTTTCAGCTCTCTCCATCTCTCAAAGGCTCCAGTATTTAATCTTGTTCTCTGTGAAATTCATTTTCTTAAGCTTCTTTTCTTCTCAGGTCATCTTCTGTTTCTTCTCTCTCAGTATCATCAGTAGTTGTTAAGGAGGGAGGCTCACTTCTATGTCATATTGGCTTTGCCCTGTGAGGCAATTGCTTTTAGGTTTATTGGGCCTCAACGCTGGTCTCACCTTGTCTATGAACTGGGCTGAGACTGGACAATTGGCTCCTGTTTTTCTTCAGCGCAAAATCCAAAGATGACTTCTGAGACTGTAATGGTGTGAGGCGTGTCATCATGAGGTTCAGCTTGCATGCTACAAGGCCTGCAGTCTGTACCACACACCTTAACAATGGAAAGTAGTGCAATGTGTCAACTTTAACCCATGACAGGCTGAAATCAGTGGTTCCAGCTATCCCTGATTGCCACAATCCAATGCTTCTGCTGTTTATTTCATGACATATTAGAGACACTTTTAGTTGCAATAGACCCACATTGTTGCACAATGGTATTCCATATGGTAGATCCAAGAGATGCTGGCGGCATTTTGCATTCCTGCAGTCAGCAGTTTGGACTGCTCTGTTTGCCCTGTTACCACAAGTCTAATAAGGATGAGCACCTTTCAAAAAGGTAAGAACTACAGTAACATTTAATCTGCTGAATATTAGTGGTGCACAGAAGATAAATCTCTTACACCACTCCGACCAAAATATCAAACATGCACCCATTACATGTGATAAGGTTGTATATGTGAACATCTATAAAAGACAAAAAAGCTTAAATAAGTGTAACAATGTGTGTGTGTGTGTGTGTGTGTGTGTGTGTGTGTGTGTGTGTGTGTGTGTGTGTGTGAAACAGATAATTAGTTGACTGCTCCAGTGAAGGGACTTTTATTTATTTAACTTTATAACGTTTATTATCGGTGCTCATTGGTTACCATCACAGAGATTTCTTAATGTCATCACTCCTCAGTTTCACTCTGTGACTCTATAAAAAAGGGAGATCTTCATTTCAGATCTTCGTAACTGCTTATGGTGATGACCAAAGACTAATGTCCCTAAGTCGCAAAGCAGGTAGGACTGGGTAGGACTGTACGGGTGTGGCTGATTAGTAAAATAACTTTAAAAAACAACATCATTTAATATTTTCTGAACAAAATGAAAACATGTGAAGATGTTTAACTGTTAATTAGTAAGAATACTGTCATCTGTGTTCTCTCAGGTTGATGGAAAATTACACCTACAACAGCTTCACACTCCAGATGGAAGGGTTAAGGGTCACAAAGGATTCAATGTACCCTGTATTTTTTATGTTTTTGATCTCTTACATTATAACAATGATCATGAATATAGGCATTTTGGTTATAATATTTATTGACCAGAGCCTTCAACAGCCTATGTATCTCCTTTTTTGCAACCTGCTAGCCAGTGACATAATCGGAGGTACTAATATTTTGCCCCGTTTGCTTTCAGATATTTTGTTGCCTCCATCTGAACGCCTCATCAGTTATTATGAGTGTGTGGTCCAAGCTTTCATCACACAGTTTTTTAGTACAACTTCCCATACTATACTCATGATTATGGCCTTTGACAGATATGTGGCCATCTGCAATCCCCTGCGCTATTCAACTATAATGACCAACAAGATGGTGGTCAAGCTGACAGTTTCTGCCTGGGGAGTGGCCTTTGTTTTGGTTGGGATTCTTCTTGGTCTGACTATAAGGCTGAACAGATGCAGGACTCTGATCATGAATCCTTTCTGTGACAATGCCTCCTTGTTTAAACTATCATGTGAGAGTGTGTTCATCAATAATGTCTATGGTCTCACTTTCACTGTGGTCTTGCTAACTTCCTCTATGGGCAGCATTGTTCTCACCTATACTAAGATTATTGTGGTCTGTCTCACTAGTAAGAACAAGTCTTTAAACAATAAAGCACTAAAGACCTGCAGCACTCATCTTCTTGTGTATCTAATAATGCTGACCAGTGGATTTATTGCTGTTATCCTACATCGTTTCCCCCAGTATTCAGACTATCGGAAACTCTCAGCTATACTGTTTTGTATCATACCTGGCAGCCTAAACTCCATTATTTATGCCGTGCAGTCAAAAGAGATTAGAAAATTCTTGTTTGAAAGATTTCAGCCATTAAATGTTTGTCAAAGTGGAAAAAAATGAAGGATTTCTTTACTTGTAAGGAAAATTATTAAATTATATAAAATCACAGTGAATGAATGCTCTTTTGAAATCAAACATTTTATTTTAGTTTAAAATGAATAAACTGTAAATATGTACATATGTATTTGTAGTAAAAACATGTTCTGACTGCAAAGGATTCTTGGAAATCCACTGACATTTGTGGATTTACAAGTCTTTAGTTTTACATTTAGTAAAGAACAATGCACAAAAAAATTACCATAAATACAATAAATTACTTGGTGTATCTCTAGCTTAAAGAGTATCCTCTTAAACACACATCAAGAATATGGAAAAGAGGGAAATTGTTCATTTTGTTAATCTTTCATTGCATATTTAACTGTGTTGTTTTAAGACAATTATTAGGTTTGAATTACTGTACCAAACAGATACATTAATGACAAGAGTAAAGTGGATCATGTTGATTTTTACAACTCAATTTAGAAAAACAGTCAACTTAACCTGTAACAGGTGTTGGGATCTAAGGCCATGTGCTCAAACAATAGAAGGCCTTCTCTCAAGCTCAGAGCCTGAATCAGGCCTACGTGG
>JAOXYL010000078.1:22819775-22834429 GCA_028564955.1 Terapon puta
AACTCCCCATGCCTCAGTTCCAGAGCCCGAACCTGAGCCCCGCCATGCCTCAGTTCCAGAGCCCGAACCTGAGCCCCGCCATGCCTCAGTTCCAGAGCCCGAACCTGAGCCCCGCCATGCCACAGTTCCAGAGCCCGAACCCGAGCCCGAGCTCTTCACAGCCCCGGAGCCAGCCCCCGAGCCCAAGCTCTTCACAGCCCCGGAGCCAGCCCCCGAGCCCAAGCTCTTCACAGCCCCGGAGCCAGCCCCCGAGCCCTCCACAACCACTGAACCAGCCCCAGAGCCCGAGCCCTCCACAACCACTGAACCAGCCCCAGAGCCCGAGCCCTCCACAACCACAGAGCCTGAGCTCGCCACAGCACCAGCGACTGAGCTCGCCCCAGCCACAGCCCCGGTGCCAAAGTGTTGCAGTGTTCTGTCGGCGATCCCTGCCGACAGCCCGCCTGGCCTCTCTGGGTCTTCAGCCAGTTCCGCGGACACCCTGTCTGAGCTCCACGGATCACCATGGCTCGACCCTGCCAACTCCCAACGGGACTCCTCAAAACCACGACTACGTCCACGCCTCTGCCGCCGGCCTCCAGAAGGGCTATGCCCTTGTCCTCATCCTTGTCGCCGGTCCCCAGAAGGGCTGCGCCTTTGTTATGGACTTTTGAACCATGTCATCTCAGGGGCTCTGTATTTTACTGTTGCTCATCTATATTTTTTTATTTTTTAATCTATTTTCTCTGTTTGAGGGTTTCTGTTTCTGCTAATATTTCTGAGCATTCTTTGTAGGCAGCAAGGCTTTCATTGACAATGATTGTGTGATGTGTGTGGGTTTCCTGCTAGTTGGGCTCATAATTGAATTATCAGTTTCAACCCATTTTTAAACATTTTATTTTTCATGAGTGTATTTTTTCTGAATTTGTAATTGCAGTCAAACCTTATCAAAGAAAGCTATGGTTCAAAGGGTAAGAAAAGGCCCAGAGAGCATTGAAAATAATCTTGTCATGTCTCAGAGTTTTCAACAGAACTTGCATGGACCTTGTTCACTTTAAAATGGAGGTCATGACGATATAATGTTATATCACTCTGTGTCTGAGGTAATGATAATTAATTCCCTGAAGATAAAATCCTGTCTATAAAACTTTGCTCCAGATGAGAGTTTGATCTAGGTGCATCAGGGAGACGCAGGTCATTGAAGATGAAAGATTAAAGAAGAGGTATGACTAATCTGCAAGCAAATGTTTCTTCAGTTTTCATAACTCATTCTCATCATTTCTGATCAAAGTCAAAACCTAATCTAAATCTAAAGAACATTCTGTCCTTTTATCTTTTATTTGTTATAATTAAGATGAAATCAATCTCTGATATGAAGATTTTACAGACATTACCTGAAACATGAACATTTGGTTCTTTCAGGTTCATGGAAAACTACACCTACAACAGCTTCACACTCCAGCTGGAGGGATTAAATGTCCCCAACGATTCTGTCTACCCTGTCTTTCTCTTCTTCATGTTCTCTTACCTGTTTATTATTGTTGTCAATGTAGGGATTGCTGTTCTAGTTTTGATTGACAAGAAACTTCATCAGCCCATGTATCTCCTTTTTTGGAACCTGTCAGTCAATGACATACTTGGAAATTCTATCATGGTGCCACGTTTGCTTTTAGATCTTCTACGGTCTCCATCTGAGCGCCTCATCAGTTATTATGAGTGTGTGGTCCAAGCTTTTACCTCACACATGTTCGGCACAACTTCCCACACTGTGCTCATGATTATGGCCTTTGACAGATATGTGGCCATCTGCAATCCCCTGCGCTATGCTGCCATAATGACCAACAAGATGGTGGTCAAGCTGACAGTTTCTGCCTGGGGAGTGGCCTTTGTTTTGGTTGGGATTCTTCTTGGTCTGACTATACGGCTGGACAGATGCAGGACTCTGATTGAAAGCCCTTACTGTGACAATGCTGGACTGTTTAAACTATCCTGTGAGAATGTGTTCATTAATAATGTCTATGGTCTCACTTTCACTGTGGTCTTGCTAACTTCCTCTATAGGCAGCATTGTTCTCACCTATACTAAGATTACTGTAGTCTGCCTCACAAGTGACAACAAGTCTCTGAACAGTAAAGCCTTAAGGACCTGCAGCACTCATCTGGTTGTGTATCTGATCATGCTGATCAGTGGGATGGCTATCATTACTCTGCATCGCTTTCCCCAGTTATCAGACTACAGAAAGCTCTGCAGCATTTTGTATCACATCATTCCTGGCAGCCTGAACCCCATTATTTATGGTGTGCAGTCCAAAGAGATACGAAAGTTGGTCTCTACATTTTTTGACTCAAGGAAAGTTTTGTCATTACGTTAAAAAGAGTTTCTCTCTTTTGCTTTGTACATTTAATTAATACTACTTACGGAGTAAGGTTTCTCTTGTATTCTCATGCATCTTCTTTTAAGTAGCAGCTATGAAAGGACAGTAATCTCTGAACGCTGGGTCTGTCTAAACAAAGAAGTAAAAACCAAGATCGTAATAATGGGTAAAAATATCAAGGTAATGATGGGACCGATGATCCCCATGGGAACTTGGTTGAGTTGGAGAAATAGTCATTTTATTAACTCAGTCACACATTTCTGCTTATGATTATCTAAAGTAGACACAGAGTAATTCCTGGAGACACAGACAATACCTGCTAATCACAGCAAGAAAAGGCCAAAGCACCAGTTTTCTCTTAATCTTCAGGCAGAAGAATTTTAAAGTGAACCCAACTGTCCTAAATATATTCACAACAAATAGTCAGGATGCCAAACTTGTGGGACCAAGCTTCCTTTATATAACTTCTGAATGGATACATTTCCATTATCTCCTAAAAGTTATTGGCCAGATAATATCAACAAACACAACAATCAACAAACAACAAAACACAGCTGGTATAAGAAAAATGCCAGGTGTTCTGGGTTTTTCATTTTTTAACTAAATATAGCTGCGTACAGCAAACATGTTTTAATGAACAATTGTAACATCCTCCACAAATGAATTGACACCAGTCATCAAACAATTAAATCATGTAACCTACTAAGTTACAACACCGACAGGCCAGGGTTATTTCCAAGAAACATACGATAGTTAGATCAGAAAACAAAAACCATGGATAACGCACAAATTCTTCTGCTTTTACTTAGTTTTCTTACAATGAACTTGGTGCAAACTCAGTAGTTTTATGTAATAACCCACATTAAAGTTTACACTATGCTAAAAGCACCTGTTTTCATGTGGTGTTCTATTGTACAGATCAGTATCGTTATAACTGCTTTCTAGTAACTGAAACATGTTGAGCAATACATACTGGTCATAAGCTAAGAGGCAATATAAGCAGAAAAATAAATGCTTCATCCAATCAATAAATAAAAATATACATGAACAGAATGATTAATCTTTCATTTTACCTCTATTGCCCACATTTACTGTCTTAATTTTTTGTGCGCGCTTTAAGGCACTTAAAAGACTCAATTACCTGAGAGGTCAGGGCAAAAGATATGCAATTGTGAAGTATTGTAGTTTTAAGACCGAAAAACTAAACATAAACACACTTGTGTGTAAAAGGGATAATTAGTTGACTGCTCCAGAAGAGGGATCAAGATATTTGATGAGTAAACTTTATGAAGGTTAATAATAGCTGCTCATTAGTTAACATCTCAGTGATCTCTTAATGATACATCACTTGTGATCTGTCACTATGTGAGTCTCTTGAGGTAAAATTCCATCTATAAAAAAGTAAGAGATTTTCATTTCGGCTTGTGAATCTCACAATCACTGCAAGCTGTAAACTGCTTGCAGTGATGACTCAAAACGAATTAATCTAAGTCACAAAGCCGGTATGTACAGGCATGACTGATTAGAAAAATAATGTAATTATTTAATATTTTGTCAACGAAATGAAAATGTAAGTGAAGATGTTTGACTTTGTAGTTGTTATTGTTGTTATTTAACTGTTTGTTGAAAATATATGATAGAAAAGTTTGTGTTTTGTGATACAGCCATGATGAACATTGAATATATAAAAGGTATTTGGAATATATAGATTGCCTAGACTTTAAACCTATCATAACATTTATAGAATACTGTCATCTATGTTCTTTCAGGTTGATGGAAAATTACACCTACAACAGTTTGACACTGCAGCTGGAAGGGTTAAAGGTCACAATGGATTCAATGTACCCTGTATTTTTTATGTTCTTGATTTCTTACATTATAACAATGATCATGAATATCGGAATTTTGTTTCTAATATTTATTGACAAGAACCTTCACCAGCCTATGTATCTCCTTTTTTGCAACCTGCCAGCCAGTGACATAATCGGAAGTACAAATATTTTGCCCCGTTTGCTTTCAGATATTTTGTTGCCTCCATCTGAACGTTTCATCAGTTATTATGGGTGTGTTGTCCAAGCTTTCCTCACACACATTGTCGGCACAACTTCTCATACTATACTCATGATTATGGCCTTTGACAGATATGTGGCCATCTGCAATCCCCTGCGCTATTCAACTATAATGACCAACAAGATGGTGGTCAAGCTGACAGTTTCTGCCTGGGGAGTGGCCTTTGTTTTGGTTGGGATTCTTCTTGGTCTGACTATAAGGCTGAACAGATGCAGGACTCTGATTATGAATACACACTGTGGCAATCCCCCGTTATTTAAACTGTCTTGTGAGAGTGTGTTCATTAATAATGTCTATGGTCTCACTTTCACTGTGGTCTTGCTCACCTCCTCTATAGGCAGCATGGTTCTCACTTATACTAAGATTACTGTAGTCTGTTTAACCAGTAAGAACAAGTCTTTGAACAATAAAGCACTGAAGACCTGTAGCACTCATCTGGTTGTGTATCTGATCATGCTGATCAGTGGATTTATTGGTATTATCCTTCATCGCTTTCCCCAGTACTCAGAGTACAGGAAACTGTCAGTTATTTTATTTTTTGTTGTCCCTAGCAGCCTCAATCCTATTATTTATGGTGTGCAGTCAAAAGAGATACGAAGATTCCTGTTTGAAACATTTCAGTCCAAAAAATGTTTTCTATTGTGTAAAAAATGAATTATTCCTATATGTTTTAGGCAAATTGCTGAAATGGAGAAGACAAACACACACTGGATGCTCTTTTGAAATTAAAAAGTCTTAAAAGTTTTAAACTTAGTACATATGTGCATTTCTATTTGTAGTAAAACATGAAGTAAATTTGTTGTGACTGCAATGAATTCTGGGACATCTCCTGAAATTTGTAGATACAATCAAAGTTCTACATTAAAAAGGAACAAAGCAAAATCACAAATCAAATACTAAATACTAAATATTGTCTCTATAAACCTAAACATCTTCGTTAAAAAAGTAAGCAAAGCCTGTTTTATACAACAATTTCTCAAACATAGTTACTTAGTGCTTCACAAACACACCTGCAAAAAATGACAAAGAGGACAAAAACCAAAAGAAAAAAAACCCTGAAAATAAATTTAAGATAAAAAAAAACAACATAATGAGAGAAAGATCAAACTAATGAAATAAAACATAAGATTCAACATTCCTATCTTTACTGTCATGTGACCAAAAATTACATGGGAAGTCACTTACAATGAGATACTTAAGTCACAGGTTCTATAGAACAATGGCCAAAAAGAAATCCACACAAGCAAAGTAAATAAAACTAAAGTAATATGGTAGAATAATAATCTGAAATATAAATCATACAACTAAAATAACAGACCAAGAAGGACCATTACATTGCCCAGAAAGTAATTACCGGAGCTCTATCCTGGAGCCAGGCCTGGGGTTGGGACTCGCAGGGGGTTTGCCTGGTGCCCACAGGACCCAGTCAGGTTAAGCCCAGAATAGCAATGTTGGCCACTTTCCACTAGGATCATCACTGCAATAAGGTCCTTGGGGTGCTGATGCAATGTTGTTTGGGTGGCAATCGTGGCCGTGAGCCTCAACAACCCAATCCCTAGACCAGAAGTCAAGAGTTCATTGACTGGGGTAAAACTGAGTTCTAGCCTGTTGCCTCCACTGCTTGGTTGTTTTGCTTTTGCAATAACAGGTATTGTCATTTTTATCTATTATCCTAAAGAGTTTTTTTTCTGTATGCATATAAGGGATTATCCATCAAATAATTGTTGGTTTCTTACAGTATATTATTTAAATATGCCCACGGTGGGCCCACCTTCCAGTAGGATCACCACCACAATAAGGTCTTTGAGGTGCTCATGCAATGTTGTTAGGATAGTAGTCATGGCTGGGAGACTCAACAAGTTAATTCACTCCGGTGAAACTGAGTTCACCCCAGTGAACGAGAGGGTCGCCCTCTCTTCCCTGCGCCTTCGGGTCAGAGATAGGTCTCTTGCTGTTGTTTTTGTCTCCCGGCCAAACAGCAGGACAGAGTTCCCAGCCTTCTTGGAGTTCCCAGGAGGAGTGCTCCGACTGGGGGACTTACGTGATCTACTGGGGTACTTACGTGAACAATAGCAGTGATACCTGGAGGGATGTTAGGGGGAGGAACAGCATCCCTGATCTGAACCCAAGCACTGTTGGTCTTAACTGGGGACATTGTCCAACGGTGGAAGGAATACTCTTAAGTCCCACTGACACGCCTGCCACTGAGGAAGCTGAGGTTGGGGACTCTGAAGTGGACTCATCCATCACCCAAGTCAAAGTCACTGAGGCAGTCTGCAAGCTCCTCTCGTCGGAAGGCGTCGGGGGTGGATGAGATCTGCCCGGAGTACCTCAAGTCTCTGGATTTTGTGGGGCTATCTGGGCTGACATGTTATGCAGCGTTGCATGTGGGTCAGGGACTGTACCTCTGTGGCAAACTAAGGTAGTGGTGAGAGTCTGCTCCAACTACAGGGGGATCACACTTCTCAGCCTTCCTAGGAAGGTCTACACCAGGGTACTGGAGAGGAGAATTTGGCCGTTAGTCGAACCTCGCATTCAGGAGCAACAATGCAGTTTTCACTCCATTCGTGGAACACCACAATATTGTTGGCAGTAGGTGTGCATATATATATATATGTGTATATATATATATGTATATATATATGTACATATACATATAGGAGTACAGGAAAGGAAGGACGAAGGACACCATGGTTGAAAGTCAGGGTGGAGGATGTGGTGCAGCCTATCAGATCAGCACAGTCAGGAGTCTGCCTGCCAGGAAGTTCAGAATACAGTCCACGAGGGCTGTGTTGAACGCAAGGTGTCTGAGCTTGGTGACAAGCTTTCAGCAGCATTCTCCCATATAGGCAATCAGTCTGGTGGCTGTATTTTGAATCAACTGTAATTGATATTATGATTATACTCATATTAAGGCATGTTTCCACCTAAAATAGCAGGAACGTTTAGTCTCTGACACTATTTTCAAAGGTTCCTGGATCCCTTTGTTGTCTGCGATTCCATGGGGGTCTAAAGACTTGGGAAGATAAGGCAAATGAGTAAATTGACACATGACAACAGCTGTTTTCACACATCATTTATGAGTGCAACTATCATTGCTGTTCCACTCAACTTTGATTCAGCATAAAGGCTGTTGTTCTTTTTAAGCTATACACTGCAGCCACACTACAGACATTTGGTTCCATCCACCACAGTTTATTTGTCAAAAACAAACATGCAAAATATAAAAGGTATTTAAAAACAACAACCAGCAATTAGGTGCAATCTTTCATCTGATCCTCCATGTTAGCAGCTAGATATACCGAGCCAGCTGCTGAAGGATAGGCTTTTCAGTGCTGTCATGTCCCCAATGTTCAACCAATCAGAAATGTAAAGATGTAATGGGACAGGGACTATGGTGGTGAAGAGAGAAATGAGCCAGAAGGCAAAGGTTTTAATGTACTACTCGATCTATGTCCAAAGCTTCACCTATGATCATAAGTTTTAGGTAGAGACTAAAGGAATAAGTTCTTGGATACAAGCAGCTGAATTAGGTTTCTTCTGTAGGGTAACTGGGCTCAGCCTTAGTGTCTTAGCGTTAATGGGTGAGGGGCTCAGATATTTACAGAGATCTTGCGGTAGAGCTGCTGCTCCATTGCATGGGGCAGGAGAGAGGGACATCTGGTCTACCTTACTCAGTCTGTTGCCTCCACAGTCTGGTTGTTTTGCTTTCGCAAAAAGAGATATTGACATTTTATTTATTATCCTAAATAGTGTCTTTTTTCTGTATGCATTCTGAGGAGTATCCATCAAATAGTTGTTGGTTTATTGCAATATACTATTCAAATATGATATGACAGAGGTAACATATTTACTTTACATAATGGTATCAATTTCACAACTCTCCCATGTTTCATCTGTCTTCAATCAGAGACACACTTTCTTATTTCTCTAGTTCATATACACAAGCATGAGGCAATTGCCTGAGAGGTGTATCATGTCACATTTGCTTTTTATAAATTCTAAAGTTTGCTAATACAGTGGTGTTACCTTTTTTCTGCATGTACACAGCATTTATAAATGTTCAAAAAGCCCCACATGCTGGAGAATAATGAGGATACTATGGTCTACAGACCTGTTGGCTCTGTTAGTGAACTGCAGGGGGTCCAAGAGTAGGTTTGGGATGTGTTTAAGGTGTGACAGCACATGACACTTAATTTTGAAAGAGGTCAGGTCAACAGGTCTGTAGTTATGAAGTCTTTGAATAATAATAATAGTAATGATAACAATAATAACAATACATTTTATTTATAAGCTCTTTTCTGGTTGTGAAAGTGAGGAGGAGAATTTTAAACTAGATGCGCTGTGGAACTGGGTGCCAGTGAAGGTCCTGGAGGACAGGAGTTTTAGTTCTCCAATCAAAATATTAAACATGCACACAAGATGCATAGTGTGTGTATATGGGCTTGCATGTTTGCATGTGAACAAAGCCTAAATAAGTGTCTTCACAATGTGCAGATGTGTGAGAGTGCTTATTAGTTACCATCACAATGATTTCTTAATGTTGCATCACTTGCTATCTTTCAGTTTCCCTTGAGGTGAAACTGCACCTATAAAAATATAAGAGATCTTCATTTCCGCTAGTAAATCCAAACTGCTTGTACGGATGATAAAAGACTAATGAACCGGTCATAGGGCAGGTATAAATGTAAGGACATGAGTGTGTTGTACAATCACTTAATCATTTAATATTTTCTGACCACTTTGTTATTGTTATTGTTGTTATTTCACCTTTTCTTTGTTTGTTTGATACAGCCTTTATTTGATACAGCCATGATTGCCATTGAATATATGAAAGATCTGTAGTTATGAAGTCATATTTAGATTGCTAAGACCTTAAACCTGTCCTGACATTAACAAAATTATCATTTTTATTCTTTCAGGCTGATGGAAAATTACACCTACAACAGCTTCACACTCCAGATGGAAGGGTTAAAGGTCACAAAAGATTCAATATACCTTGAATTTTTCATGTTCTTGGTTTCTTACATTGTAACAATGATCATGAATATAGGCATTTTGGTTATAATTTGTGTTGATAAGAATCTTCACCAACCTATGTATCTCCTTTTTTGCAACCTGTCGGCCAGTGACATGATTGGAATTACTAATATTTTACCACGTTTGCTTACAGACATTTTGCTGCCTCCCTCGGAGCGCCTCATCGGTTATTATGAGTGTGTGGTCCAAGCTTTCACCTCACACATAGTTGGCACAACTTCACACACTGTGCTCATGATTATGGCCTTTGACAGATATGTGGCCATCTGCAATCCCCTGCGCTATGCTGCCATAATGACCAACAAGATGGTGGTCAAGCTGACAGTTTCTGCCTGGGGTGTGGCCTTTGTTTTGGTTGGGATTCTTCTTGGTTTGACTATAAGGCTGAACAGATGCAGGAGTCTGATTATGAATCCTTATTGTGACAATGCCTCCCTGTTTAAACTATCCTGTGAGAGTGTGTTCATTAATAATGTCTATGGTCTCACTTTTACTGTAGTTCTGTTCACAGCCTCTATAGGCAGCATTGTTCTCACTTATACTAAGATTAGTGTAGTCTGTCTCACCAGTAAGAACAAGTCTTTAAACAATAAAGCATTGAAGACCTGCAGCACTCATCTGGTTGTGTATCTGATCATGCTGATCAGTGGATTTATTAGTATTATCCTTCATCGCTTTCCCCAGTACTCATACTACAGGAAACTCTCAGTTATTCTGTTTTTTGTTGTCCCAAGCAGCCTCAATCCTATTATTTATGGTGTCCAGTCCAAAGAGATACGGAAATTAATTTTTGAACATTTTCTGTCTAAAAATCTTTGCCATTGTATACAAAATAACTGAATAAAAATTGAAATAAACAAAAAGTAAGATCTCACAGAATATCTACATTTCATAAATATGTGCTTATGTTTTTATAGTAAAATAAGTTGTGACTGCAAAGGATTCTGGGGCTTCTGCTGAAATTTGTGTATACTGAAATCTAAAGTTTCTGTATGTTTAGATCTGACTAGCTTTGTTAAAAACGAGTAAGCAAAGCTTTATTTATGCTGAATTTTGTTAAACACAGTTACAAAGCGCTTCACAAACTCATTCATGAAAAGGTGTACAAAAATGAAAGGACAGATCAAACCAAAAATTCCAAATGTTTCCTCAGCCTGACTAGGAATCTGGCTTGCAATGATTGACAACGACACCGATTGTCTTTTGCCTCCTTATATGTTTTTAATGTTGAGGTCTTTTTAGGGCTGAGCTCTTAGCAGTACTCTATACTCAAAAAAATCTTTAGACTTTTTAGTTCACAATCCCCCTGCTAATATGGTGCAGACAGCGGAAACACAGGAAGCAAAAGAATTGCAAGAGAGCAGGGCTACAGGCTAAGCTAAAGGCTATATCTCTTTACGGTAAACACCCGATCACACAACAAAATAGGCAAGCCATAACTAGTCATGACTTTGTATTTATGTACACGTATCTTATATGAATCATTAAGGCTTGGCGTATCTAATAGTGCAGTATAGACCCTTCTACCTGCCTACGGAGTTTACATCCATCATAATAACAGCTGTTTATGTCCCTCCCGATGCAAGCTAACGTAAGGTTAACCGTAGTGCATCTATAGCTCTCCATTAACCAAGATCTTGAGCTGTATTCATATAGCAGTAGAGGACTTCAATCTTGTAAATTTAAAGTCAATTCTAGGTCAAATTCAGCACCAGGTTAGATACAACTTGTCCAAGGTCCATGTAAGAAAAGCAGCTGGTTCAGAGGGAGATATGGGACTGATTCTTAAGGCCTGCACAGACCACCTAGCAGAGGTGTTTACCACCATCTTCAATCTCTCACTATCGCCATCTCCTGTCCCTACCTCCCTTAAGACAACCAGAATTGTTCCAGTTCCCAAGAAGAGTACAGTGAACTGCCTAAACAAATGCCGTCTGGCTGCTCTAATCCTCATTATCCCCAAATGCTCTGAGTGACTGATCCCTTCCCTTCAATACCTGCTGACAAATTTCATTTGTGTACAATAGAGACTGCTGCACAGTGCAGTTTAGATGTGGCTGTGCTCAGGACCAGTGTAGAGGATGTGTTGTCCCAGATTCTCACTATCTGAGGCCTGGTGGTTTAAAAGTCTCTGATCCAATGGCACAGCATGAGGGCAGTCTCAGGTTGTGCGACTTCAGTATCAGCTGGCCTGGGATCACTGTGTTGAAGGCTGAACTGAAGTCCACAAATACCATCCTCACAAAAGTGTTAGGAAGCTGCATATGGGTTAGGGCTGTGTACAAACTGATATTGATCCAGACCAGTAGGGATGAGGTATTTTATGTGCTTAAGGATCTTCTCAAAGCACTTAATGAAGACCTGAGTTAGAGCAACAAGCTGGTAATCATTTATACAAGTGACAGCAGAATTTTTAGGCACAGGCACAATGTTAGAGGTTTTGAGGCTGACAGGAACTGTAGCAAGCAGAAGGGACAGCTTGAAAATGTCCAGAAAAACTGCCAGTTAGTTTGCACACAATTTCAGAGGTGACCAGACACCTTACCTGGTCCTTCAGGTTTCCTGATGCTAATTCGTTTCAGGGAAGAGCTTACTAGGTGCAGCTGCAGGGCTAGAGGCTGATGTAGTTCTTCCAGCCGGGAAAGGTGAACACTTTTTCTATTGCCAGAACAAGCTGGGTATTGGGGAGAGTGGAATCATGGCTAACCAGCTAATGACTGCACTTATAGTCTGTTATTGTCTTGATGACTCTCCACATACTATGTGCATTGTTGTTTTCAAAATGCTCCTGCCTTTTGCTACCTCAGATTCACAGAGATGTGGTCCAACATGCCCAGGTGTGGTACCACAAGAGCCTTGTATGCTGCAGGGATGTTGCAGTAAACTTGAACCAAAATATCATTGTACCTTGTTAGAAGTTTATGGAATGATGGAATTTGGGCGAAACTGCCTTTAACTCAACAAATGACCATGGTGACCCCAACAGAAATGATAGAATAAGAAAATTCACATAGTGTGAAGTTTTTGATGCTGCAGCAGCTGAGTGTCCTCATTGATGCAAAGAAACACAATCTGCTCCATCAATGAAGTTACTCATAAATGTAAGGAAAATTAAAAATGTGTTGCATTGCATGAGCTGTACAATGAAACAACAGCTATTTTAAAAAAAATTATTTAAGTGTCTCATCACATCTGGAAGCTGTACAGCATTTGGCTCAGATGGGACAGGGTTTGACTAAGAGTGACATGACCACCAGTGTGAAGGGAAAATCACATTATGGAGCACAACAGTCCTGTATGTGAATAATACATGAAAACTACACACTCGGACCTTATGCTGTAACAAATATCGCTGTTTGTATATATGATCCACATGGTTTCTGGGTTTCATCCTTCTGCCGATGGAGTTGCAGTTTCTCATTTATCCATATTATTGCGTTTGTGAGAAAGAGACTGGGGAGGCACCGGTCTTTAAAGGTTAGCTTGTAGACTAGCAGCAGGCCTCTCCTTTTGCCTTGCTTTTGTCTGTGATTGTAATTGCTTTAAAGTGTGATAGAAAAATACTTTGCAACTTCGGGCCTTTTACTCTGACTTCTGCAGTTATAATGTCTTGTAGTTCTATAACCAAAATATTAAATATGCACAAAAGATGCATAGTTTGTGTCTATTTGTCAACAAAGCCAAAATAACCTTTACAACTTTACACTGAGATATCTCATTCATAACTTTATGAATGTTAGTCACTGCTGCTTATTAGTGTGTACCATAGTGATTCTTAATGTTACATCACTTGTTATCTTTCACTCTGTGACTCTCTAGAGAATACATTTTGTCTATAAAAAAAGTAAGAGATCTTAATTTCAGCTAGTGAATCCTAACTGCATATTATGACCACTAAAGACTTCTGAACTGAAGTGATAAAGCAGGTATGAATATATAAGCATGACTGTTTAGAAAATAATAATATAACTTAATAATTTCATTTATTTTTTAAATGAAAATATATGTGAGGGTGATTAACTTTGCAAATGTCATTGGTGTTATTTTAACTCCCTGTTGAAGCTATCTCATAGTTTGTTATGTGAAGCAGGCAATATTATCATTAGATATATAAAAATATTTGGTATCTAGATTGACTTTAACGCAATCCTAACATTAACAGAACACTGTCATCTGTGTTCTCTCATGTTGATGGAAAATTACACCTACAACAGCGTCACACTCCAGATGGAAGGGTTAAAGATCACAAAGGGCTCGATGTACCCTGTATTTTTCATGTTCTTGATTTCATACATTGCTATGATAGCCATGAATATAGGCATTTTGGTTCTAATTTGTATTGACAAGAACCTTCACCAGCCTATGTATCTCCTTTTTTGCAACTTGCCAGCCAGTGACATAATTGGAAGTACTACTATATTACCACGTTTGCTTTCAGACATATTGTTGCCTCCATCTGAACGCCTTATCAGTTTTTATGGCTGTGTAGGCCAAGCTTTCTTCACACACATAGTTGGCACAACTTCCCACACTGTGCTCATGATTATGGCCTTTGACAGATATGTGGCCATCTGCAATCCCCTGCGTTATGCTGCCATAATGACCAACAAGATGGTGATCAAGCTGACAGTTTCTGCCTGGGGAGTGGCCTTTGTTGTGGTTGGGATTCTTCTTGGTCTGACTATAAGGCTGAATAGATGCAAGACTCTAATCATGAATCCTTACTGTGCCAATGCCCCCTTGTTTAGACTCTCCTGTGAGAGTGTGTTCATTAATAATATCTATGGATTGACTTTCACTGTAGTCTTGATCACCTCCTCTATAGGCAGCATGGTTCTCACCTATACTAAGATTACTATAGTCTGTCTCACCAGTAAAAACAAGTCTTTAAACAATAAAGCATTGAAGACCTGCAGCACTCATCTGGTTGTGTATCTGATCATGCTGATCAGTGGCTTTATTAGTATTATCCTTCATCGCTTCCCCCAGTACTCAGATTACAGGAAACTTTCAGCTATCCTTTTTTTTGTTGTCCCTGGCAGCCTCAATCCTATTATTTATGGTGTGCAGTCCAAAGAGATACAAAAGTTCTTGTTTGAACGATTTCAACCTAAAAAATGTTTTCCATTGCATAAAAATGCATAAAAGCTTGCCTGGAAATTATGAACTTAGGGAATATGTATATATATGT
>JAOXYL010000078.1:22851881-22880577 GCA_028564955.1 Terapon puta
CCCATGTTTTTCTTCCTCTACAACCTGTCCTTTGTGGACATTGTATACACTACCACCACCATCCCCAAAATGCTGTCCGGCTTCCTGACGGACAGGAACACCATTTCTGTTTTGGGCTGCTTCCTTCAGATGCATTTCTTCATTCAGATGGGGGTTACTGGGTATGCCATCCTGACTGTCATGGCCTATGACCGCTACGTGGCCATCTGCAACCCTCTGCACTACACTGCCATCATGACTCGGACACTCCAGTTGCTCCTTGTTGCAGGAGCCTGGGGCTTTGGCGCCTTCTGCACATTGCCAGCCACCTCGATGGCATGGCAACGGCCTTACTGTGGTCCAAATGTTGTGAGGAATGGCTGGTGCGACCTGTCATCTGTGAGGCAGCTGGTGTGTGGTGACACTTCCTTGGATAACATTGTGTCCATTTCATTTGCCATACTGGCTCTGCTGACCACAGGGGTCCTCATCCTCACCTCCTATCTCCTGATTGGCGTTTCAATGTCAAGGATGGGTGTCACTCAGAGGCTGAAGGCCCTCCGGACATGTGCTGCCCACCTGACAGTGGTTTCCATCTCATATGGCTCTGCCTCATGTGTATTTATCTCTTACCGAGTGGGGAACATTTCACCTGAGGTACAACACTAATCTCCTTTAAAATGTATCTTTGCCTTTCACTAAAAATTACATTACACTGCAGCATTAAATTACACTAGCAATGAGGTAGGGAAATGCTTAAACCATACTTAAGTTATATTTTGAGCAACTCAATCATTTTCACATCAAACGGCTCCATCCAGTGAATAGTTTTTCTGTGGATGAAAGTTTTGGAAGCACAGAGTAAGTGCACTTTGTGTTCAGACGATGCCACATTGGCAGTATGGCAGCATAGCTTTTACACTGGTCACCCATTTTATTGTAAATAGAAATATCTCAATGGCTATTGGATTCCATGAAATCTGGTTTAGATAACCAGCATGCCTAGGTGATGTATTATGATAACTTTGTTGATCCCTCAACTTTCCCTTTCGCACCACCATTATATTTTTTACATTTTTTGGTTTTGAGTGAAATATATGAACATCTAATGGAAAGTTTGCTACAAAATTTGTTTCAGTGATTCATGTTCATTTTAATAATTTTGGAAAAACCTTTTGTGTGGTTTCATTGCTAGGACTGAAATCTTAGTAGTTCCTTAAGTTTGGGCCCTCTACCAGAGGTCTGGGAGCTGTTGTGCTCTTCTGGACAGAGACCTCAGATGTTGTATTTGAATCTGTGGAATATCTCCCAGTTTGTCGGTCACAGTCCCCAGTGTTCAAGTCACCATTGGCATCATCGTGGCCTTTACTCCCCACATCTCTTCAAGCTCCTCTCTCAGTCCTTGGTGTTTTTCCATATTCTCGTGTTCCTTCTTCCTGATGCTGCTGTCACTCAGGATCTTGTTTGGACATTCTCAACCGCTTTAGAAGGTGTTTCCAATTCTTACTGTACACAGTGTAATTGTATGCTGGACTGGCTAAGAAGCATCTATGCACAGCCTGCACCTGGGGCTAGTCCTGTCTAGTAGACCCCCCACCTCTATTGATCTTCTACTAATGAAGAGTCTTTTCTTGTTGTGCCGTGATTAGTGCTTCTGATATAAGCCACTTCTTCTATCTCTTGGTGGTATATAGAGTGAGGGTTCATCCTCTTCTCCTGCATTATCAGGTCTCGGCTGCCTGAACTATTCACTTAGCAGCTCATTTTCAGGGACCATCTTCTTCATGTATTCCTGAATATTGATTATTTATTCCTGGACGGTGGCTCTGATGCTCACCAGTCTTTAGCCTCACTTCCACCACTTAGGATATACCCTCAAAGTGCTGGACTTGGGATGAAACCCTACATGCATTGTGAGGAGATTCCTTGTCTTGATATCAGTGGCCTCTATCACCTGTTATCTGCAAACTTCAGTAATTTTACTTGTAGTTGTTGTTAGGAATGGAGAAAAACAGTGGGCAGAGCACAGATCCCTGGAGGTGACCAGTTCTGACTGTCTGGATTGTGATGCCAACCAGACTCATCTGCTGCCTCTTGTTGGTCGGGAAGTCTGTAATCAGTTTTGCTATGGTTAAGTTACAACAAGTGAGACCTGAAACAGTGAGCTGAGTGAGTTTGGATTGGAGAATATCTAGGATGATAGTGTTAATTGCCAGTTGGAAGTCCATAAAAAGGATCCTTTCATATTTCCCTGCAGAACTGAGGTTTTGCAGAGTGTTACACAGTTTCATGTTCACTGCATAATCCACTGACCAGTTTAATGAATAGGAAAACTGCAAGGTTTCCTGAAGGAAGGAAGGAAGGAAGGAAGGATGGATCTCATAAAAGATGTCAGCACTTAATTCCAGCTTTGCGTCAGTGGTCCATCTCCTAACAGTCTTGACTAAAGGCTTAGAAAATTTTAGTTTTAGTATTTCCCTGTAGGGCAGGATGAGATTAAGATCATGATTAGGATTATGAACAGAGCCCTTAGAGTCCTTTATTACAGTGGAACAGGATGTTTGGAATACTAAATATCAGGTGGAATACTAAATATGTTGTCTGGATTTTAGTAGTTTATGGCTGAGGTTTGCTATATTAAAATTTGAAAGTGAATTTTATCTTTGATGACAATGAGAGTCTGTATATTGTTCCGCATTAGTTATCTGGTCAGACAGGTGCTGTAAAGTCTAACTTACCCCAGTCTTAGGTGAGGTGTAAACACTGACCAGAATTCACTTGCAAACCTTACTGGTACATTTAATGGCAATCTGGTCTGAGGTCGTTGAGATATCTGTTTACAACTACTATTTCTATACCCTAACACTGGCAGATAGATCTGAGAATTGTGGGTTAAAGATGACTTGTCGACCAAAGTGTTGATTGAGGTAAAACAATGTCAAATGGTATGTAGGGGGTTCCCTAAATATATTATGACTTATGACTCAAGATCTTGCCAATTTCTTGGAAATCTGTGCACATAAAGAATGTTCCCAAATTATTGGAAACACAGACTGATCAATGTTCCCATTCTCAGAATGCCCATTATACTCATATAATGAACATGTGTCCATTTGGACTTCAAAATACCTTGTCAACCAAAAAGATCACCCAGTATATTAGGAATCACTTTGAAGCTCCACGGCCAATTGGAGAACACAGCAAATTTCATGGAAATCTGACATATCAGTGATTTTAAATTGATGACAGATTGACCACCCTCAGGACCTGCCACCAGTAGGAAAAAATATCAGGTATTCTAATTGAACCTTGTGTGTGCACTAAAGCATTACTCTTTATACTTTTCTAGGAGCGTATCATTGTGTCTGTGCTGTTCTCTGCACTGACTCCTTTCCTAAACCCGATGATCTACAGTCTGAAGAACAAGGAGCTGCAAGAATCCATCAGAAGGACACTAAAAAGGTTCAGACCTGCTGTGGTTTTACCCACAAAGCACATCATTACAGTGTCCTGACCAGGAAGGAAAACCTGCCACTCTGCTAAAGGACACCCACAAACTGGAAAGACAAGATCAAGAGGTCCCCATGTTCATTTGAGATTAAAGAGGGAACTGCACACCCTTCTTTTAAACTTTGTATATTTTACTAATCACCTGATGTGTTTTTTCAGCTGTCTACTATGGATACACCCAAATCTGGATGCGTTATTGGGGAAACAATGAATAATGCAATGAAATATGATTTCTCCTCCAGGATTTTACTCTCTTTGTAAAAAGACATGATTGACATGTCTGTGTATCAGCCATTGCATTTCTTCAAATTAATTCATATTGTTATGGATGGTCGCAAGACAAATGTGTCCATTATGTTTGCAACATAGGACTCTGATTTCACTGCAGGTCTTGGAGCAAATTCTGGTGGGACAGTTGGATGAAGCAGGGAACCTGTTGTTCTGGTATAGACAGTTCATACAACTGAGCGAACATATTTCATAACCAATTATGCCAATATTTAATCAGTTTGATGCTTTTATGGCAAAGGCTTGCATTGTCAGTGCATATTAGGTTTGAAAATAAAATATTTGCCAAATTGAACTTAACTTCTGCTATATAGTATGCCTACTTATGGCTATCCAAACACAGATACAGAAATAGATCATTCTTGTTGCCAGAAAAGATGTACCGTATTTTTCAGACCATAAGGCGCACCATATTATAAGGCATAACATTTGCGCAGGTCATGAGCTGGTCTATTTTCATACATAAGGCGCACTGGATTATAAGACGCATTACGAGAAACAAAACAATCAACATGTATTACTCCACGAGTCTTCTGACAACGGAAGCGATAATGCTCCGACAATCCATCAAGTGGTACAGCTTTGTAGTTTACCAAAGTTGTACTAAAACATTTTGACAGATTTTTGAGCACCGTATACCACATAAAATTGGTTCGAGGTTAGTAAGCACAACCAGAATTAATACATAAAACGCACTGGATTATAAGGAGCAATGTCGATTTTTGATGAAATTTAAGGATTTTAAGAGTGCCTTATGGTCCAAAAGTAGGTACAGTTAATTGCTATACCAAGTATACATTACTAATTATAACTTAATGGTCCAATATTACAATAAATGTCTTTTTTTTTTCTTCAAAAAAACTATGTGATTATGTCAGACAATTGAATTGTTCAGTTTTTTGCTGTTTAAACCTTTTGCTTGTGCCAGACTTCCCAAGTGCCAAGATTCCCATTCTGCTGCATGACGTTAGGAGATCCCTCAACTTGAACCTTAAATTTCTCAAAAGTATACACTTTTGTGGTATTGGCACTTGACTTGAGTATTTCTATTTTGTTCTTTCCACTCCCTAAAATTTAGTTGTCTCATATAGTTTATTATATTAATCTGTAAATCTGTATTTTAAATTAAAACCATATGTTAAGCTCATAAAATACAAGTTGTTGGTTATTGACATTCACACTAGTAGTTTCTTAACTTTTAGACTTTTGATCTTGATGCTCCCCTGTAATTGTTCAGATGTCTCTTAATATCTCAATCAAAGAATGCAAAGAATATTTTTATTTAATTTTTATATTTTATCCATTTGGGTATTCTGGCAAGTAATTTAAGCATTGTGTTTTATTGGTTGCAACAAAGAAATTATCCACAATTGTCAGTTTAAATTGATGAAAGCAGTGGCCACTGAAGGCTAAAAATTAAAAGGCTGCCATTTGAATTTGCAGCACATTGTGAATAGATTGTGAAAATTTGAAGAAAGACATTTGTTGTCCTTAAAGCTTAGCAAATCCAGTTTTTTATAAACCTTTATAACAACATCCAAAACAAAACCACCCAACTCGACGGGGAGACCAGGTATTTTATTGTTATAGATATATATATATACATATATATTTATATATATGTATATATATATATATATATATATATATATATAGATGATATGATAAACATTATACAGAAACATTTTATTATATTTCAACAGAACATTTTTTCTTTAACTTCTGTAATACTATAATAGATTTATAGTTTTTCATTAACAATTCCTTACATTCAATCGAGTTTTATCATTTCACATCACAGTTATTTTTTTCTTGTAAATATAATGACAATTTTTTCCCTGACTGCTTTGATTTGCAGTCCATAGATGATAGCGTTCATAGAAGGAGGGATGACATGAAATAAGATAGATGCTAGCTTCCTTTCATCCGTTAAGCTCTGGAAGCGATGGAGGATGATGATGATGCAGCCTGAGAAGAGCAGGATGAGGTATACGGCCAGGTGTGTGGCACAGGTCTGCAGCGCTTTGCTGTTCAGATTTTTGTTCTTACTGGTCAAACACACCATGGCGATCCTCAGATAGGTGAGCATTACGCTGCTGAGGGAGCATGCCATCGTGGCCATGGCAGTGCCAAGACCGTAGATATGGTTGATGAGAACATTTTCACAGGACAGCTTGAACAAAGAGGCGTTGTCACAGAATGGATTGATTACAATACGCCTGCAGCGTGACAGGCGGACGCTGAGGCTCACAAGGATTACAATCAAAAAGAAAGCTGCCCCCCAGGCCGACAATGACAACTTCACTACCATGCTATTGGTCATGATGGTAGCGTACCTCAGAGGGTTGCAGATAGCCACATAGCGATCAAAAGCCATGATAATGAGCACTGCATGACTGATGCCTGCATGAAAGTGAGCACAGAAGGCCTGAATTACACATTCATAATAATGGATGTACCGCTGTGTCATTGGAGTAAAGACATCACTCAGCACACGAGGAATGATGGTTGTGGCCCCAAATGCATCATTAATACTCATGTTGCAAAAGAGCAGATACATGGGCTGGTGGAGGCTCCTCTCCATGAAGATCAGGACCACCAGGCCAATGTTGGACACCATGATGAAGATATAGATGAGGAGGAGTAGGAAAAAGGCAGGAATGGAGGACTCAGGGCTGACCTTTAACCCCTCTAATTGTATAATATCCAGATTGAAGCTTTCGTTCTCCATTCTGCATGGGGAGGATCCTGGGCAGGATCAGAGACAGAGATAATGATAATGATTTGTCATCTTGGGAGTGAGTTTGAGAGAACAAGAAACACGTTTCTAAAGATGCACAAAAGCAAAAAGACATCACTGCACAGAGCCTCATTTCCTACATGTGTCTAAATAAAAAATTATAATGTTTTGCTGATTCAGTTATTTCTTTCCTTGGATCATTAACGTTTCAAGATTCAAAACAGGATTTTCATGTACACAACAGCAATGAAAGTCATTATTCACAGGTTTCCTAAAACAATGCTCCAAAATTTTCAGAAAAAAAATCCCACCACCACAAAATGAATGTAAAACTGAAATCAACTAAAATAAATAAACTGATGTAATACAATAAAATACAGACATGGAGAATTTAATTATGAAACTAAAATAAAATATATAGAACTAAATACATAATATAAAATAGAACACAGATCACACTGTTAGCAGTAGAGTAGCAGTAGGTTGTTGAGCGGGAATGTGCAAATATGACTGGTAAAAAAATATTACTGAGATTCAATAAAGAGTTTAACACACTCAGAAATGATGCTGCTCTGGGCCCGATCTGATAAATGGCAGCAGGCTGATGTGGACCAAGAATTAAATCATAAAAAACATTTCACTTTTGTCAATAAAGCATCACCATCTTTCAATCATTCATTTATTCATGGATTATTTCTGAATGTCAGAAGGGAAGTAGCACTAAAACCATAATTGGACCATGATTAAACCATGATTTTTACTTAATTCATTTTGAACAGTGACATGAACACTTTACTCTCTCCCACACTGAGATAGGTCATTATTGGATTTGCTGTGACCACAGAAGAACATTATAAGATCATTTTTTTCACTTAACAGCAAGTAGAAAAACATAAAAAAAATACTTTCTTGAAATGAAAGAAGCAGTTTAATTGTCCCTGCTGTCAACAAGGTCTAAATCAAAGACTATTTTGCCCCAACAGAGCACGAAATGACAATGTCATTTCACATGGTTGTTTTTGTTGAAATATTACATTAGAAATCAAGTTAAATTAAGCTTCAAATATGCAAACCTTTGCATTGCAGTTGATCAAGTTTGATTGTATTCCTGTTCCTATTCCTATTTTTTTTTGTCAGACATAGTAAAGAGAATCTGGGAGAACATGTGGTCATGAATCATTCATCTTCGTAGCCAAAAACAACATATCTGTACGGATTTTGTAAAACCAAAATGAGCATTTAATGAAAGTAGTTGTAAATCATTTGTCCTTTAAATCATTTATCTAAATCAGTCAAGTTTTTCAAACACTATTTTTACATCTGACAAATATTCACCTACATTAACACATTCAGCATTGAGGAAGATGAAGATGATCTGTGAGTGACATACATTACTACACATCTTGGTGGATTCCCATGTTGAATATTTCACATGGATCAAAATAATTTATTCAATTTATCAGGATACAACAGTATTTTTGTGACATCGTTGGCTTTCGCAGCACAGTTGCACAGAGTGAAACCAAAGAGGTAATGCCACATTTATCTCCCAGATCGATTATTTTGTCTGCATGATAACTGGACTTGATATTTAATTTCATGTGTCACATAATGTAATTTTTGGTAAAAGCAAGCTCTGTTGATTAAGCAGGATCAGCATGTTAGCTACCTGTCAACAGCAACATATTATTTTGGTGCTGTGAATTTTTTTTTTAGGTTTTTCATTTATTGAATTGTTTTTATTATGATATAGGACAGCACACATCACTGCACAGGTGTAAATGTCTTTTCAGAAAAGTCCAGCAGAGCCTTATTTCCTAAATGTGTCTAAATAAAAAATGATAATGTTGTTTTGCTGATTCAGTCATTTTTTTCTTAGGTCATAGATGTTTCAAGATTCAAAACTGTATTTTCATGTGCATGACAGTTACATGCTCGCAGTGAAACTCATAGATCAAAGGTTGATCTCATCCCTGAAAAAAAAAGTCCTCTGACTTAACCATTTAATTTAAATAAAACTATCTCAGGCCCACAACACTTAAAATAAAGTCCACTTAAAAAACACTGAATCTGAAGATCAAAGATTTCCTAAACACTACTGATCAAATTTACATTATCAGTTCATTGAATGCTCAAGATATTCTACAAGCCTTTATCATGCTTCATTCAAACCACCTTTTAACATCAATTACCACAGTAAAACATTTCATAGAAGATTTGTTTCCTGCTTTCAGTTCATTTCATCCATTCCCATCAAATACCAGTTTAGTTATTTCATTGTAAATCTGTTTCTTGAACAGCGAGAAACAACATTATGACACATTAAAGTTTACCTCTGTTGATGTGGACTTCCTCCAGCCTGACCAGAAATAGACTGCCAGGGACGTTTTAAAAACTGACTAAATATCTCCAGATGAAACACAGCTATTTTCTGACCATCCTGGTGTCCTATTAGTTCCCACACCCCAGAGGGCTTTTATCTCTATGCGGCCAATGAGTTTGATGTTTTAATCAGACTGTCATCCTTTCACTACTCCTTCAAACCATTAGTTTTCCCTGGCCAAGATATGCATGTCATGGAATGAGGGTCACATATCCTTCAAATGTTGGTGGACTGCAGAATCCTGACATTGCTGTGCTTGTACCTTGTTGTTTTGACCTCAGGGTATACAGGCCTCTGTCTTTGAGCTTGAAATGAACAGCAACATGTTTCTTAAAATCCTCCTGAATTTCTGAAATGTAGGGGATGGCAATGTTTTTGCATGTATGGTTCTTCTCTTCTTTGTCTGTTTTGCTATTTTTTGTGATTTTTATAAATGTCCAGTTTGGATATCTACATTTTAAGTGTGTCCTTTATGTGTTACTGCTCCTTCTCCTTTTCCTCCGCACTCCAGTTCAGTGGTGTTGGGTCCTCATGACCCCCCAAAGAATATTCTCAAGGGATATGGTCAAATGTCTTCTACAGATCCACAAAGCACATGTGGAGTGGTTGGACAGATGGTATAGAGCTGGTCCAGTGTTCCACGACTAGGGTTGGGTAATGGACAAGATAGACTTACAGTGCCCACCCTACGATTCATCAGTGGAAGGCGTATCGATGAGATTGAGGAGATCCTCAAAGAATTCTTTCCACCTTCTAACAATGTCCTTATTTGAGGTCAATATCCCCTCACCCACACTGTAAACAGTGATGGCAGTTTACTGCATCCCCCTTCTGAGGTGCTGTATGGTTTGCCAGAATTTCTTCAAAGCTGACAAATAGTTTTCCTCTATGGCCTCACCAAAATCCTCCCAGACCAATTTTTTCCCCTGGCTGCAGGCTGCAGCTTGCTTGGCCTTCCAGAACCTGTCACTCCAAGAAGGCCAGGTATTCTGTACTGCTGTTGCTTCTGTGTAGACACAAACAACAGCAAGAGACTTATCCCTGACCCACAGGCGCAGGGAAATAACCCTTTCGTTCAGTGGGGTGAACTCCAACACAGGGTGGTTAAGCTGGGGAACAATATAATAAACAATATGAAAAAGCCCACACTTGCCTGCTGACACTCACCCTGGGAAACTACAGAGTAGTGGAGGGTTCAACCCTCTCTGGACCTGGGTCCTCTAGCTGGTACCTCGCAACTTCCTGCACAAGCTCTGGTCCCCCCCACCACCAACATCATCTCTATTTATTTTATTCTCTTTTTTTATATTTCCAACTGTCTAATTTTACCATTTGTGCTCCTATCTTTCATTGCTGAATATTTTATTCCTTTTATTTTTGTGTGTCTGACTTTATTTCCTGAATTTTGTAATGTCTTTAATTCTGTATGAATTATGTAAAACACTTTGTAACTTAAAACAATTATTGATTATTTCTCATTGATTTTCCAAACTCTTTATACCCAACTGATTTGTCCTTCCAGATTCACATGAAACATAAGTAATCCAGTTTTAAGGTGAAATATCAAGCCGCATTTTGGATCTGACTTCAGGTTGATAAACTGTGTAGTCAGTGGAATCTTTTTGCATTTTAACCAGACTAGTGGCAAAGATGGATGGAAATGTAGCTGTTATACATTAATATGATTAATACTTCCCATATGTGATGTGACCCTATAAGTTTATGTCACTTACTTTTATAAAGGTAGATGTTGTGCACAGACAGGAGTTAGGATCATTGTGGTAAAGGGCATTGTAGAGGGTCATATGGGGGACAAAAATATATTTTGCACATTCAGTCATGCTTCTCTTGTTTAAATCAGGTATTTCTGTGAATACAGTTTTAATTGCAAACTGAACTGTTAAATTCAGCTGACTGTCAATTAGATTCAACTCAAAATCTAATTAATTTTGTTAACATACACACACACACAAATATGTGTATATGTATATATGAGAAAAAGAATTACTGCAGGGCACTAGAGGAAAGAAGAAAATGCTACTATTTTATTGACACTTTTACATTTATTTCAGCACTGAGTCACCGCACCTTTATTAGTCACTGTGTTCTTAGCAAACATGATGAAAATCTTTTGTCTGATGGCTTTGATTTGCAGTCCGTAGATAGCAACATTCAGAGCAGGAGGGACCACATGGAACATGATGGATGCCAGCTTCCTTGCATCTGATAAGAAAGGGAAGCGATGGAGGATGATGATGATAGAGCCTGACACAAGCATGACAACGTACATGGCCAGGTGTGTGGCACAAGTCTGCAGCGCTTTGCTGTTCAGAGCCTTGTTTTTACTGAGCACACACACGGCAGCAATCTTAAGGTACGTGAGCGTGACGCTGCCAATGGATGAACCGAGCAGGACCACGGTATATCCGAGACCATAGATGTTATTGATGAGGACACTTTCACAGGACAGCTTGAACAAAGAGGCGTTATCACAGAACGGGTTGAATATAACTCGTCTGCAGCGTGACAGGCGAATGCTGAGGCCCACAAGGATCGCCACCATCACGAGGGACACCCCCCAGGCCGACACCGACAGCTTCACCACCATACTGTTGGTCATGATGGTCGCATATCTCAACGGGCTGCAGATGGCTACATAGCGATCAAATGCCATGATCATGAGCACTGCGTGCGAGGCACTTGCGTGAAAGTGAGCACAAAATGCCTGAAGGGCGCAGTCAATGTAGTAAATGTGCCGCTCTGTGATTGGAATAAAAATGTCACTCAACAAGCGAGGAATAATGGTGGTGGCTCCAAACATGTCATTAACACTCATGTTGCAGAAGAGCAGATACATGGGCTGGTGAAGGCTCCTCTCCATGCTGATCAGAACCACCAGGCTGAGGTTGGACACAATGATGAAGATATAAATGAGAAGGAGGAGGACAAAGGCAGGAATGGAGGAGTGAGGACTGACCTTTAATCCTTCCATGAGCAGAATATCTGTGTTCAAAGTCTGATTCTCCATAGTTTAGAGGCGTGATTTAAGCCTGATGATAGTCTGAAAGGGAAACAATATGTATTTTAAATTTCAAATGATCATTTCTAAACTGTGGCACAATTTATCTTTCAAACAGGTGACAGTATAAGATATATCCCCAAATTGAGCATATTAAAATGTTTTCTGTAGTCTGGGGATATAAAGGGTACTGTTCAGCATTATGTTTATTTATTATTATTAACTATTCATCAAGCAAGATTGAAATTGAGATGGCAGCTTGTATTTTCATATGATTAATGCTCATGCACAAACAACATGGTTCAACAACACTGCTGTGTAGATTAAATGAACTTGTATAGTTTGTGAACAGCTCATACATACATCAGACTACATATCCCTGCATCACTTAAAAATAGTTGTTTTCAAATATTTTTACAGCAAAAGTTCAGACTGAACTGGTTTGATTCCTTTCCTTTAGTCCTTGCAATGTACACTTAAAATGCAGTTTGTTTAGTTCCTCAGTTCTTTTCGTTATTTTGAAATGTCATTTTCATGATTAAAAAAAACTAAGGACAGTTCATGCGGTACATATTTGTGGAGCCCTATACATACCTGTATTTTGTACACTGCATCAATTTTATCTATAGATTGCACATAAGTATATAGAATCAATAACAAAAAGCCCAGAATAACATATTTCTAACAAATTACAATAACATGAAATGAACAAAGAAACTCTTCAAGTCCAAACAAACTGATTCAAACACTTAATTCTAACACAAAACCTAGGAAGAAACACAGGGCAAGGAGTGGTGTGGTCAGTGAGATAAACTGTAAGTCACTGTAAAAAGCTTTGAACAGGTGTGATGAGGGCACCTGCAGTATTTCATCTTTAGGATATAGGATTGAGAGTATGTAAAACATTAAACAATACGCAGTATCTAAAATGTAATGAAATAAAACATGATTGCCATTGTCTAGTAAGTGAAAATCATTCTCACACAGTTGGAGTGTATTTCAGTCTGACCTCTGCTGAAGTGAAGCACTCCACCCAGACCTGATGAGGCCGACTGTTACCTTTTATTTCAATGATTATCTCCCCTGAGGATCACAAGTGTGTTTCATCATCAGTCTCTGAATTTGTTATGGTTGTTGCTTGTGTCCTCTGTCGGTCATGTCATTTTTTTGTGTTAGTTGTTTCTTGTTTCCTGTCTTTTAGGTTTTCTTCTCTATTTTCTGCTCACTTCCTGTTTTACTATGTATTCCTTCTTTTCCTCGCTTGTCTCCACTTCACTTCCTGTCCCTGTTTCCCTGTTTTTGATTATTCTGCTCCTCCCTGATTAGTTTCACCTGTTCTCATTAAGTTTCTGACCTGTTTCCACCTCCCTGCCCCTCACAATGTAATTATACTGGTACTTTTCCTTTGTTCTCTGTCGTGTTGGCCATTATACTACCCCTCTTTTGTTCCTGCGTTTATGTGCTCCTTTGTTCCTGCCCGTTTGTTCTTGCCCATTTGTTCCTGCTACCCCTGTGTTCCAAAATAAAACAGTCATCTACAGCAACTCTGCCTGCCGTGTCTGCATCCCTGGGTCTGAACTTCACTTTGCCTAACACCTGCCTTAACAGAATTATTTGGTATGATATGGCTTATCTCAAAGCATGTTTGGTAAAAATCTAAATTAATCTAATTTAGGTTTTGACACTGAAGATTCACCAAATTCAAAGGATAAAAACACATTGACCTACAGTCATATCAGCCTATTCAGGTATTTTCTGACTTTGGTTGGTGTAGCTCAAAGTGCAGATTTTTTCATTCAAATCAAAGGAACGTGTTTTTGTTTTGTTTCAGCCAATCCGGTCTCTTTGCTGGCAGCAGTAAAATAGAAATGTGAGGGCTTCTTCAGCACCACAACTGTAAAATATTTATATCAGACTGAATATACATTTATATAGTGAACCTGAATGTGCACATTTTCCCACTCTCTTCTTCCAGTTTGTACTGCAAACTTTTGTTAAACAAAATTAGCCTGAAATAACCCCGATGACATCACTATGACAATGCAAGTTTTTCCTCTAGTGCCCTAACTATTGAAACCACCACCAAAGCAACAGAGGACAATTCAGCTTCTGTTAGATTCATATGTTAATGTGAGAACAGCTACATCCTCCTCATTGCTCCACAAACATTTGATGAGAAACCTAAGAGAGTTTGAGGTGTTAAGAACTCCCATGTGAAGGTTTTATGTCCTTTAGATAGTGATGAAGGTGGTAATTAAATGAGGAGGTGAGAGGGAAAAAACACCATCTAAAAAAAAATATGATCGAGTAATGAAGGATGAGTCAGGAAAAACTAGTACTTTGTAGGACCTCACTTTCATCTTACATCTTTACTTCCATCTTATCTTATCTTATCTTATAAATGCAAATATGAGGCTGAACTGTTTCACTGAGGCTTATTGCGCATGCAGATTTTCAGCCTTCCATCATCAAACCAAAATTTGGTGCAAAACAATAATTAGCATTCTGATTTGAATCTCTTTCTTGTGTCTCTACGTCAAGCACAGGTGCTTGATAAATCACTTGTATACATTTTATTGTAGTGATGTAATATATGAGTTATGTTTGTTTGTTTTACAAATGCTGTAACCAGAAACAGTCAATTATAATGTTTTTTAATTTAATGTTTTTATTTTTATTAACAGGCTCTGTATTTATTTACAACATATTTACAATATTGAGCTGTTAAACTGGTTTGTATGCAGTAAAAATAATCTTTCATGTGAAATTTAAGTAACTGAATTCAGGTTCCAGCTTATTTGTTATTCAACAATCATGAACAACAAATTTTACTCTTCAGTTTAACATTTTCAACCACAGAATAGAGTGAATATCACAGTACCTTGAAGATGTCACAGTACTAACCACATTATCATGACCCTGTATGTGTAAAAACTTCAGTGTGGTACTTCTATAACTTGTCTGTATGTCAATGAAATAGAATAACCAACATGGACATGATTAAAATAGCCTTTTATCAAAATATCTGTGCGCTTTCATATTGATACCGGAACATAATGTCGGCATCAGCCAACCAGTCCTCGCTCAATTCACGTGAACATCAGTGTACTTTGTATGTCTCTTCTAAGGCCTCCAACTTAGTACAAAAATAAATCTGTCTAATTTGATTTGAACAAAATACCTGAGATGGATTCATGATCAAACATATATCTTCATACATCTTTTAATAATTGGAAACAAAAAGAGCCTGACGGGAATGTTAAAAAGAGAGATCTTGAGATATTATAAGCAAAAATATCAAGAAAATTTACTGATACTTTATTTACAGCTTCCACGTGAAACATAATTCATTATAAGAAAATAGGCTAAATTTAGACTTTTGTGCTATATTACAGCTTCATTTATAACCAGAAAATGATTAAGAGGCAGCTTATAAGAATGCTAATGATGAGAAATGAGCCCACTGTGTCTTTCTATCTTATTTCTTGTTCAAGCATTGACAGTTTGTTATTTTACAGCTATTAGTGCCACTTTATTCTTCTGAAACAAAGCCACAATCCTCTGCCTGACCTCTTTGATCTGTAGCCCGTAGATAACAGCATTCAGAGCAGGGAGGACAACGTGTCCCATGACTGATGCCACTTTCCTGTGGTCAGACAGCTGAGGGAAACGGTGCAAGATGACGATGAGGAAGGCCGACACCAGCAGGATAATGTACACAGCCAGGTGTGTGGCACAGGTCTGCAGCGCTTTGCTGTTCAGAGCCTTGTTTTTACTGAGCACACACACGGCAGCAATCTTAAGGTACGTGAGCGTGACGCTGCCAATGGATGAACCGAGCAGGACCACGGTATATCCGAGACCATAGATGTTATTGATGAGGACACTTTCACAGGACAGCTTGAACAAAGAGGCGTTATCACAGAACGGGTTGAATATAACTCGTCTGCAGCGTGACAGGCGAATGCTGAGGCCCACAAGGATCACCACCATCACAAAGGCCACCCCCCAGGCTGACACAGACAGCTTCACCACCATCCTGTTGTTCATGATGGTCGCATATCTCAGCGGGTTGCAGATGGCTATGTAGCGATCAAACGCCATGATCATGAGCACTGTATGCGAGGCACTTGCATGGAGATGAACACAGAAGGCCTGAAGCGCACAGTCGATATAATGAATGTACCGCTCTGAGTTTGATATTAAAAGATCTCGGAGTACATGAGGTATAATTATCGTAGCCCCAAAAACATCATTAATACTCATATTGCAGAGGAGCTGGTACATGGGCTGCTGGAGGCTCCTGCTCCTGAATATCAGGGCCACCAGACCGAGGTTGGACACTAGGATGAAGATATAAATGAGAAGGAGAAGGATAAAGGCAGGGATGAAAGACTGAGGGGTGACCTTTAACCTCTCAAGGATAAGCATGTGCTCACCAAAAGTCTGGTTTTCCATATCTCACCTGTTACGCAGTAACAAAGTGCTGGACACAGTTAGTTAAACAGACAAAAACCAGCAAGATCTCAGTCAGACACTATCAAGATTTCAATAAAGTTATCGAAGTGAGTCCAAACATTTTCACATCACAGAGACATTAACACCTTGGTCCAAAAAGTTTTTCCAGTTTCTCTGTGAAAAAAGTATTTTCTACAAAAGGGGACCTTTGACAGTGTGGATTATTCGGAGTAATTATTTTATTACATTATTTCTGCAAAGAGACACAATCACATCAAAGCAGTTTCATTTCTATAATTATATATCACAAAGCACACATCTGAACTGCTCACGACCATGTCTGTGAAGCCATGAAGCTGATGAAGAAAAACTGTTTTCTTTTCAGGGAGAAATGGGGAAAAACCTCAGAAGGAGCACTGCTATTTATCTAAATTCCATCTCTCAGCATTGTGAGCAGCATATCTATCCCTTCCAGTGGATCAACAGGGCCGTTAAAAAATCTTGAGGAAAACAAAATTCCAATGTGAACAGTATGAGATTAGATTTGAATCCCTCCTGAAGATACGACTCAGGTACATTCACAGAAACACAGCCTCTCACAACTGAAATCCTCAGCGAGCCAACAGCTAAAGGTATCTGAGTCTCTATAAGTAGCTTCTGTGACTACCTCCAGCCTGGACCAGACATTAGGCAGCACACACTTCATTGGTTCACCACATGCTAACAGGTCAGCTGTTGCATAGAAACCACTGATGCCCAGCATCACGCCTCTTGTTGGTTAATACACTGTATTGTAGTTTTAAAAAAGTAGGTAACTTAAATGTATAAATACTTTGGTGTTTGCTTGTACATGTTTTTGACATATACATGTTGCTGAAATACATGCAGGGCATATTCCTCACTCTTTACCTTGCAATAACACACAGTGTCTGCTGTGATTACTTCCCAGAGAACTGCTGGGCAGTATTTTGTTGTCCAACAAGCCTTAAATAAACCAATGTGTTACAGTATTTCATCATCTGGGCCTGTTTTCAATCTCAGTCCCCTCTTAAAAGACAACATAACTGCCCAGAAGGAAACCGTGGTCACCTTAACCACAAAGCATTCTTTTACAAGTCTTTTAACCTTCCCAGTTAGTGTCTCTTTTTAGTCCCATAATAATCCTGACTGCTTTCTTTAACATTTTTGAAAAGCTACCTGAGACAGAGGAAAGATTATATTTATTGATCCATGGTTCACTTTCTAGGGCTGGATTGTTGTCAAATGGCCTTAGAGGCAGCAGGTTAGCCTGTTTTTTAACTGATTATCTGTCTAATGTATTACTGTAAGGATGGATAAGATAATGTTTTGTATAAGGTTATGTATATGTATAAGGTTATTGCTTTAAGGTTCAAGGTCCATTTATTAGTCATTGTGCAACACAGGGTTACACAACAAAGACCAGTTGTAGTCCATTTTTGTTGCAAGAAAAAAACATGCGTCTTGTGTTAAATTGTGGGGGAGTTGATTAGTCTGAGCCTGAGGAAAGATGCTGTTCTGTAGTCTGGTGGGTCTTTCAGTATCCTTGAAGGTACCCCATCTCACTGATGTCACTGATGCTCAGCATATGAGGACCAATGCAGTATCCTGTAGAGCCCTTCTATTCTTGGCTGTACACAAACTATGCTAATTTCATAGCAAATCAATTCAGAATGCTTTGGCATAGGAACTTTACTTTCTTAAGTTTCCTTGAGCTGTTTCTGATTTTTCTTAAACAGGTAAGGGAGATGAAATGATTGCCAGAAACTCAAAACTGCTCACGTGCTCCACCTCAGCTCATTACTTTACATCTGTGTAGGGAGGGAGCTCTAGGGGGTCAGCTGTTTTAAAGGTTCAGTAACTCAGATCTGGTGCTTGATGGAAACAATTTAATATTAGAGGAAGAAGGCTGTCTGCATTAAGTTTAATTGTATTGTAGTTTATTTAGCATCTAAACAAATAAAATCATATACGAGAAAAATCATATTCAACCTTGCAACAAATGTACAGATGGGTCTACTATTTTTTTTTCTTGTTGTTTTTATAATTTACGTATTTACGTTACAGGTTTGTCATTAAATATTAGAAATAGAGCAAAGACAAGCACATTTCATTTTTTTCTTAACTGTATCTACATTAAAATGAAGGAAGAACCTTTCTGGGTTGGAACAATTTTGACAAGAATTTTCTAATCTCTGTGGACTGCACACCATAAATAATGGGGTTGAGGCTGCCTGGGATGATATGGAACAAAATTGCACAGAGTTTTCTGTAGTCTGAGTACTGGGGGAAACGATGCATGATTATTACGAGCATTCCACATAGGAGCATTATCAAATATACAAAGAGATGAGTGCTGCAGGTCTTCAGTGCTTTACTGTTCAAAGACTTGTTCTTACTGGTGAGACAGACCACAGTAATCTTAGTATAAGTGAGAACAATGCTGCCTATAGAGGCTGTGAACAGAACCACAGTGAAGGTGAGACCATAGACATTATTAATGAACACATTCTCACAGGAGAGTTTAAACAAGGAGGCATTGTCACAAAAAGGGTTTGTGATCAGAGTCCTGCATCTGTTCAGCCTTATAGTCAGACCAAGAAGAATCCCAACCAAAACAAAGGCCACTCCCCAGGCAGAAACTGTCAGCTTGACCACCATCTTGTTGGTCATTACGGCAGCATAGCGCAGGGGATTGCAAATGGCCACATATCTGTCAAAGGCCATGATCATGAGCACAGTGTGGGAAGTTGTGCCGAACATGTGTGAGGTAACAGCTTGGACCACACACTCATAATAACTGATGAGGCGCTCAGATGGAGGCAGCAAAATGTCTGAAAGTAAACGTGGCACCATGATAGAGTTTCCAACGATGTCATTGACTGGCAGGTTGCAAAAAAGGAGGTACATGGGGTGATGAAGGCTTTTGTCAATGAAAACCAAGACAACGATACCCACATTGGCAAATAAAATAATCAGGTAGGAGAAAAGGAAGAAGAAAAAGACAGGATATGCTGAAACTTCAGTGACCTTTAAGCCCTCCAGCTGGAGGGTAAAGCTGTTGAGTGTGTAATTTTCCATCAACCTGAAACAAAATAAACAAAATCTGGTTTCTCATATGCATAAGATATTTCCAATTAAGCATTGTTAATTATATACTCATAAACTTTAACAAGATAGGGTTATTCATGAGAAAGAAAATTGAAGACACAGTTTAGACATCAGACAACAGAGTTTAGTAATTACATCATGGTAGCATTTCAATATTACCTTTTGATTGTCTTGCTGTGCCTGCAGTCAACAGCCAAGCTGAAGACCACAACCTCTGTCTCCTTTTTATAAAGAGAATTAATTAGTGTTGGCACAACAACCATCTTCACATTGGTAACCACGGATACAGATAATACGGAAATCCTGCGTAACTAACTGACAGCTGACAGTAGTGCACATGTGAACAATCTGCATTATTGGCTAAGATAAAGTATTTTGATTGATTCGTTTAATTGCACATTAAAGTAACTTTCAGAATGTGGGAATAAAAATGACAAGACTACTCCACCAGGAGAGCGATTAAAGCAACGTGAACTTCCCAGAACAAGCTGGAAGAAACTCCTGCATCAGTCTGATGTTGAGGATGAATACAAAAAATCTGCAAACCCTTTAGTGAGAACTGCAGGAGGGACCTTCTGGTATCCTCTTTACTACTTTAACTCCTGAGTCTTTTCAGGGACTCTCTTCAAGTCATGCACTTTGTTCATCTGGTTTCTGCACAATTTAGTCCCTCTGGTTATCATATATATTCAATGATGCTCAATTTCTGTGCATCTGTCCACAGACTCAGTTATACATATTCTCAGATCTACACTTGTGTCCATTCCTCATTATCTGCTGGACCCTGCTCATGTTATGTCTTTCTTCTGCAAAACTGCAAACCTCCCTCCTGAGTCTCAGTTTACTCACGTCTCTTTCCTCAGCTGCTGTCTGAGGCTGCTTTTGATTCTTCACCAGAGTCAGTCAGTCTGTCTGTCTCTTTTCAGCCCATATGGCCTGAACATTTTTTCTTGTTCTAGTCTTGGTCTTGTGCCTCTGTGCGTGGTTGGCCCACAAGTATCTATCTCTTTTAGATGAGAATAAGTTGTTGTCAAATCTGATAACCATAAGCTCTGAGAACTATGTGGTCTACATCCCAAAGACTTCTGAGCCTTCCTGAAACGTCCCTGAATGAACATGTTTGACTGGTTCACATATGATGACTGGACTGTATCTATGAACTTAATGGCTTTAATATCCCTATTCATTGATTAGAAGAAATGTTGCAGTGTTTCTGCAGCATTTGGGGAAAAGTGAAATGTTACTACAATGGTTATTTTGAGACAGTAAGTGAATTTTCATGCCCCCCAGAATCCCAGTTTATTTGGGATATATTTACTCATTCAGAATCTCTGAATTGTTTTATGAGTCTCCATAATCTGGTTATGACCAGAATGTCTTGGTCATGTTTTGCAGTTATAAAAAGCCTACCTTGATTTTAGGAACCTGTTTTCAGAAACATGGATGCTTCCTGAGGTCTCCTGGTTTGTCATACCCAGGTTTCCAACTGTTTGTCTCAGTAAGAATTGTTCTGTAAAAATTATGGTTTTGTCATCTGTCATTTATATCAGAGCACCTCAGGCAGCATCCATATTTAGAGCTTCAGTTAGAGGACTGCAGGTGAGGAACACCACGGTTGTTCATGTTGTACTCTTCTTATTTGTTAAAGAGAATAATTAAAAGTTAAAAGTTTTAACTACTGGGTATGAAATTACTTTTTTCTTGTTCATAAACCAGCTTACATAATGGAAATAGAGAACAAACTTGGTTTCGATTACAGGTCAAGATGACACATAAAGAAGTTGTTGCTGCTTTAGTGTGGTCTAATCCCCATGGCCTGTCATCCTGAGTAATGCCACAGAAATATGACCTCAGTGTTGCACTAATGTTTATTTGCTGTTGGTACAGCAACAGTTTGTTAATTAGACCTGTAAGATGAAAGAACTCTGTCGGGAATCATGAGCTAATTCTGACCTCCCACCTCGACATCAGCTCAACTCAATCAACAAGCTTCTACTCCTCTAATGAGAAAGGTTTCTCTATTCAAACTCAACAAGTAATATGAACTCATAGTCACCTCAGAGGGTTTTAGGCATTCAAAGTTTTTTTTAAGAACTGAATGATCAAACCACAATTTACCTGTTGGCCATTTTGTTTTTGCTTCACCAGTTATCAATCCTTCTGCATTTTCTATCTCCACCTTTTACCAGGTGTACAGAAATGGGTACAGAAGGTAGAAAGATAGATGGAATCTGATTTTAAATGCTATTCTACAACTCTGTTTGTATAGGATTTATTCTGTACCATATTCAGTTTTATATTTGGCCTTTGCACCATAGGTCATCCAGGAAAAGCTGTTTTTCCAGTAAAGCAGATCACTGTCTAGGGGCCCACACCCAAGCGACCTCAAGGCTGCATGGTTGAATGTGACACTAATGTACAATATCTGTACATTTCCTGCATTAGTAGTAAGTCTTATATATTAACTATTATTAAACTAGGGCTGAAGACAACTGCCTCTTCGCGCTCACTGAGTGACCCTGGTCCTTCCATTACACCAGTCAAGTAACATGTCATTAGCTTAGCTGTAGTCATTGATCATAATACTTCCAGAGTCATCTCATATCAGTGTTCTTGTCTGGGTGGGGGTTGAATACTAAAATCACAAAAACTCGGATAATCTTTGAAGGCTGACTTTGGATTAATTCCCTCTGGAGTAAAACCTGCAGTCATAGATATGTTACATTATATGTTAAGTTTGAACAATTTCAGTTAAATATAAATGAGGGTGCGGCTGGTTGATGAGCTGATTTAGATGTAGCTTGTTACTGCAGTTTACTGTGCAGTGAAATTAATTACAGGACAGACCTAACTGCTCAGTATTAGCAGTGGTGAAGCCCATGCTGCCCTGTGGGCTATAATGAGTGTCCTGGAGGCTTCAGAGCTCCCAGGTGTCTCACTGACCGGCAGGTTAATAGAATTAAAAGCTGCAGGGTTGTGTTCAGGGGCTGTTTGGCAGGGAGCTGCTCTCTTTCTCTACAGACAGTCCAGTCATATATTGACTTATTTTGACATTTCTTACACCGACTCTGTATGCCTTATAATAAAGTTAATATTTTCAGGGACTAATTTCGAGGACATCTCAGTGTCCGACACTGACACCTGCAGGCTGTGTTTAGCCTTGCTTAGCATAGAGACTGGGAGTAGGGGGATACCGCGAGCCTTGACTTGTTGAAAGCAGTGTTGTTTTCATCAACAACGACGATGATGATGAAATTATTACGTTGACGCCCCTTTTTTTCATGACGATAACGAGACAGTGACAAGCTAAATATGGCCATCTGATGATGAAAACATGACGAAACATGAGTGATGAGACAAGACTGAATGAAAATGTCAGTGGGTGGTAGTGGTTGGCGGATTGATCCAAATATTGATAGTATCAATACCAAGTCGGTATCGGTATCGGTATCGGATCGATACAAGCATGGTGAGATCGATTCTTTACTTTAATTTCCACTCTTGTTTGCAATGCTACGGTTTCGGCAAAGAGGAAACGGCCAGGTCACTGGATTCGCCGCTCCTATGTCAGCGCAGAGCAGGCACGCTCCCCCTCTTGTGTTTAGATGATGTGCCTGGCTCAGGTTCATCAGCATATGCAAAGAAAATACAACAGAAGAATGACAGAAAGGACGAGGAGCGCCGTGTGGCTATATTTTCAAGTCGAAAACAAAACAACAGTAAAATGTGGGATTTCTAAAAAGCTAGTCAGGTATAGTGGAAACACTACCAATTTATATACATTATATATTTAGAATTCTTATTTAATTTTTGTATTATAGTTTCTCAACAGTACTTGTTCGTATTTACATAAGAATACTTCAGGTCCTGAAAATTAATAGAGATTTAGCAATTCAATGGCCCGTATTTACTTGGCATCAAGTATCATGCAGTATCTCACACCACTAGTGGGCGGCACACCCAGATCGATCATATGGGCAATCTGGGCACATCCCTCAGCCATGAGAAAAAAGTAATTATCCAATCAAATGGATGAAATAGGAGTGATTGGCATTAAGCGAGCTACAATGCTCTGTGTTGATTGGTCTAGAGAACAGGTGGTTTAAATGGCACAGATCCTGGATCAGTTTTTCTTCAGTAAAGTCAGGTTATAAAGAGCGGGCTTAATTCATACATGACCTCCTGTGATTTAGCTTGTGAGAAATATTCAGAAAAAAGCAAGTGAAAAGAGCGAAAATAAATGGAAAATGGCCAAAAGCTCAGCGGGGCTGCCAAAAGAAAGAAATAAAAAAGGAAGAGAAAGAAGCAGGTACAATAAAAATAAATGTATCTGCGATAAAAAAAAGTAGAGACAGAGGACATTGTGCTGGCTAAAATGACAACACAGAGGGAGTAAGAAAGGGTGAATAGTCCTTCTGAAGTCTAGACAGTAAAAGACTAATACTTTTCTTTTTTAATTACTAAAACTGACTAAAACCCTTTTGATTTTTCATCGACTAAAACTGAACCTAGCACATATAGAAATGACTAAAATATGATCAAAACTAATAAGCACTTTCGCTCAAAGACTAAAACTAAGACTAAATCTAAAATGGCTACCAAAAACAACACTGGTTGAAAGGAGAATATTACACCTCTCAGCTCAACTGCCTCCGGTCTGTGCTCAGCTAAGCAAACTGATGTTATGTTATCTAACTTTTTGTGAGGCAGAAAAACAATTTATTCCTTGAAAATGATCACTTTGTGGTTTCTTCTGATGGATGGATCATGATCATCGTATCATAAAATCGTACCTCTGATTTCAGCCTCAGCTGTTCTCTGTGCTTACTTTTATTTATCAAATACAGATGGTGATCAGGGACACTGAACGTGATAAATAAATTTCATTTTAGCCTTTCTTATGCATATTTGTTTGTAGCTTCTTCTTCTTCTTTTTTTTTTACAGTTTCATGCATTTCTTAGAAGATGATAGAAGACCAGCAGTCGGAATGTTGTGGTTTCGGCGTCCCTGAGGCTCCCACGAGCTTTCATTACCACCTCCTGTAATCTGTGTTACCCTCTGAGCTCTGATAAACATTAGTGGCCTCTCTTTTTGCTCCAGAGGGCTAATTACCATCAGAAACTGTTGATAAGTGTTTTGTCTGGAAGCAGCCCACGGTGGACCTCATTAATGGTTGCTTTTGTTTCAGACACAGGAATACTCATTACTGTCTGTTGTGGCAACCAGAAAAACACAGTGATGAAACTGGTGGACCATTAGGGGTCAGTGTAGTCCCCTGAGCTGCTCCCAACATGCAACAGTCTGAACAAACATTTCTTTCCACCTTCAAACACGCTGAGCTTTTCTGTTTGGTTTGACTTTCATTTTACATTTCACAAGTAACTCTAAACATCTTGTGCACATACAGACAAACTAAAGTAAAACCCTGATAAAGTGGGTTAGTTATGTATTGGTCCACCATTGTGTGACCTCTCTTGAAGGGATGAACACCGTTCTTTTAAAGATATTCCCTCATTTGGTGTTTTGATGATGACGATGATGATGGTGGTGGTGGTGGAGGTGGAGGAGGAGGAGGAGACCACTGTCTACCATGTCACTCCAAAATCTCCCACAACCATACAGTTGGGTTAAGATGTGCTGACTGTGAAGGCCACAGCATCTGATTCACATAATTTCCATCCTTAGCAAACCACTCGCTGACATTTCTGGAGAGTCTCAAAAATCAGGAAATGTTTTTCTTTTTTACTCTTCTTTTGTTGTAACTTTTGTTGACTGTGCGAATATAAAGTGAAAACCATGTGTTCATATGTGAAATAAGTGAAAAACCACATGTCAGACTGGAGTATATTAGTCTCTTTATTCCCATTTCACCCATCAAAACACAAACAGAGCAGTTTGTGTGAGCAAATTAGCTGCAATTATCATTCATGCCATTCTCATTTAAATAGAAAAAAGAGAAATCAGCAGGTCACTGAGCTGTATGAATCACTGACCAGCATAAAACCTCCTTCAGCAGTTTAAACAGAGTCCACAATGTTTGAGATTTGAGGGAGTTCTAGTTTTCACGCAGGAAGTTTTCCGTCATCTCAGCAGATGTGGTGACGTGATGGAAGTGTGTTGAGCCAGTAAAAAAATCCACTGTTTTTTTGTTGTGGAGGAACTCCAGGAAGGTAGACTAAATGTTGTGAACAACATAAATACCATCAGCATGTGTTTTTTCCCTTAATGCCCACTAAAGGTTAATCAGGGAATTATGTCCTACATGGGTTATGGTTATGTGCTTGTAAACAGAAACACATATAAACATAAGTGAAGAATAGTTTCTGTGACTCACTGTTAGACATAAAGAGTAAAATCACATCAGAAGAATTAAAAAGTCATAGCTGCCAGATAAATATAATTGAGAATATTTCCTTCTGAAATGTAATGAAGCACGTTACCTGTAGTTACTGCAGTTTGTTTCCTGAATTATCGATGATACTGACATTAACTTTTTTTTGTACTCTTAAATGTGAACAAACTCACTTTCTAAAATACCATTTCTATAAATACAATTTTATTATGTTGCTGATTTCTGATATTTAATTCACTGTGAATCACACATTTATCAATACCCAGGGTGTACTTGAGTAAATGTACTTAAATACTTTACATCATCACTTATTTTCAGAGGCAGAAGAAATACTCAGATCTTGTACTTGAGTAAAACTACTAACAAATAAAGTACCAAATTACTCATTATATAGATTTATAAATACAATAAATATAAATATAACTGAATTATAGTTATTGTTGCACCACTTTACTGTTGCAGGTGTTCAAGAGGGAAGTAATTGCAACTTGTTTATCTGCTGGTACCTTGTAAATTTAAGGATCGATACAGTTTTCTCATTATCTATCATATTACACCCTAATTTATCTGTCAGCTATATATATTTTTATTAATAATACTATTTAACAAAGTAAAGTCATTGAGCTGACATTCAGACTTTACTTTTATCACTTTTTTGCTGTCCACCATGAATCATCAGTTATTAAGTGACTTCCCATGTACGTTTGTTGAAATTACGTAGCTTTGAGTTCAATATGTTATTTAAATTGATATGTGAATAGAAAACAACAGAAACGTATCAGAAGGAGATGTGAAACGGGTGATGCATGCTTGACTGTCAAGAGTGAAGATTTTTATAGTTTGTTTGATTAGAATGTGATCAAGGAACTATAGTAAATTAGAATATATGATATTATTCATTCAACTGAAGTGTTTTGCAAAAAAGAAAAAAAACATTTTGTCAGGATGTTTTAATTGAATGAGTTCGAAAACTTTTCATGGACTCACTTTGAGAGTAACTGTATGTAAGGACGTTTGGTTTGACTTTGGCGCCCCCTTCTGGTCACATGACTGTTCTTCATATTTAACTTTGCTCATAGAAATTAATGTCAATGTTTAATGTCCATTTTCATTTGCTTTGGCAAATACACACACTGTTTCCAGGATTGAGCAAACTTCAGCACATTAAATTAAATATGTGTGTCTCCATCAACTGCTGTCATGTGATGATACAAAAAGAGGTTACAGAAGGAAAAGTCATTTTTCAGGAAAAAACAGCATAAAATTTGATCCACATTCACAGAGGTCAGAAATTGCTGCTTTTCTTCATCATGTGTGATTGAAAATTCAATATTTTGGTTTATAATGGAAGCATTTGTTGAAATCACTTTGTGGTGTTTAAAACAATGATGGGCACTGTACAGATTCCTTACTTGATATCAATAATAACTTTGTCACCTTACAGACAAAAGTTGTTTCCCACAAGAAAAATGATCTTTGAAACTAACATCCACGAATCAGCTGGTAAACTAAGAAACATTGTTCACCCCTAAAAACTCAGACTTGTTCATGACTAAGTAATAAGTAAATATGTGTAAGTTAGTACTTGAAGAATATTCAGCCCTCGTGGAACAAACTGTATTGTAAGTATTTTAACAACCCTCCTCAGTTTTCAGGCTGTAAGATTAGACACATGGGTCTTTTGACATTACTTTCTCCTCCCTCCTTCTGGGTTCAGTTTCCAGATGCCCCTCCTTCCTTGGCTGTGGGGCAGCAGAGTTGGAGGATGTTTGAGTGAACAACACACGAGGAAAATGGAAAGGACGAAGCAGAGAAACTGAAGTGACGTGCTGCATTCACAGTGAGTCTGAATGAATAATTACTGCCTCCTCTGTGTGGGACCTTTAAATCTGGTTTGTCAAAGCCAGATTCAAACTATTTTGCAAAGTTTTAGAAAAAGTAAGTTGGTTTATTGACTCTTGCTATGTCATGTTCAAACAGCCTGACAGTCTGGACGTATTGCAGAGTACATTCACTTACTCATTCTCCTCCATTTACCCTTCAGCTTCAGTTCATTTGAGAGTAGTATTTTAAATGTATGTAATTTCAAAAGCAGAAAAAACGTGTTTTTATATCAGATCACTAAAATTACAAAATATCATACTTTCAGTTTGATATAAATGCAGTAATTCTGCTTTTGTAGGAAAACCACTTTGGAGAAATATATTTTACCCACCTTATCTTCTGGAGGAAGACTCACTCAGTAAGTCATGCTGAACTGTGACCACCTGGAACTAAAATTAAGTAAACCAGCTTCACCAAACTGAGCTCAGTTTGTCCTGATGTGGCACTCCAACTCATTCTGTTTCCCACAAAGTCAAACAGACAAGTTACTGGAAATGTTTGAGGACTAAAGCTAAAATACACTTGGGCTGCTGTCAGAAAGCTCAAGTCACTGACCAAAGACCATGCTACACTTCCTCTAGTAACCACAAAGTGAGGTGTAGTTAGACATGTATGAGCAGTCTGTGATAAAGTATTTTCTGTACATGTTACAACTGTAGAAAAGAGATAAAACAAGAGTCATGTGTGGTAAGCTATGATTCATCTACTGGAGACTATAAAGGTCTGTATAAATGTCATGTTGATCCGTCCAACAGAGAAACTTCAGTCTGGATGGACATACATCTCTGTCCGCGCTGCTTGCATTGCTGGAAAAACAATAACAAATGTAAATGTAACAGTTTTCTCATGTCTCAGAGGAATATAACAAACATTTACCAGAACATTATAGTCTAAACTAAAACCAGTTGGAGCTACTCTGTGATAGCACATCCTTGGAAGTGTGATGGCCACCA
>JAOXYL010000078.1:22880677-22922286 GCA_028564955.1 Terapon puta
AAAGTAAATCATAGTATTAGAAAAGAGTAGGCTATTATATATCATGTATGATTATAAAACAATAGGACTATTGCATAGTAAGTATTAAATGATTAATGCCTGATTTCCATTACACTCCAAATATTTAATATAATATTTTAATAAATATCCAGTTCAGAACAAGTTTAAGCCCTTTCTGCCTCTCTTGCCAGTAAAATATCTGTCTCTCCCCACCGCTAACCAACAACCCCTCTGACCTCACCAAGTTCTATAACAAAACTCTTTCCTCCTGTCTCAATCAGCTGACCCCCATCAAAACCAAAACGGTCTCATTCACCCACTCTGCCCTCTGGTACACCCCTGAACTGCACAATATGAAATCACGCAAACAACATCTTGAAAGACTTCACAAGAACACTGGTTTAACTGTCCATCTACAAGCCTACACAGAGTACCTAAAGCTGTACAAGTCATACACTCTGGCTCCACCAACCACAAGGCTCTGTTTTCTACAGTAAACAAACTCCTCAAGCCCTGCGCCAATACCTCCAACTCATTCACTGTTGACAAAAGCAACTCCTTTCTCTAATTCTTCCAAACTAAAATTGCTGTCGCCACAGCCTACAATCCCTCTCCTCCGCCTGCTCTTCCCTCCCTCACCACTCAGCCTCTGATTCAGTTCTCCCACATATGACCAGCAGAGTTGCCCAAAATCATGACAGCCATGAAAACTTCCACATGTGTCCTCGATCCCATGTCATCTAACCTCATCAAGGACTCTTTACCAGCCATCTCCACACTCATTTCTGAAATAATCAACTCCTCCTCAAGTCTGGCTCAGTTCCTGCTCACTCAAACTGGCTGTCACCCCCATCCTCAAAAAATCTGGACTCAACCCTGACGTCATTTCTAACTTTTGGCCCATCTCCAATCTCCCCTTCCTGTCCAAAATTCTGGATCGTGTCGTCGCCACACAACTCAAAGCCCACCTCTGCTCAAATAACCTGTTTGAACCATTTCAATCCGGTTTCTGTTCCCAACACAGCACTAAAACAGCCCTCCTGGAAGTCACCAATGACATTGTCCTCTCCAGACTCTGGTTACCTCACCATCCTCATCCTTCTGGACCTCACCGTTGCTTTTGACACCATCAACCACTCCTTTCTGCTAACTCACCTTGAATCATCCCTCTCCACTGCACTATCTTGGCTCAAATCACATGTCACAGACCGTTGACAATTAATTCACATCAACAACTGCTCCTCCTCCACTGTTCCCCTGTCCCAAGGCAACCCCCAAGGTTCGGTGCTCGGTTCTTTCCTATTCATACGTTATCTGCTTCCCCTTGACAACATCATCTGCTAACTTGGACTCCCAATTCCACTGCTATGCCAATAATGTCCAGCTTCATATCTCCACTAAATCCATCACCCCAGCCACTTACTTTACTCTCTCCAACTGCCTCACCGATATCAAGTCCTGGATACAGAACAACTTCTTCCACCTCAACTGTGACAAATCTGACCTCATCCTCATAGACCCCAAATCCCTCACCAAAAACAGACTGTGTCCGCACCACCATTGATAAGTCCACCCTGTCCCCATGCTCCCACAGTGGTAACTTTGGAGTCATATTTGACAGTAACCTCGTCTTTGAGCATCATATAAATCAAATTACCAAAACCACCTTCTTCCACCTCAAGAGCATTGCCCAACTTCGCCCATCACTCTCCTTCTCATGCCCTCGTCGTCATCTCCAGAATTGATTATTGCAACAGCATCCTCTATTATGCACCATCCAAATTTCTAAAGAACCTTCAGTACGTTCAAAACTGCACATCTCCCCACACCCGCCCTCGTGATCACATCACTCCTGTCCTCCAGAACCTCCACTGGCTCCCAGTTCCAAAGTGCATCCAGTTTAAAATCCTCCTCCTCCAGCTCTCCATAACCAGCAAGAAACACAGCAAGAAATACGTTTAGAACAGCATTCTTGAGATTCAATAAAAGCTTGAGATTCAATAAAAAACAAACTTACTAATAATGAGGTTAATTCTTGCAAACACATGTGAGCATGAACAATGTAAAAACTTGAGGCTCTCAGTTAAGGGCCCTGAGGAGCTCCACCCAAACCAACCCAGCATCAGTTTATCTGAAAGATAAACCCTCACAAAAACTCAATCTCTCTGCCTTGTTTTGTGCAGTAATTTTCCTTTTGGCCTTCATCTAGCCTTCAGCCTTCCCTTTCTGTGTAAACACTCAGCACATGAGCATGCGTCCTTTATGCTCACTGATTCTAGAAAGCAGCGGCCGTGTTTACACAGTATGACGCCGTGAGTATGTGAAAAGAACAGAAAACTCTGCATGTTTGTTTAAAGTGAATTCCTAAAGCCATAAAATTGAAGTGTTACAACAGGAAGTGAGAGGTCTGGATGATGAAATGTGTTTGAACACTTCGATATCAGTGTGGCTGTGTTGTGTTTTACAGGTTTTCTGTCCTCTTTGGTCTCTGTGCAGTAAAAAACAAAATCATGGGGGCCAACGACGTCAACATGAACTCCAGACCGGTCCGACATTGTAGTCCTTTTAAGAGCATCAAGGTTTGTCTGTGCTTCACATCCACAGTTTAGAAGAACTCAAAAAGAAAAAAACTGCTTCTATTTTAACAGAAAATTCAGTCTTTGTGAGGAAGAGGACAAATAAGATAAGATAAGCGTCTTTAGTTTCATCTTTGTGAAGCTGTAATCTGTGACTGAGGAGAAACCTCACTTCCTGACATCTATCCTGGTATTGTTCTCTGGCATGGTGGAAACCTTTCCTCTGTTACCTAATTTTCACTGTGTTGTAAAGCCCTCCTAAGTTCACTTTCTCAGTTTCCATGTCTGCTCCTTCAAATCCCTGCAGATTTAATAACATTAAATGTGAAAATGGAAAAATGTTGGCTTATATTCATCCCCTTCTCCTTCTTCTTCTTCCTCTCCTTCTTCTCTCTGCAGTTCTTTGTCTTTTGCCACAGTTTGCTACAGCTGGCTCAGTTGCTGGTGTCCGGCTACATGAAGAGCTCCATCTCCACCATCGAGAGACGTTATGGCCTCTCAAGCCAGCAGTCGGGACTGCTGGCAGCTTTCAACGAGGTTGGAAAACTGCTAGTATCCCTTTATATGGTTACTGGTTGAGCAGCGTGAGGTGTGCTTTCTAAGTGCCTTTCAGCCACACACTTGTGTCACAGATACAGAGAGGTTATAAAAACTTTTGCTGTTTGCCTAACCCTTTCCAAACTTGCAGTGCTTCAGGACTGAAATCAGTGTTTATGGGAAATCCTGGCAGAATTGGGCCCACTTTCCTGTAAACACACCTACAGGATGCTGTGATTTTTATTTTGTGTCTGTGTGAAGGATACTGAAATGAAGAGGAGGCACTGTGTGTGAGATATAGAAAACTTTAAGGAGCTTTTGGTGTCCTGATAAAAGATATTTTATGATCAGTCCATAGTTATGCTTTGAAATCTAACTTAATTTATAGCAGCATTATCTTTGTGTCCAGGTGGGGAACACCGTCCTCATTGTCTTCGTGAGTTTCTTTGGCAGTCGAGTCCACCGGCCACGATTCATTGGAGGTGGCGCTCTGCTGGCCTGCCTGGCTTCACTGCTTATGGCGCTGCCACACTTCCTGAGCGGACCGTACGAATACACCGACCGCATCAGCTGTGAGATAACATATACACACGCACCTAGTTTGTTGTCCCAAAAAGTCTTTTCAACAGTGTTTCTTAACTTGTGCAGATAAAGCTGATTTGATTAAGCTGCAGACATGCATGTTCTTATGATGATGAAACTTTTGTTTCCTCTGACTTTTAAACCAAAAGACTGTGCATACTTCAGGTCAAAATCTAGTGACTGAGCTTCAGATGAGGATGAAGTAAAACAGTATTTCCCTGTTAACTGCACGTGTGTTATGATGCTAACGTGAGAATTTTGACACACTAACAACAGTCTAAGCAGCCTCACATTGTAGAGAGCATAAACAACTAAACAACTGAAGAATCTTTACAGATTTTGTTTCAGTGGATTTAACAAGCTCTGGTTGACACCTGCTGTGTCACCTTCTCTATCCCAGCAACTTCCAGTGACAACAGCTCCGGCCTGTGCCAATCAGAGAGCGCCCTCACCAGCTCATACTCCAATCAGAGCTGCAGTGAACAGGAGAGCCCCGCCCAGCAGGTGGAGTACCCTCTGCTGCTGCTGGGTCAGCTGCTGCTTGGCATTGGGTCCGTCCCCATCCAGCCTTTCGGCATCTCCTACATCGATGACTATGCCAGCAAGAAGAACTCACCACTCTACCTTGGTACGCCACTAATCGAAACATTTTATCCTGATGAATAACGTGATAAAACAGCAGATTAAAAGAATTCCACCAGGACAGGAAGTGGTAGTTTAATTGATTTAATTAAAAAGGGACAGATTTTTATAGAGTTATTTAGTTTCTTTACATGTCTCACATGTATCAGACCAAAAAAATGTAATTAAAACTGAACCCTAATTCCTTAAATCACCTTCAAATCAGCCTCAGTGATCTTTACTCCTCCGGACTCTAACTCCTTATATAAGTGAGGAGCCTCCTAACAAGTGTGTGAGATGTTAGTTTGTTCTGTAGTCGTGACTTGTAGCATTAAGTTAGCTGTCTCATTTTATACTAAGATATTAAAAACAGTCCAGCATTTTATCACAGTGGTGTAAAAAAAATCCTTCCTAGTCATAATTACCTGTTTGAGGTTGGAATTTATGGAATTTCTTAGTTGGAAGATGGAAACTCCTTTGTAACGTGAACATGTAATAAGATTGTGTAATTATTTCCATGCATGCAGGTCCGCTCAGTATTCACATTACAGAAGTTTAGCTGTGTAAAAAGAAGTAAAACCATGTGATGATCAGATCGTCCTGTGATCAGTTCAGCTTCACTGACTCAGGAATCATCTGAAGACACACTGACAAAAGAGTATGGCATCCTCCAGTCCTGCATTAACACCAGACTGTGACATCTGCCGACTCTCTGCCAACATTACAAACTGTTTATTTGCTCACTGTAAGTGCCTGAGGATGAACCTGATCCACCAGCTCTGATCATTTACTGTAATGTCTCTGCAGTGATACTTCCTGATAATCAACTTCTTTCTGCTTCGGCAGGAAAAAATACAGGGTTTTACTGAGACAAGTGACACAATTACAGAATATAAATGTTACTTACTGAATTTAGCAACAGGCATTGATTTACATTAAATCATGAACACAGTCAAATACAGTTGAAATCAGGTTTCTTCAAATGCTTTGAAATTAACATGTGCCGAAGAACACAAATGACAGAAGAGCAGAGTGAGCACAAGATACCAAAATGTGTGTTAGAAGCATCAAAAACACTGCATTAATCTCAGATGTCTCTGAACTCAGAGTTACTAACAAAGATCAGCATGAAGCGAATAATAATCACCAACAGATAATAAATGTTAGACATCTTGATAGATTTTATTAAAAATATGTTTATAAAGTTCAAACAAGATAAAAATAATTCTTGTCACGTTTTTTCAGGCATCCTTCTTGCTGTGACCTCCATCGGTCCGGCCTTTGGCTTCATCACTGGTTCCTTGATGTTTCGCATTTATGTCGACTTTGACAAGGTGCCCAAAGGTGAGGAGACACACTGACAATTCACAGCTGGACACAAATTCCAAACAGTGATGTTGAGATTATTCAAAACACTTCATTTAAAAGGAAAGGGAGGATTTCATTCAGTCACTTACAGCTATGGGATTTCAGTTTGTTTAAATGTGAAGTGAAAACAGTGAGAAGCTGATTAATATAGTCATTTCCACAGTGCAAGCTATAACAACAGAGCTACTGCAGAAGAAGACAAATAACTGACTTGGAGTTAAAGTAAAGAGGAAATAACATATTAACGCCATCCTTCTAATGAAATGTGACGTACAGCAGCGAGAAAAGGGCTCCACTCTCTTCACCTCTTTGCACATCTGGAGTTATTTGACAGTTGAACCACATGAGTCTGAGACCAAATAAAAAAAAAAAACCATTAAATAACTATCCCCATTCACTATTCTTCATGGCGTTTTTTATTCAGTTCATCAACTGTCATATAAATTCACTCAATCAGTACAGCTCTTTGCATGTAGTTTAAAATGTGATTTAAAAAGAAAGTGTGATCAAAATCTCATAATGTTGCACAAAGTTGTAAATAAGTTCTAAATAAATTAAAACACAGAAAACAAGTTAAAACAACAAAGACAGGATCCATGAGATGATCCTTGTCATGTTCAGCTCCGCTCAACAACTCTGTCAAGTCAACAAACGAGCACCAATAACTTGTATCTGACAAACTGAATTATTATTTAAAGCTAACTATTTTGGCACATTGAAGCTTCAAATTTTGCTGTTTTTTTATTGAACTTGTCATTTGTCACTTGGGTTCCCCTGGATAACTGTACATTAGCAGCTATACATTTACTTAACAGTCTTTTTTGAATAAGATTTTTTTAGGAGAAATTTGGCAGGCTGACATTAAATCCCTCATTGAGTCTGTGATCTTAGTTTAATTAACAAGCATCCTGATACATACCACAGACATTAATCAGCAGTTCGCTGACCTCATTTCTTTTGATCAGAAGTTTGTTAAACAGGTTTCCAGCAAGCAGAAAGTGACTTTACTGACCTCGGTTGAAGCATGTTTTCCTCTGTGATTATCTCTGTCCAGTGTTTGAGATGATCTCACCTGAACTGATCACTGTTTTGTATCTTTGTATAGATGAAAAGAGTTAAACACTTGGTGAGAAGAATACTCAAAAACAATGGAAGCTAATAAGCTAAATTGGTCTTTCTCTTACTGCAAAGGCAGCAGTAAAACTTGACAGCTGTGTTTTTATGAAGAGTATTTCTTGTACTTTCTGTTACCTGTGCTCATATTTCAGGATGTGACCCAACACCTGATAGCTTGATGATGTTCAGTGAAACTCAGACAGCGTGGAGTTTAATGATTCTGAGATTAATGGAGCTTGACCCTCTTGAAAAACTTGTTCAGACAGAAACCTGTTTCCTCACACCTGCAGTGAATTACTTTTTAAAAATCAAACTCAAATTAACATTGGGCTCTTTGTAAGACATGAGTACAAAAGCTGCGTAAGAACATGCTTATGCTCTTAAGGGATTGAGGGATCAGTTAGTCAGTCTGCAGGCTTTTGTTCTGCTCATAAACCAGCAGTGTATTGCTTAGTCAGTCATTTATTGCGGTTTTGAGATGAACTGCACATCATACTTGGTAAGAACTAAAATATGTTCAGAAAAGAATGCCACATCTTCACGTGAAAAGCAGGCACTTTTGATTCATTTCATCATCGTTTTCTCTTTCCAATTTTATTTTATTGTCTCAAAGGAAGGAAGCCATGAAGTGTTTCAATCAGAGCTCATTCAGTCTCTCAGTTAACTGTTTATTTAACTGGCTTAATGGAGAGACATCAAGAAGTCAGCTTCTATGTTGTGTTACTTGATAATATCTTTTTAAAACTCTCTCACCACATTTTACCCGTGAAAGTTCATGAATGCTTCTTGCTGCCCAAGGAGAACAATATTTCCCTGGAAACTGCATCAGGACTGGTTTCACTTTTCCATGCAGCTGCCTTTGTCATGGCATCTGACGCACTAACAGATATATCATTGTCTCAGATAGATCAGTGATCAGTATCAATCAATCAAATCAAAAGGAAGCAGGAGAGATTTTTAGATATTCTGGCGATAAAGATATGGTGAACGGCCAAAACAAAATCATTAAGTAAGAACAGAAATGTAAATATCGGTGATCATACTTTAAGTCTGTAAAAGTCTTTGGATCTGTGGATATCAATTACAAACTGTACCAAAGGACAAATAGTTGATAGATGTAAAAAGAGACGTAAGATCTAAACTCCAAAGACAAACCTGCAGTAACACAGAATGTAAGTCTTGTTTATGTTTGTGGAATGAAAACCTGAGACTGAAGCTCAGGTTAGATACAGGGAGGTAGTCACAGCTGAAGACTATTTAAAAGTATTTAAACTGCATTAAATGACTGTGTTGATTCACTCCACTGTAAGGTATGTTTCATCTGTCCAAACATTTCTGCCCTGCTTCACTCTCATCGCTTTATTTTCAGAAAAAAAAAAACTGTAAAAATCAACAGTACTCAACCTGTTGAGCCTCAAACAGCAGACAGATCAGTTAGAGAGCAGCTGTTGAACAAGGTGGAACATTTGTCAGCTAAAGAGATATTTTCCTCAGGAGGTGGTGGAAACCAAACACAGGGCTAAAAGAGAGACAATGGTATCACATCCATCATGACAGAAACAAAGTGAGCAAATTATTGCCAATAAGTTCATAACTCAAAGTGGACAGAAACAGTTTAAAGTTTAACTTTAATTTTAACTGAAATTTGGATTATTACTGTGTGAAAAGGTTTTTCAAGCTTCTATCTTTTCCAGCTGAGTGAAATCTGATAGATTTCCTCAAGAGATGTCACTCGAGTCAGCTTTGTTTGGGGCTGCAGACTACAAGCTTGAAAATAAAAAATATCTGAGCTTAAGATGCCTGTAGGTGTTTTTTACAGGTTTATACGGTTATCATATAACAACATCCCTGTCTGAGCATGTTTAAGTGTTGTTAGAGTTCGTCTTATTCTTTGTATTTTCAGTAGTTGCACATCAGGTTCTCTCAGACTCTCAAACATGATACTCACTCTCTGACGTCTTCACACTCCTGACATTACACAGTTTAAACTTCAGGCATCAAAAGCAGCAACACAAACAGGTGTCACACCTGCTCAGATGTGTTCGAACACACTGCTGTTGGCACAACAGAAATTCAGCTCATTTCACATTTCCAGAGAACTGATGGTTGATTTTTTAGTCTGTAGTTATGCTGCTGTCATCAATGAAACATATCTGATTTGTGATGCAGAAACTTGTATTTTTGAATAATACTTGTTGCCTTATCAAAGCTCTTTGGTCATTTAGAAAATGAACACTTAACACAACATTATTGGATATTTTTAATCATTTATTGTTCCAAAAAGCGGTTACAGAGTTTGACCAAAATCACTGCCATAAGAACAGACTAAATACTCAACCTTTCTAACACCACCGGGTTCACCAGCAGTTGTCATAGAAGATATTCAGAAGTAAATTAGAAGTAATTCCACCCCATGGATGATTAGAGCCAGGCAACTATTGAGGACAAATCACACTCAGCTCCAAAACCTAAAGATTGTGAGCTTTGATATCAGCATGATATCTTTTGTAAATTGGACCTTGAGACAGAGCAGATAGATGCTGTAAGTGGACATCAGTTGTGCTCTCTTTTTTTTCAGACGAGATTGGGTTGACCCACAATGACCTGCGCTGGGTGGGGGCCTGGTGGCTCGGCTTCCTGGTGGCCTCCTGCCTCCTCTTCCTCACTGCGTTGCCTTACCTCTTCTTCCCCAGAAACATGCCCAAAGAGGTGAGTTATCCTTTCAGGCCTCAGTATCCTCAGGCCTCTTCTTCAAATCCAAAAAAGTTAAAATAATCATTTAAATCTGCATTCATCTAAACATAGATATTGCAAAAAAAGAGAAAGGAAGCTCATTTTCCTCCCAAGTCTGTGTTTGAAAGCCTCCAAACACTAACATGTTACAGAGCACATTAAGAGGACGGATGTTACGCTCCAGAGATGACGAGGCAGGAGGACCCAAATGCAGGACACACAGACAGAAGGCAGAATTAGTGAAATCTGTCTTTAATTAAAGAAAATAAGGTGAGACCTGGTAGCTCTAAAAAAAACATGGCAAGACAAGAACTAGACTACATGAAGAGATTACATGAAAACATGAAGAGACGATCTGGCAATGAGACAAGGGCAGACATGGACTATAAGAACACAACAGGTAATGGGAAACAGGTGGAAACAATCAGGGCGGGGCAGACAATCACGTCAGGTGGTAACACACAAGGACAGGAAGTAAAGGGACCTGACACATGAGGGAAGCGGAATTCACAATAAAACATGACACGCCAGAACAAGAAACCAGACATGACAGAACCCTAAACAAAACATGAACATGTAACCTGACAGACAACTTGACACAAGACTATACAAGAAACAAGACAGGACCAGAAACATGAACATGAAGACATCAAGACATGGAAATAACAAGGAACGAAAACCAAACATAACCAAAACAGAGACCAAAATAATCAATATGAGTCCAGACATGACAACCGATGATTAAACACACTCCAGGATGTAAACCACAACGTGACTGAATTTAATAGTATAGAACAAAAGCTGTTTAGTAACATGAAGTTCATGACGAGCAACAGAAAGGGAAAGAGATCAGGAGAGGTCAGACTGATGTTTTTAATGTTTCACAATGATGACTGTTTTAGCCCAGAGCTGACACAGTGCTGACGAATCAACCTGGATTGTACTCTAATGTTCTCTAATGGACTGAAAATGGACTAAAAAACTGAGCAATCGTACAAATATCTGTCACTGGCTTTACTCACAGCAGAGGGATCAAACTGCTGGAGTCTTTATGTGTTTATTGCTAAATGCAGAGTTATACTGTGATGACGTGACTTATCTCAATCAAACCTGCCGATGTGATAATGATCAGCTTGGGGTCAAAATACAGCACGCAGATGAATAAATGACACAGCGAATACAAGAGAGGGAGGGCTGTTCTCCTGAGACGTTTGGCTAAACTTTAACTACTTCATTGCACAATATACCTAATTGCTTTGCAGGAAAAAACAGAACCAATGTTACAGTTATGGAAAATGAAAAAGTAGGACAGTTTAACAATCTCCTGTTTTAAGACCAAAATCATTTTGAATCTGCACCAAAATAACACAAAGTGACCTGAAATCAAGGTAAAATCATGTTGCTGTGAACATGAATGTGAACACAGAACTATTTCCTGATAAAGTCACTGTACAGTCAGAAAGTTCAACCAAATGTCATTCACATTCATTAGCAACGAGACACATGAGGTAAAGACCAGGCCAGGATAACCGGGTTGGATACCAAGTACTCCACATATGAAAAATATTCATGAAGCTGAACTCCTTCACCTCAGCATGCTCAAGCAGGACTTGTTCAGTGTTTTTTGGCTCAGTCCCCCAAAACAAAGTTTAATCAAATGAAACTCTCGATTTATCGAACGATTGCTCAACAGAGTTTCATCTGTCTGAGAGACAAAACAGCAGCAGATCAGATGAATCAGTGAAACTGATTGGGGTTCCTGTCCAACATCTAACTCCTGCATCGTGTGTTTTACATGTTATGAGATAATGTGTTTTATCCAGTCACGTCACATTTGGCTGTGGTTCATTTTCCTAAATTTTACAAAAAACATTTAATGATCCAAATGGTACCCCACCAAGTGTTAGGTTAAACTTGTATTTCATATTGAAATAGTTTTCATACTCTGAACATATTAAATAAAGGTCTTTCCAGGTGGGAGGTTTTTAAAATCGAAAGTGACTCTGTTCATGTTACTGAGAAGTGTGTACTTTGGCTGCTGTTCGTTAGTGTGTTACACAACCCTGCTGGCACCAGAGGCTTATTTTCTTTAAGGAGTTTTTTTGTACCAAAGCCAAAACTCTGAAGCAGACTTTCACTGCTGAGTCGACCAGCTCAGAACAAGACAACAGAGTTTAAATACCACTGAATGAATGATTACTGTGTTATTACTTTTAAATCTTCAACAGGCACAGCAGCTCCTGAAAGCTTCGACAGACCACCCTTCATCAGCCTCTGGAAAATGTCAAATCTAAAGCAGCCAGTTTCTCACAGATTATAAAGGGCATCTGCAGAGTCTGTTGCTTCTCTTTAACAACTTAAGAGACAAACTTGATGGTGTTTTAGCACCTTGATGCTTCCTTATTTTTGCACACTTAAAAATCTGATTGCATTGATTCATTTAGGCTTTTTTTCCTCAGAGTTACAGTTTGAGAATTGAGAGGAAATATTTCAGAAGCAGCTACGCGTATTATGGAAAGACACTCATTCAGCTGACCAGCAGTTGTATGTCTTTGTTGTGATCAGAAAATGGATTTTATCTGTGGACGAGCTGCTTGACTGTCCACAGAGTATAAGTGATGATTATCTTTCTCCTACTAACGACAGCCACGAAAATTATTGAATTATAAATTAATGGACCATAAAATGACTCCAAATGTGTTCTCAGTGAATAGAGGCCTTTATCTGCAGTTACAAGTCCAAACAGTTTTCTGCCTGCGTCATCCGTTGTACCAGTGATGGACGGTTGGAATGTAAGTGGACCGATAAATCAAGAGCGTCAGCTCGAGGCTCAGCCTGGATCTGTCTAAATATTTGGACAGCAATCGAATGGATGCTCTAATCTTGGCAAAAAAACTAAAGGAGCCTATTACCATTTTCTAACTCAGACATCTGATTATCGACCTGTGATCATTTTAACCATCTAGCGTCTTTAAACCGTCCAAACATGCTGTGACGTCTCTGCTGCTACGATGCTTCACAACACACATCTGATTATCGTGGCATTTCGAGCATCCACCTACAAATCTGCAGATTTAAACCTTCCCTGGTTATGGGGCCCTGGCTGACTCACCAAAAAGTCCAGCATGTGATGTTCTGCTTCCATGTTTTCTAGGACGACCAAGGAGAGGACGTGGAGTCCAGACCGGACAGCAAGCAGCAGAAAACCAACCCTATTCAGGAGCTGTCTTTGCCTCAGTTCCTCAAAAGTAAGAGTCTGCTTCTTTTCCTCATCTGTTTCCTGTCTGATGCTGCAACAGAGGCAACTAAAGGGCATAGACAGAGGTCAGAGGTCACCGCATCTACACAAGTTCTACCATCAGCACTAAATCAGATAACAGAGCAGCTTTGTTTTTAGATTTCCACAGATGATGGTGTGTAGCAGTGAGGTCAGACAGATTATAAGGATTTCATTTATCACTGGTGCAGTTTCATTGACTCTGGATTATCTGAGCAGACTGTTTCTTCAGTCTGATGAAGAGTTCTGCTGAGAAAAATGAAATTTTTTTCTTCTTCAAGCATCAACAAAAAACTTCACTGTTTAAATTTCATTTTAATGTTTGAGTCTGTTGAGGTTATCAACCATACTGTCGCCCACCTCAGGTTTTCCTCGTGTCGCTCTGCGGACTCTGAGTCCTATCTACCTGCTGGTGGTTCTGGCTCAGGTCAACCTGGCGGCACTGCTGGCCGGTCTCTCCACCTTTATGGCCAAGTTCATCGAGAGACAGTTCAGCCAAACTGTGTCCTCTTCCGTCATGATGATCGGTGAGGGAGCAAGCCTTCTTGTAGATTGTATTTGATTTTATTTGAAGTTGGGATCAAATGAAATGGGGATGTTTCTCTCCTGGTTTCTTCTTTCCAGGAGGTATTTGTATCCCGCTGGCCGTGCTTGGCACCGTCCTGGGTGGAGTTCTGATGCGAAGGTTCAATCTTTCAGTCAGTGGTGCCAGTAAGTTGTGTTTCACTGCCATCCTGCTCGGCATGTTCTCTGCCATCCCGCTGCTGTTCATTGGCTGCCCCACCCAGACGGTGTTCGGGGTTTATCCTTCCAGGTATCTACCCCAGCAGTTTGAATGCCCAAAGCCAAATTAAACAAACAGGGAATTAATCCAACAAACATAAGTAATATTCAGCACATCATCTTATTCATAAAATGTGTCACTGTCAGATGTTAATTTGTCATTCCCTGTTTTAAAAGGTTTCCTGGTTTCCTAACTACAGACCCTTAAAACTTGAATGTGTAATGTGTCGTGTGTGTGTGTGTGTGTGTGTTTTCAGCTCTGGGGCGATGTCGTGCAGCTCTGCCTGTCACTGTCCTCATGAAGCCTTTAACCCCGTCTGTGGTTCGGATGGTGTCGAATTCAGGTCACCCTGCCACGCTGGCTGTGTCACCGTGAAGACAGATATCAACAACAAAACCATAGTAAAAAAAATTCTACCATTTTTAAAAGCATCATGCACATTTCATCTTTGAAACATCCTGTTTAAACTATGCCAGCACTTTGTAAGAATGATTTTGTTTCCAGAAACTCTTTGCTTCTCTTTCACGTTTTACATTTACATTCATGTGGTGTGGTGACAGAGAGGCAGTCAGCTCTATTCATGTCGGCCAATTCCCATTCTTGGTTCTCTGTAAAGTGGTGATGTCACATCTTATCTTTTGGTGAATGCCTCTGTGTGCAGACTGATCCTCCCTTCGTTGCTTAGAACAATAATCTATCCTCACCCTTTCTCTTTCCAACGTCTCTTCCACAATCACACCCTATTATTTTATTTTTATTGGCCTCTCAGCTCGCTGTTTCTCCAGCGTCTATTTCTGTGGAAGTGGTGTGGAGCGAAAACAGATACACCGTATTAATATGCAGTGAAACAAATAGATGAGCCAGATACAGCTGCTGTGAAAACTGAAGTAAAGTTCACCATAAAACTACTCATGCCAGCACTCTTAGCTATTTAACAGACAGACAGACAGACAGACACATAATAGATGGATGTCTGAGAAATATAGCATTTCAGATGTTTAAATGCTCCGCTGGCTGAATGACAGTCTGCTGATATGTTTGCTTAAGGATGGTGTTAAATCGAGGATGAAAATCTGCAGAACTCTCACAATTAAGAGTGAAAATATTCATAGTAAGTGTGGCTGTCCTTTGTCTCAACTTGTGAAAGCTGTCTGATGAACTAAAACAGACTTCACAAAGCAGTCCAAGCATTGTGTATCCATTTCATTTTCATGAGTAATTAGTTGAAACCAAGAAATGATTTAATTCTACTTCCACATTTCACAGCCTCACCTCCTCTCACAGCTTCATAGAGTCATCAACAAAATATTTGTCAAATGAGTTTAATTTTTCTTTCATTTTTGCAGTAATTCTGCAATTTAAAAGGTGAAAATGAAAGTAAAAACTTTGACCTGATGTGTCCAGCTGATCAGCCTGATAAGGTGGAAAACTTATCTGTCACTGTTATAATATTCAATAATGATGATGACGTAAAACCCTCAGTTTGGAATGTGAGCAAGATGTTCAGCCAGGAGGGGGAAACTTCACTTTCACTCCAACGTTGAAGTGAAAGTAAAGTTTCACCTCATGTGATTTTTTCCTGGAAACATGAAATCCCAACATGATGTCTGAATAACTGACACAAACTGCTGCTTCCACACCCACAAACTGGGGTTTCCTTTATTTGTCCCACCGCTGTGAAATTTACGGTGCAACAGCAGTGAAAACACACAGTGGAAAATAGACAGTAAGAAATTCAAGATATAAATTAATTAAAATAAATTTTCTGTGTGTTTCTGCAGAATTACACTGATTGTCACTGCGTCAGAGGACATGGCTTCGCCTCTCCAGGCACCTGTGGCAGTGGCTGCTCCCAGCTCCTCCTCCCCTTCATGGCTTTGATTGGCGTCACCAGCTTCATCGCCTCCTTCTCACAGACACCCTCCTACATCATGATTCTCAGGTACGGAGGTGAAGGTGTCATCTGTACAGTCACGATGACAACAGAGATGCATGCGATCAGTTGTCAGTAAATAAGAGATCTCAGAGACATCCTGAACCAGACTGAAGCTTGTTTAAAGACAAAAATCACACAAAGAATAAAGCAGCAACTGCAGGAAGTGACGCCCACACGTGTGTCCACTTCAGATCTGTCACCGTCTGCAGACTTTAATCTCATTTGAATCATTTAACCTTTGAATGCACATGAAATATCCCAAACATGAAAATATTCACTGCAGCATGAGAAACCATCATAAACAACTTCTGTAGCTGTAAACTATCCCTGCAGGGTCACAGGCACTCACTTACAGATTTGCAAAGTAAAACTGAGGAGCTGCTCACAGCTGCAAAACATCACAATGAATTCCTGAAGGCTGAGATAGCTCTTTGGTGTTCAGTAAAATTAAAGGAAGAGGCGCTCAGTAAAGGAAGGGGGGGGTTTGTCATTTTCCTTTCGCTTTTAGAGAAGAGGAAAGTCCTGATGTTTTTTTGGTACTTGATAAGTTTAACAAAGTTTGTTAAAGGAATAGAACAAACTTATCGTAAAAAAAGAATCACATCAGGTGGGTAGAAACAACACAGCAACCCAGCTACTCGCTCACTCGTCTCTCTTTGTTATTCTCAAGATGAGCGTGTGAAAAGGTGAATCTTATAATAAACCAAGAAAAAAATTGTATTTCTTATTTAGTGGGTTAATTTATTCATGTCCTACAAACAGGCAGCTGATTTTTGGAGCTTTATTGTGAAAGGACATACAAGATAGACATACAAGATAATAATATCCTCAGGAAGTGACGTTCCACTGATGGATCCAACACATGTTTGATGTCTGAGAGTTCAGACTCTGGACTCGGAACAGGATCTGGAGTTTTCAATGTGACTTCTGGGTGACTTCCTGGGAGGGCCTCTGTGGGGGCAGGATATCTGGAGTCTGGTCTGAGGTCAGGTCTCTTCTCACAGTCTGGATACATCAACTCGTGTTGCTCTGCTGCCCAATGTTCTGAGTTCTGATGTGAAGTTCAGCTGCTTTTTGCTCTGATTTCAGGTTTAGGTTCAATTTTTCCATCTGACACAGATAAGAACACTTCAAATTAGTGGAATTCACAAACTCATCACATCTCTAGGTTTAATGGTGATTAATGATAAATGTGTTCATTTACACCTTCATGGCAGCTGTGTTGCTTTTAGCTTTAGTTTTTCTCTGATTTTACAGTTTGCTCTTCACTCTGCTCTACATGTTTGTGACTTGTTGAAAGGGTTTCAGTTGAATAAAAGTTGAATATTGAGTTGATTTCCAGCCAGGTGTAACTGTATCTGTCCCGTTTGGTGAAGCCAGACGATGTTTTGTAGTTTAGCCTTCAGATCTGACAGTGTTTAGCAGCCAAACTAGAAAAACCTTCGCAGTGTTTTCTCCTCACATCACTCCCACAGTTAGAAAACCTCTGAACCAGAACGAAGGAGACAACCAGCAGAATAGGGAGGTGAAATAACACAAAGCCAAATACCTGTTTAATGTTGTTGTAGAAATGTCACGGCTCTGCTTCAACATGTCGATAAACCAAACCCACGTACAGACAATCACGGTAAACATGTCATCTGTCAACATTTTGAACACGTGTCTCTGCTGCAGGACGGTGCCCACGGAGGACAAGTCTCTTGCGGTGGGAGTTCAGTACATGCTGTTCAGAGTACTTGGTGAGTAAAACATTTTGACAGCTTCAGTACCAAACAGGATGTCTGTCGAGGCTGACAGGGCCTGAAACCTGCAGTGAAAATTGCAAATGAAGGAGTTATCCATTGTCCCTTGATCCATGATAAATAGCTGTGTGTGTGTGTGCAGCCTTCATGCCTGGCCCAGTGTTGTACGGCAGCGTCATTGACACAACCTGCATCCTGTGGGGCAAAAAGTGCGGCAAGCAGACTTCCTGTCTGTACTACAACCTGGACCGCTTCAGACACAGGTGAGTTCCACGACGACAGCCGTCACACTCACCTGATTTAAACATTTTAGAATCCAGCAGTGCTCATCTGTGAAAAATGTATTTTCTGCACAAACACAGTCTGCAAAGATTTTTCTTCAGATGTTAGTCTGTGAACACCTGAGTGTTGGTGTGTGCAGGTTTCTGGGTTTGCAGGTGGTCTTCGTGTGCGGGGGGCTGCTCTGCTTCCTGCTGACGGTTGTGGTCCTGAGGAGGAGGACCAGATTTCAGGAGCCGCAACAGACCAGCAAAGGAGGATATGAGCTGGTGAATGAGGAGAAAACAGTGTCCAAAGAAAAAGAGGTGGAAAGGATCAAGACCTGAGGGGACCTGACAAGAAGACGCAGGGATGCAAGACGCCAAGAGGCCAAACAAGGAGGACGGATTGAGAAAGTTTGCTAAGATGGTCGGCAGCTGCTGCCAAAGCTCAAATCACTGAGCACGCCAAGAGTTTCCCTTCAACTAAAGGAGCAGTCAGCCTTTTACAGTGAGAACTCACAAACCCACAAACAAAGTGATTATTTTACTGGAATTAAAGCAGCACAGGAATACAAAAGTATTAGCATTTCAGGAAAAAAGAAGTATTAGCATGAAAAATCAGGAGAGCTCATCATGCTGAAAGGCCCAATACATGTACATGATATTATTGGATTCATGTGTTCATCACTTTAATGTTGCAGGCGGTGAAGGTGGAGCTCATTTTAAACTTTATATACTGCTTGAAGCTTAATCTGTAATAATCCTCACAACTATAATCATCTTGATAATGCATCACTGTTTGTTTATCATAATTTGCATTTATTATCTGAATATGCCAACGTGTACATTTTCTGTCAAATGCAGTGAAAATAGCACTTTTAGGCCTCTGCTGAGTACAAGGATCAATATGGAAATACTCAAGTAAAGTACAAATACCTCGAAATTGTACTCAAGTACAGTACTTGGGTAAATGTGCTTAGTTACTTTCAATTCCTGCGTGTGTCCAATGGGACTTACTGGTGTGTTTGATATAAGCTGATCCTCATGTTGTGCCATACGACACTGGTTTATTACAGTCGTGAATGACCACCACCTTTAAAATGTTGAATAGGATATAAGCTAAGGAATTAGATATAGTTCAACACCCGTGGCAAAGAAAACTGACTGTAGAGAATTCAAGTGAATGGGAAAGCTTGCGGCTAGTTGCTTAGCATTAGCAGTGTGATCAAAGAGTGAAATGGTTCATTCTTTCAGTAAGACTTCCTAAAAAGAAACTTTCATCTGACGAGTGTTTCTCTGTGACGTTTCCGTCATTTTACTCATCCAGATGGAGCTTTTATTCTGAAAATTCCAATTTCATATTTTCATTCATTTTCAAGAAAATGTATAAAAACTTATTTTTATAGATTATTTTTCATTAAATGAGTTTTATGGTGATTTTTGTACTGACAAACAGCAGCACTTCTCTCTTCAGGTTGGTGAACATGTTTTCCTGTCACATCTTTTCTTTTCAGTCAAATGATTTATTCTTGCAGCATCTTTGTTGTTGTGTTGTTTTGTAAAAAAAAAAATCATTGTATTTTTTTATGAATATGTATTATCCATTTGCTTTATGAACACTCTTTATATGCGTCTGCATGTTCGGACTTTGACTTTTTATGACTCAAGTCAGCAAACTTGTTTTTCTCTGAGCCGTGTTTGTCTGAAACTGAGCCGAGAAACAAAGTGAAATAAACCTGTGAACATGTGAAGTTTCACCGAGTGGTTTCTGCTTCTGGATTCTTAATCTTTATGGTGCATAAGATCATTTACTCGGAGGCTCAACCTCTCTTTATATAAGATACAATAATAAGACAAAGTCATAGTTGATTAACACACATTGTTTGTTGTTCTGCAGTTTGTAATGTTTGTTAAGGAAACACTGAAATAAAACTTCTAATCAAGATCAAGATCGTTTCATGACAGTAATCTTCATCTTCATCATCATTTACGTCAAACATTCCTGAGCTCACACACTCTAACATGTCCAGGCAGCAGCTTGAAATTGTTGCTAGTAAAAAAACTGCTGCAGGTTCAAACCCGTCGGCTGCTTCAGAGACGACGTCTGTCAGTCAGAGAGACAAAAGTTTGTGAACGAGCATTTGAATCATTCAGAGCAACAAAACCATCCTGTTTTTCCTCTTCTCAGTAATCTGACCTCCATCGTGAAAGGGCATGTTGTAAGGTGAAGCCATTCAAAAAACTTTCTATGCAAGAGGGCAGAGACTCTTTCAAATGTACATTTCCTCCTATCTTATTTTTTCAGAGCACAACTATGTAACTCCTCCTTCAGGTTGGTTTGATCTTTGAATCTGATCAACAGAAAAATACAGAATCAGCCATCACCCCCCAACAGAGGCTGAGCTAGTCACCTACACCTTCAGATCTTCACGCATCGACAAACTTCCTGTTCTCAGGTATCAGTGCCGCCCCCTCACAGACCACCTGAAGGCCTCCTGTTTGTTTTAAAGCTCTCATGGCCGACCTGCAGGTGATCCTTCAAACTTCAGCTGACTTTTATTCTCTAACACCTGAATCTGTTTTCATTTTCAATTTTTCTTTTATGTTTAATTTAAATAAAATCAATCAAGGCAGAGACCAGATGACAAAGATCCTCATTTTTAAAGGAGAGACAACTTAAATCAGATTACTTATTTTAATTATGGTTAATGAATATGATCATTTAAATATTAAATCAATACACAGAGTCAGTTTGATAAAGTATGATGTAAAGATCAGCTGGATTATCGCAGGGTAACATTTCTGCCGTCAGACTCGGACAGGAAGCAGCTTTTTAGTCTGAAGGCCTGTTTCATCAGAAAGAATAAGGGGAAGTAAGTTTCTACCGTGGGCATTTTGGTGTGTTTGTTTTTTAAGAATATTAATTGTCACATAAACTCAGCTGTGCATAAAGGTGATACACAACCGAAGCAAGACAAACCAGAATAAAAGATAAAATACTCAATAAATAATATTACAACACTTTAAAACAGTAAAAGTCAATAAAGAATAGTTGACCAGATTAAATCAAATAAACACCAAGAACAATAAAATCAAATCCAGTGGTTAAAACTGTTAGAGGCAATAACATTACAACATTAAAAAGAAATTTTTGTCATTTATTTTGAAGATTTAACCTGTGAGGAGCTAATAGTGATAATACAGTTTATTCAAACACCCTCAAATATGTGGACAAAAACAGAGAAACCAGAATTACTCTAAGCAGGAGACTGAAGAAAATGATCTTCTAAATGAAAAATCTAAATCTAAATGAAAACAACAAACTCAATGCAGATTGACAGCAGATTCAGGGAGAAAACACAGAGTGCAGCCGAGGATCAATAAAGTTCTTAGTTCATGATTTGAATATGATTTGTAATTAGGTTTTCTGAAGTTTAACACGTTAAAATGAGAGAAAGTGAATGAATGGATTCTCCAAATTGTGAACATATTCCTCGCAGTGTGAATGTTTTTTAGCCTTTTTCCTCCCGTTGACATTTGACCCCCAGTAGGTTTCCTGTTGGCTGCTTTTTGTCACTCGATCTGTCAGAGACGTTGTTTCCTCTTGAGCAATGCTGGTCACAGGTTCAGATCCTCACACTCAATCTGAACAGTGTTTGTGAAGACACAAAATGAACTGACCTCTTTTAATCTTTGCTGACACACAGTTTCCTCTGAGTTCGACGGTAGCTAATCATTGATCACATGATTCATCAGAGGAGTGTACAGCCAATCAGAAACGAGGATTTAACCTGTAGCCATTCCATTACTCGATAAAATGTTAAAGTTCCTTTGCATTTTAACAGATGGGGGACAGATAACGATAGAGCCTTAATAAGTGATAAACCTGATGAATGCAGATGTTTCCTCACAGCTGCTCTTCATGAGACATCCTATCATGCTTTGAGAACAAATCATGAAGATGTTCAGAGGAAAAGATCTCTGATTGTTGGAGCCCTGACTGCAGCAGCTTCAGTCTCAGTTTCAACAGGAACAGGCGTTAAGTGATGTTTAGATAAGTGGAATTTCTTCAGTAAATGGGGGGTTTGCTGCTGCTGCTAATGACAATGGTGATGATGATGATGATGATGATGATGATGATGATGTTTGAGTGTCAGAGCCACATGAAGGACAAACAGAAGAGCAGTTCTTCCTCAGGCGAGACTGTGAATGCAGCGTATGTTGAGACTGTCAGCAGGTCCACAGAATCAAAGAAGGTTCATTAACATGTGAACCATCTATGCTGATATGCTGCTGCAGGAAATACAAACATAGTGAGAAGGAAAAATACAAAAATATGAGGCAGAAGCAAGCCCCTCAAGTCAGACATATAAAAGTTTGATATTATCAAGTAGACAGAAGCTAAAAAAAATATTTACAGACTTTAGGGGAATGTGGAAAAATAATATGTTTCCATAAATGTGGGGAAAGGTTATTAAAGAGTCTGAACTTAAAATATTTTCAATGTGCAGATGCAGACTAAACATATGTGTTAATGTGTTGCGTTACTTCACACAAAGAGGAAAACACGATTCATGTTCAATCACACAAAGAGGAAAACACGATTCATGTTCAGAGCTTCATTAACCAACCAGGCTGTGATCTAAAGAAACATCCTCTGATCCTTCCAAGCTTCCAGCTGGTTTTCTTCTCTGAAGGTTTTTACTGAGCGTTTGTCTCCCTCTGGTGAAGCTGACGATCTGTGTTAGCTTTGCTTTCAGTACCTGCAGGAACTTCTCAGAGTAAAAAGACTCACACGCCCTGTTTTCATCACATATTTGATGCACAGTGCTGAAGAGTACTTTTATTTGTTTTATGTTCAAATGAAATGTGTGCTTGATTGATACACAATTAATTAGTAACTCTTTTGCTAGTTAGTTTGAGTCACTTTTAATAGTAGTATAAGATTTATAAAAAAGTAAGGAATTATAAGTATTGATAGTACGTCTCATATTTTTACTGCATGAAACTGAAGAGTACTGTTGTACTTTTACTACTGACACTTTCAGCAGCTCAATTTCTTGTTGGGAACGTTTCAGAAACCTCAGGAATCTCTGACAGCGGAAAATTAAGACCACATGTGAATACCACACACACACACACACACAGACACACACACACACACACATGCACTCTCTCTCTCTCTCTCTCTCTCTCTCTCTCTCTTAATGAACGCCATATTTCCTGATTTCTTCATTTTCTAGTTTTCTTATTGTGTTCATGAACTCTGGTAAATAAAAAGTTTGTTTGTGTGTTGGTTGTCAGTGAAAGAAAATGGAAAACATTTTCTGTCCTCAAATTTCGGGGCACGTTGATCAGAGCAATGTGAGCCGTCTGACATATGGAGGAAGGATCAGAAAGTGAACAGCTGCTCTGCTGAATCGCTTCGGTTCGAGACATTTGACAAAGTTATGGCCCAGTTTGTTCCTATTTTCCTCCTCATATCTTTCCTCAAAAAAAACTTCTCTGAACCAACCATCATGCAGATGTTTGGCGCTCCGGCTGCTGATTACAACGTTGGTCCTGATCAGCCCTGATTTGAAAATTGAACCAGATTTCTAATTTGGAAAAGTTCAAATAACAAAAATCTAATTCATTCTTTCCCTATAAGCAGTCGTGTGTTTTCCAAAAACTGGTTGAGTTAATCTTCTGAACCATGATGACGTGTGTTCCCTCTAAATGGAAAATATTCTGCTTTTATATCTGTTGTACCTTGATGCCTTATTTCATTTGTATGTAAGATTTATTTATTCTCTTGATTGTCTCTTTGTCTCATGTATATTTTCTGTGTCTGCGTATATTCCTTTAGTCAATAACAAGTAAATAAAAACATTTTAAAAAGGACAAGACAATCTGTGGTGAGTTCATTGTCTATGGGACAATTGGGTTTCTTTGTTTGGTGCTTTGGTGGTGTCTCTGCAGCTTTTTTTTTGTTGTTGTTTGTTTGTTTCAGCTTCTAATTTTGGTGGGAGCTGTGTGGTCGGCCTGGGTGGTTTACTGCCCCTTTGTTTGCTTTGGCTGAGCTGTCGTTCCCCTTTCAACATCACAGTGGGGCTCATTGGGGATAATTTTACTTATCTAAATGTAAAGGAAGAATACTGACTGAAATATTTCTGAAGGGTTCAAGACTGTCATCATGTTTTTGATTTATTCTCTGATCAGATCAGATGAAGTTCTCCAGTTTTCAACTCTGCCTGTATTCACACAGTGTTTGAGAACTGGCTTTGAATAACAAGAATATAAAAAGAATATTTTTTATACTGTTAAAGTGACGTATGAAACAATGTTTTTAGTTTCTGTGTTAAAACATCAGAAAACTTTCAGATTGCAGCACGAGTGAGAGTGAGTTTGAAAGCCAACAGCGACCCCTGCTGGCCACAGAGTTTATTACACCATCATGATCAAATTAAACCTAAAATGTACAGTTCATTTTGTGGACGATTACATATGATTTAACTGCTAAATGAAGATCTCGAACAGGATGGTTTGAGAAACGCCAAATCTGACAACACAACAGGAGACGTGCTCTGTTTCATTGTCGTGTTTATTTCTGTTCCCACAGATGACAATATTTGATTTCTTAAAAAACAATCCTTTGGTGAGCTCAGAGTTTCGTCAGTGTGTTTGAATTTCCTGTCAGACTGAAAAGTAAAAAATATATTTAAAATCAAATCAATCAAAAATGTTTGCAAATATCTGTCCCTACAAACGCAAAGCGAACACCTGAAATCCCTCCTAGGACCTGCTAAGAGTGTGTATGTGTGTGCGTGTGTCTTTGCATGTATGTGTTATATCGTCAGGGTCTTAGGGTTGACCACCCGGCCGATGAAGAGCAGTGCCCCCGATGTTTCGTCCCGGATCAGGTAGAGGAAGGGGCGGTCCACACGGTAGGTCAGGTGACTTGCCAGTGAGGTGGTGCTCGGGTACTGGTTCCCTTCTGGTGCCGTCTCCATGACGACCTTGTGATTGACATGGCTGAGCTTGGCGCTCTGGGCCGAAATTTTCTCCAGGTCTGGGTCTGCCAGCCAGTCAGAGAGACCTGCAGAGATGAAAAGAGGTGTGATGAATCTACGAAAAACATTTGTCCTCTGCGTGCTCCTCATTCAAAGCTTCAGTCTAACATTATTCTACATGAACACGCCTCTCTACCCTTCTAGTTTGTGTTTCACCAGTTCCTACAATTGAACGTTTAAAAATGCTGTCTTCTTTTAATCAAACAAACCAGAAGAAATTGTTCTTTTGTTAGGGACTATTTTCAGCGGTGGATGAATCCACATTTAGTGCTCTGTGTATGGTGGTTGGTGTGTTTGTATTCATGGTGATGAATGAAAAACGATGAGGCTCAGCGACAAATTTGAAAAGTTTTTCTGAAGTTTGTGTCTTTTTAGCAGATTAATCTTAAATTGTTGATGCATTGGTATTCCTGTTTAGATCTAAACAGCAGTCAGCGCTGACTGTTAACAGATATATGACTGACTGAATTCAAACATGTCACTATACTGTTCACGCTTGCTGAACTTTAACGTCTGAAGGTTCAGGACTCACCAAGATCTCCGAGCAGAGGCAGCAGATCGGTGGAGTATCCGAGCCTCAGCGATGGCAGCGTGAGAGCCACCTGGGCAGGAAGCAGCGTCATGGACAGATCCTGAACGAACTCGGCAGTCAGACTCTCCTCCAGCAGGGTCATGTTGGAAGTCACCTCGTCAGGCAGGAAGATGAACATACTGATGTCGTCCTGCATCTGGATCTGGGCGATCTGGAAGAAAATCCACAGCCCTGATCTCAGGAGGAGCTCTGAAGTTACCCAGTCACCATAGGCTGGTCAGAGAACGGCTGAGTTGACTCACCGTGCAGCTTAGATCCGAGTCGACGCCCATCTTCACAGGGTAGTTATCTTGGTGCATCATGGGAACGCGGACAGGTGCCCCCCCATCCACCTGAAAGCTCTCCATCACTCCACTCTGACCGAACCGAGTGACCCATTTCCCTTTTTACAGACAGAAAAGGTTTATTATGATCCTCAGCTGGGTATAAAAAACATTTAAAGATAAATTCAGGGAAATGTACCTTTAAAGTAGGCGGCGCTCACAGTGATGACTCCAGGGTTTCGGGGGGTTTTGGTCAGTAAACGCTGGACCTTCCCACCTGTCTCCTGAGACACCCAGTCGTTTATTTCTTTCATGTCTTTGGTTCCTCCCTGCAAAGGTTTAGGCCGAACTCCGTACTGCTGCTCCACCAGCCCAAAGAAGTCCTGCTTCAGACGCAGACCTGAAAACAAACAAGTTCACATTATCATCATGAAAAATGACTGATTTCTTTAGTCAGGGGAAAATTGAAAAAGAAAAATACAGATTCAATCAACTTAAAAGGAAATGAACAACCACAGAACAGTTTTACATCACTGCGCCATCATCAAAGTTTCTTGTGATTATCGTGAATAGATACCAAAGCAAAACCACATATTACAGCCTTTACACTGAGGATGCACTTCAACAAAACATCCTGAAGCTTCAAAGAAAGTGAATCTGAGACCTGAGCAGCTTCATAATATCTGAGGAAAGCTGAGTTTAATTTTAATCTTAGTCTCACTTACCAAAGGCACTAATGATAGAAAGAGTTTTATTTGTCGAAGGAACAAACAAACAAAGGAACAGGAACAAACAGCCAATTATAGCTGATCTGACTTCATTCATTTTCTTTCTTCACTTCTTTCAGAGGGTTGAAGCTTTCTGCGCATTGAGCTAATAGATGCCTCTCCATCCTTTTACTCTGAAAAACAGACACAATCACTATACAGGAACTCACGTCGTGCCAAGTAGATGCGTGCAGCTGTGGTCAGGCCTTTCCCGGGTGTCCGGACAGAAGCCAGCAGGTCCTTCAGGGTGTTGTGGAGCTGAGGGTCCTGCAGGGTGTGGTACCTCAGAGCCCTGAAGAGCTGCCTCTCAGCGCGTTCAGACCCTCCTGAAGGACGAAAGGCATCGAGATCAATGAGTTTATTTTACACATCTTGAAAAAATCTAAAGTCTTTGTCTAATGCAGTGATTCTACAGTAGAAATTCTTGTAAACTAATCTACTTCTTCACTGCGTCCGTTTAAATCCAGTCATTGTGGAAAAAGGAAATATGGTTGTGTGGCGTTAATAGACGCCTGATAGCATCTTTTTCACCCAGTAGTAAATCTGAATCACTGTTTGGTGGTGGCGGGCCTGTACACACCATGATGGTGGAAACCAAAGCAGCAGTTTGGATTTAGTTTGTGTAGTTTGCGGTGTGTTTGTGTCTTCACCCAAGGACAGCTGTGTCAGCACCGCAGACACACTGATCGGAGCCAGGAAGACGTTGGTTGCAGCTTCGCGGCTCGCCAGAGCGCGGAACAGATTGTAGCCAAAGTCCGAGGTGGCAGCGCCCATCTTAGTTGTCGTGGTGGTGAAGAGCTCCACATGTTCCTCCTCTACTGCCGTCTCCTCGCCTCCTGTATCCGACTGAAACAGACAAAGACGATCTGCCAACATACTGAGGACCAATTTAAATAAAACCTGTCTTAGAGAGACAAATCAACACAATTTGACTCATTTACTGATGAGGATAAAAATGTAAATATCACTGTACTAATGCAGAGCTTAGACACCATGAAGGACGTGACAGAAGTAATGTGGATACCTGAGCCTGACAGAAGCTCAGGACGACTCCAAACACCAGCAGGAAAGTTGTTCCCTTCATCCTGGAGGAGAAGGAGAGAGGTTTATCACCCAAACAACGAGTTTCTGCATTGAGATGTTGTGTAAAAGTGATGAATGTCCGACACACTGAAACCTCGACTCATCTTCAGGTCAACATTTTGAAGATGGTTTACGCAGCTGCATATTTCATGTGTTCGTGTCAGCTGATGAATGTAAGGCTCTCTTTAAGCTCTGTGTTTGGTCTCCTCCACCTCCTTTAGCTGCTAAACACTGACTCTCTGACTGAGTCTGTCTGCTGTTTGACGCTCAGCACGTCGAGCACTGTGGATTTTTACAGCTTTAACTGCTGGTGGTGAAGAATAAGAAACTAAATCTTCCAAAATGTTTCAGTGATGAAAGAAAAGTCTGGTCTGATTGTGAAACTTTCAGATTCAGTGATGCCGGTTTTGAAAGTAGTGTTTTATATAATTACAGGGAACGGCACAAAATTATAGAAGATGAAGATGCTGTTGGAGAGACCAGGTCATCTCTGCATCCTGAACACACAAACACCCACGACTGTCGAGTCACCAAAACAATATTTCTCTCAGCAACAGTAAACATGTGAGGAGATTATAGATTAGATTAAAACGTCAGCAGCTCCTCACAGGCTTTGTTCACGTCTCCTCATCGTTTTACTGTAACTGCAGCTGCACACAAAGTCCTGCCACTGCGAGTTTAAACACATTATGTTTAAAACAGTAAAGCACACCCACACACACACCCACACTCACTCACTCACACACATCCACAATGTGTCTTTTGTTCCTCTACACACATCTGGACCTGGTTGTCATGGTTTCACAAAAACCAAAAGTCTGTCATTTGAACCCCCGACCACACACACACCCACACACACACACCGTCCCTGATGGGATATCCAGATGCGTTCTTTCCATCAGCTCAAAAAACTCTCAGCAGTCTCTAAGATTATCCCAAAAGATGTTTTAAAAAGTTGGAAACAAGAACTTAAACCTCTGTGTGTTGTGCAAAGTTGTGCTGAGATTAACTGAAGCCACTAAAATAGTGTATTCTTATAAAACCTTCTTCTGATCTTTCTGATTCTCACAAATTGAGATTTGCTCTCACTGGTGTCATTTAAAAGCTGCAGATCAGATCTGATGGTGTCCTTCGGTGCAGACTGAAGATGAGCAGCTGACTCAGCAGACTCTGCACAAACTCGTCTCACATTCACAGGAATGTTTTCTCGTTGGCTGCCCGTCAGTCGATGTCTGACCCTGAGACGGGTCCACAGACATGTTCTTGGCACCAAAATCTTCACAACCTCAGTTAACCTCAGAGCAACGCAGAACAAACCGAATGGCAACACTGACAGCAGGGTCAGATGATTTCAGAGTTTAAAGGGAATGAGTGTGTGTGGATAAAATCAGGACGATTATATAAACTGCTGCTGGAAAAGCTCCAGCTCTGATTGCGTGTGTTGGCATAGAAAGGCAGAGTTGAGGTGGAAAAGCTGACCTGGAGAAAACTCGTTTTTTGTTTTTTGACTAAAACCCAATAAACATGTCACACAAACTGTTTCTGAGAGTTTACATTATTCAGAAAGATTAAAATGATAACTCTTTTTTCTTTAAGCCAAAAGAGCAAAACGACGATTAACTCCGAATTGTCTGCAGGTTCATCAAACTTTGATTTGCTTCATCTTGGACTCTGCTCCAGCAGTACATTTACCGCTGATCCGTTCTCGCTTGGTGCATCGAGAACACAAAACTCACATTAAAATTCTCATTCGTGCGTAAAAGCGCAAAACGAGCCTCAGAGCGCATCAAGGCGCACTCACCTCTCCACAGCCCCCGGACGGTCCTCGTCTCTTTGACTCTCTGTGTCTCAGTCTCCACAGGTCTGAGGAGATTTCGCCCCGTTGACGCCTCCTGGATCTGTGCGCGTCCCCGCTGCAGCCAGCAGAGCGCCGGGAGCGCGCAGGGCGGGCAAACTGCTGAATGAACACAGAAATGTTATTAAACAGCCGAAGATTGAAGAGTAAAATGTGATTTATCAGGTTTCATCCAATTAACTCAACTCTGATTATATGTCAGGCAGGCAGTTTGTTCAATAAACCAAGCTTCAGTTCAGAAATATTTTAAATCTTTGTTAAAATGTCAAACTGCCATAAGAACAACATGGCAACAACAAATGTATCTCAGTTTACTGAAGCTCATTTTCCGTTCAAGCTTGTATTTTAAGGAGTTTTGCTAGTTTCTGTTGGTTAGTCTGACATTTTGACAATGTAATATTTGTGTAACTGAAGTAGAGGAGAGTGGTGCAGACAGGAATGGGAAAGCTACAACTTCATGACATAAATCAGCTCCACTATTGTAGTTAGGGAAGTCTAGATATGTCTCTGAAGACCTGAAAGGAACAGTAGTTAGTGAGTTAGTCTGTACATAGTTTAACATCCACCTCTCACATGTCAATATCTATGTTTATTTGTGTTGATTAAACATTAAACTGTGGACAGGTATATCCATTTATCCTCTCAGGTGATTATGAATAAAGGGGGTAAAAGGAGTTCACACAACTGTCTCAGTAACCTCAGAAAGTCTCCCTATCATGCCTGCAGAACATTTTAATTAATTCAAACATTAAACAAGAAGCTTTGATTCATTCACTGAGAACGAACCCTGGCTCCAGAACTAAAAACGCCTCTGGTACTTATCAAACTAAATGAATCCTCTAAGAGATGATGCAAAAACACATTAGAGTGTGTGTGTGTGTGTGTGTGTGTGTGTGTGTTGGGGGAAGAATTTGAATACCATCTTCTTCATTTCAACATGTTATTTCATATCCCCAGCTACTTAAAGCAGCACATTATGATTAAGATGGTTATCTCGCTCAGTTTCATCTCTCTGCCAGAAAAGTGGTAAATATTAATTAAAAAACGTTGAAGTCATCACAAACTGAGTTGTTTGATCCAGAATAGATTTCACCACTCTATGAACAACTGACATAACTCACAATAAAGAAGGTGAATCAGAGGAACAACAGCTCTTTTTCTGATTGTACATTTTGAAGTTTTTCTTTCTTCTTTCTTCTTTCTTTCTTCTGTCTTGTGTTTACAGCGTGTCATTCACTGTGACATCATTGAGACCAGAATTATGAGAAAATGAAACTTCTGAGGTTTCTATCAGTCTGAAAAAGAGCTGTGATTATGGATGAAGGTGAGTTTCTTTCTCCAGCTGAAAGGTTGGATTTGTTTGGAGGAAGTTAAATCAAAAGAAAATCTTTCCCGCAACACAAATACAATTTTCATGTCAACATTTTATTTTCCATGACGCTGAATATCAAATTAAAACCATCACATTGCAGATAAAACAATCTGCAAAGAAAACAACTTAAGACACAATTTTTGGAAAGAGTATAGTTTTTGCCTGAAAAAGCTTCATGTTGTTTTTCAGGGAATTTGTGTTTGTGTTTTTTGTCCAAAAACAGTGCAGCACTTTCATCAGCTGTACAAACTGGTCCTTAAATGCATCGTCAGGCCTACTGGGTGTGTTATTATCTATTCACTGTAGCCCTGTACCCCGTAGCATTTTCATCACATCAGAACTAACAAGTTTGAGAAAAATGTACCATTTAATCACCACTGTAAACCTGTGAAGTGAAATTCTGAAAATATTCTTTCAATCAAGTTTTAAGGATCTCAAGTAGCTGACTCTGTCATATAAAATTCAGTAATAATCACCATAATTACGGTGTGTTCGCATGTTTTAATGATAAAACAACACAAAACTTAGGTGTTCATCCTCTGCTGCACCTCTGAATCTACTTTAAAGGAAAAGTTTGGGAAATATTTTTATTTGTATATTTGCAGAGAGATAGATGAGACAACCGATTCCCCTCTCATGCCACAAGACTCCAGGATGTTGCTTTGCCTGAACAAGAAACTTTCCAACAAATACTCCCAAACCACATACTGATTTCATAAAGATCACACAAACCAAAAATGACAAAGTAATTTGTGCTTTAAAGATGCTCAAATTCAGATTTTGTTTTGGACAGCACCACGCTAATTGTTTTCTACTGTTTCCAGTCTTTATGCTAACCATGTCAGTTTCTAGATGTGGCTTCATATTTACCCAATGAAGCAGTATTAATATTTTCATCTAACTCTGGACGAGAACACCAACAGATATATCTCCAAACATGTCAACCTTTTCTTTTGAGATTTCAGGCAGGCATAGAGTCATCCTGTTTGCAGCAGGTTGCGTCTCCCGTTACTTCCTCTTCCTATCACTGCTTTCCAGTCCGTTTACGCTACATGACTGTGAGCTGCTGCCCTCTGCAGGCTCTGTCTTGCTGCATGTGCTGTTGTTGTGTTTGTTATGATCTGTCACAGGTTGGTCACTCATGGTTGTGTTGCCTTGAGAGTCGTCATTGAGACCGGGTGCGGGATTTGTGACGATGCCCATGAAGAGAGGGGCAAGAGAGGTATCATCGACAAGGGCGAAGAGGAAGGGGGAGTTGACAGAGAAGAGGGACACCGATCGCATGGAGGTCACAACTGTGGTAGCTGATGCCTCCACGCCTTCCTCACTGATCTCCACGGTACTGGCGTGGCGGACACCTGTCACCATCAGAGGGTAGTCGGAGATCCCAGAAAGGTTGGGACCTGAAAACAGAGAGCCAAGACCTAACAGAGAGAAGCAGAAAGAAAAAGAACAACAGGGGAAGTTAAAGACTGAAACACCTGAAGTCCATGTGGACTGTCATGGACATTTCTTGTGTCTTGTTTTTAGTCAAAAAGACACAAGCCAAAACTTAACTGTCATAGGTTCAATCCATACTCAAACCAAAAGCACTTCACCCCTGACAGTAAACTAGATACCTTAGCAAAAATTAGCTTAATAAATAAGGCACTAGCTTATGTTTCAAATAACTATCACACGTTTTCATTGTATTTCATAATATGCATTAGCCAAGACAAAAACTTACACTAAAATGTTTGAAATGATGGGAGTGTACCACAACTCTCTAAAGTATTAGCTCTTTGGAAGTGACACCATGATATCTACTATGTTTTGTGTGTGTGTGTGTGTGTGTGTGTGTGTGTGTGGAGGTGGAGGGGGGAAGCGGGGGGGGGGGGGGGGGGTGTATTCTCACCCATCCTGGTCAGTGCTTCCTGGAGTTCCTGGCGGTACTGTAGCTTCACCTTAGGTAAGTTGACTTGCATTGTTTTCTCCTGAGGTAGACGTCTGTAGAGGTCGGAGATGTTCAGTTTGGGAAGCATCAATGTCACATTACCGCTTCCCGGCAAGGGCATAATGATTAAAAAGCTGGTGTTTCCTTTGAAGGGAAAACTGGCAACCTGGACAGGGGATGATTTTCATTTTATTTTTTTATTTCATATGGACTAAATCCCAAAACATGGTGGTTAAAGGTGAGCTGAGAACACCAGATGATGATTGGCTGTATGGTAAAGTTGCATTAGAGGACACCAAGTATCAGTACAACTGCTGTATCTATAAATGCCAGAGTTACCTGTGCTCCCAGCTCTGGATCATGCAGCAGGCGCAGAGGGTAGTGGGCAGACTTCATCATGTCCACAGACACCGAGTTCTGGTTGTCTAGATAAAACACTCCTTTTGAGGTCGCTAGGGGGTCAAATCGTGTCTGCCATTCACCTGATGAACATAGGGAGAAGGAAGGGAATTATTAGTAACTTCATTTTTATAATTAGTAATTAATGATGAACATTAGAACATCTTATCATCACCCCATGTTTGCAATATTAAAGAATATCATGGAGCTACCCTGTTTTGCATGTCTGTATGTATACTGTTTGCAGATGACAATGTCCTTGTTGGCTCCAACCATGATTTCAAACTTGAACTACAATGGAAATTGCAGTAATCAAGACTGCGCAGACTGGTTTGGTTTGGGAAACTTTGCTATAAAATAGTGCTCAGAATTCAACATTCTATTTTCTTCCAAACCAGTTTTTCAGTTTTTCCTTTTTACAGAGGGTAGACTTACACAGATTAAAGCCATCAGCATGAAGTTACTTTGCAGATGGTGATGCAGAATCAAATTCATCACCTTATAGACCTTATTATAGAGCAGCTGCTCTACAGCTGGGGCAATGGAGTGGTTCTGGTCGGGATACTCCGATTATGACTTCCCTTAAGACTCTGGATAAACTAGACAGATTTCATATCCCATCCAGCCAGAGAAGCACAAGAGATGCTTTTGCAGGGAGAAAGACATCTGGGTCAGTCTGATCTCTTAGATAGAGACACTAAAGTGGCACTAAAGTTCAAGTCAACTCTAGTAAGTGCTTAAGTCATTTTTGAGCAGAGGTAAACCAGCTGATCAGCTAAGAAGGAATAGTTGAGATTTCATGCAAAAGTAATGGAACACAGATGCCTTTTTTGAACTCTGCACACTCAAAGTGCTGCCAAAATATCTGATTTGTACCAGCTGTGTCTTTACTATGACTATTTAAATCAAAACACTCATTGGTCTTTGGTGGAATCGTTCACCTTTGAAGTAAACAGCATTCATGAGCATCAGCACCACATTAGTTGGAATACTTTCAAGGAAGTTGGGGATGTGGCCATTGGTCACATTTTCTACCCACTGGTTGACCTCGTCCACAGATACCAGAGGGACAGGCTGTGAGCGGTACCTGAAGGAGGGAAGTAAAAACACCTTATTACATCCACAGCAAAAAAAAAAAAAGTGTATAAATTCTCCATATGATCAGCGGCTGTCACAAGGCTCAAGGATTCTTTCCCATTTACGATGTCACTGGACTATTTAATCCTCCATTTGCCTGTTAGTTCCCCAGTATACAGAGCCCTTATTCATGCCCAATAGTCTAGTTCCCTGCCCTTACTTTCTTCAATCTCTAGTTGTCAACCTTTTGCTAGTCTCAATTAGTAATAAGTGACAGCTGTCTGAATTTAGGTCCAAAATTTTAACATTGGTATTATCATTCAGTGAGATATGCAAACTCAGTCTGAACTCAAATGTGTGCAAGATGCAGAAAGTCTACATGAACAATTCAGTGAAAAGGAACTACATTCCACCAGTGTGTGTCTATGGCCTAATTGCAGTTGATACCTTGCCAGAGAGTCCTCAACAAAAGACAACATCACCTCAAATCCTGATGAAAGAAAGAAGGCAAAGAGGAAAACATAAATCCCAAGGGATGAATTTTATACCAAATTACTTAGGAACCATCATCATTTCAAGACCCTTTATCATTCACCTGGTTTCAGATACATGCGTGTTGCCAACTCCAACGATGTGTTTCTTAAATGAGGTACAAGGCCTCCTAGGATATGATGGTAACATGGCAGACCATCAGCATGTAGACTCCTCAGCAGAAGCTTCTCTGTCTCGTTGCGAGCACCTGAGACAACAAAGTCAATTCTTGAATTTTCTTTGTGTTGTTTGATGCTCATTAGAAACAGAAACAAACATTCTTATGGGTGATACCAGAGGAAAGCTTCTGTTGTTTTGATCAAAATATTTATCCTCTGTACAGTCATTATTGGTAAATCCCAGCATGTCACATTCAGCAATATTTTTTTATGAGGTGTACAAAAGGATATGTTAGCATGTTGGCTAACACCTGTAAACCTATAGCTGAAGGGATATGGTCTGTAATTTTAGAGATATCCTGAAATTGATTTATGTGATAGACAAATTGGACCCACTAAAAAGTCAATTGTCAGTCTCACCATAAGTGCAAAGAATTTGTCTTTCTGTTTTTCTGTGCTTTTATTGTCTTGACAAGCATTCATCTGACTGACTTTACACTTGGTAGGTGTGTTGTCGAGGATGCAAAGGAAGTGCAGTCATGAGTGTGAAGTTATTTGGATGAGTGACTGGCTGACGAACCTAAGGTGAGCTGTGCAAGGGCAAAGGCCAGGCTGAGAGGTGATAGCACAATATTTGGCTGCTGTGGACCAATAGGAAGCTTCTCCAGCAGGTCTAAACCCAGTTTCTCTATAGTGCCGCCTATTTCTCTGTATTCCTCAAGACTATGAATTCCTCCACAGCCATGAACTTTCTCCACTGTCTCTTCCTCTTCTTCTAAAGGACTGGAGACATCAGGAGCTCCTGGGGTCGGCTCCTCCTAAAGGCAGAAGGACAGACAGGGTTCACTTTCTGAAGATGTTCAGTTATATACAGGACAAATAGAAATAAAAAAGGTATTTTCCAAGAATGAACTTCTTACAGCCAGTCCTAGACACCAGAGATAGATCAAGGTAAGAAGAAGACACAGCTTCATTTCCAAAACAACCAGCCTGAAAAACATGGAGAGGCAGCATGAGCAACAGTAGATGATTATAAAACATGGCCTGTACTGGAAATTTTCTTCTGGAAACCAGGAACCAATCAGTGAGGAGTCAGACATGTCAATACCTACAGCAAAAGACAATAATCTTTATCTGTAGCACCACATAATATATATAATATATATATATAAACACAAGAAAGCCGTTTAACTGGGCTTTTTAATTACATCCTGCAAAATCTTTTTGAAAAAAGGAGCTTCTCCTTATATTTTGAAAATGGTTCCTTTCAAACACTGGTGACCACCTGAACACAAACATTAAGACCACCACAACCAAGTAGAGGACTGAAACTGTATCTGTCTTAGGAACGTCCTGGAAAGTTAGCATGTTCTTTAGCATAATATGTTAGCATTTATTTTAAAGCTTAGTTGCAGCTCACAGAAACTGGTGTCCTGTTGTAATATAATTTTGTCCTGTTAGTGCTGCTCCAGGAAAAATCAATGAATCACCTGAGTTGTAAAGATTCTTCCTCTGGGTGTCCACACTAAATTTAATCAAGTGTTGTAAATATATTTTAGTCTGTAAGAGTTTTATCCATGGACTTTCACTGTTGTCAGGGATTGTCAAAAATGTCAAATGTTTTTCATCAAAATGCTACCTGTCAGTCTGCTCAGTAGGTTTAGAGTCAATCGAGGTTTCACATACGCCTGCTGTGTTTGCCAGAAGACTAAAGGTTACTGTTTCAGAGCCTATTTTTTGGCTGAGCTATGATACACTGAATACACAGAAAACAAAACACACTGAACTACATGAACTTCATAAATTTACCAGGACAGGATCAGACCAGGCTGTGAGGATGTATGGATCTATGGAGTTTCATCTTCTCTCTCTCAGATGTTTAATTTCAATGTGTCTTTATAACGTGCAGATTATTTTAGCAGCACTGACACTGATCTTGAAAATCACCCCACCCACACGCCAAATCAGGACACAGTTGAAAAAGGTTTTGGTGAAATGAAAGAAAACTCACCTGGCCTGTGTGTGATATGGAGGCAGATGATGAGAAACTAAAATTGGTTAAAAGATCAGATGAATAAAATAAGAGTAAAAACAGAGATGGTCGACCTTCTCCAGGCTGGGCAGCGTAGTGGCTGGACTCAACCACTGCCGCCCCCTTTTTGGACAGTTAATAATCAACCCTGGACTGATCATGGCTGCATCTGTAAAACTGAAGACAAACTGTCTGTCAGTTAACAGAAACATTAGTTCCACAATAATAACTTAAGAATAATTCTAACATCATATAATCTCACAATCATTACAGTAAGCCTTTTATGCAATGATTATGAACTATTGATTATAATTAGAAAATCATAATGAGACATGGAGACAGTTTGCATATTTAACCGAACTCTAACAAGTAGGGAACATAACAAGTCAATAATATTTCCAATTATGCATAAGAATTCAAATATTTCTGGTCATTTCTAATTTTTCATCAGTCTTTCACTGATTGACAAATGCTGCTACATAACTATCAGCCCTTCGTCCACTTATGTTTTAACTTAAATGAAGCTAACCAAGCTAAGTTAGACTGAACTAATCCAGCACTCATTTCAGTGAAATGAGCTGAAAGTGAGTATTTCATCTACTTTGTGCACTGAATCGTCCTTCAGCTTTGTGCCTTCATGGCGCTCTGCACATACATCCAACAGAGAGAGTGGGCGAGTATTTGTCTTGTTCTGACCGCCTGAACAAGCTAAACGCCCCCACAATGCAGCGCTGTGACAAACAGGGTCCTTCCTTCGCCTCTGTTCACCTTCATCCCCCCGATTTAACTTCAGAGCACAAAGTGAATCAGACAAAGGCAGAAAAAAAAATACGCCAGTCAGATAAATCACTGTCCAATTCAAGCATCTGTTTCTTTACTGTTCAAATGAACACGGTGACACGTTCACACATCTGGAATCTGTTTGACTGAAGGCTGAACTCAAAAATACACTGGAAGAGCTGATGCTTCAGTTTTAGAGACTAAAAATCTAACTATTGTTTAGAAAATGTTTCCCTCGAGATGACAGTCCAGTAAAACCTTTGACAATACTGTTCTTGAACGGTTTTGGGAAAATCTCCTCTTCAGGTTCCAAAGTGTGGTGGAAGAAGATTAAAATTAGAGCAGCACATCAGAGATGTTGAACTGTCCATATACATTTGGTACTGTGGTTTATTTCAGAGCTTTAGAGTGAAAGAAACAATCACAGTATTTTAATAAAAGAAAGAAAACCCATCCAACTCCTCCCACTCTGCTGCCTGACTTCCAGTAATAACAGACACATCTGCCAGCTGAACACACACACACACACACTCTCTAAACCGAGTGATAGACAACAAGACGACGAGAGCTGAAGAAAATCTGTTTAGTTTTTCACGTCGAGCTTTACTGGCCTTGTCGGAGCTGAGGATGAAAAACAAAAACATATCATATCAACATGTTTAATGAAGTCATTAGGGTGACTTCATTAAAAAATACTGTAGATTTTCATTAGGAGGTGCCACATTTTCACTCACTGAAACATGGATTTAATCCTGATTATCTTAATTATTTATGACCTTTTCAGTGTAATTGTTGGTTCAATTCAGGTGAAGGTTTCATCTTACAGTTCCCTACTTAGCCTGTTTTTATTGATCAGAATGAAAAAGGGTTCACCAGCCTTCAGTGTGAATCAAATGTCTTATCAAGTGCAATTAGAAATAAAAACACTTATCACACCTTCACATAAAGTCTGAACTTCTGATGCATAAAATGTGACTTTTATTTATTCAAGTGTCATTTATGCTGCTACTAAAAGTACAAACAGATGACATCTTAAAGGACAGTAAAATGACATGAAGCCTCTTTCAAAGTCACTTTTCACAAACTGATGGTACGTCTGTGTGTCACCATCTGTGTCCATCTTCCTCACATGGTGCTCAGTCTGCAGCTGTGGTTGAATCTGCAGAGTTATGTTATATGACTGCTGTATCTGACCACTATTTAATGTCCATATTAATTCAGCATCAGACGTGACAGATATCAATAACCAACATCAGCCAGGTTCTTTCACACAGCTCTGTCATGTACTTAGTTTTTAAACTTACCAAACTTCTCAGACTGTCACAGCCCAAAGTGTCTTATATTATTATGAAGTTATAACAGTATTGCAGTGGTTTTGTGTTGATCTGCAGTCACTGCAGTCCTATAATACAATAAAACTTGACCATAAAGTGAATCTTTTCTCTACACTTTTGATTGTTAATGTGTCTCTTTGCTCTATGTTTATTATTCTGTTGCTTCATGCTGCTTCATTCATGGTTTGGATGCTGTTTATTTAGCTGTTGTTGTTGTTATTTCTACATTAATTAGTGTATCCTGTTTGTCTTATATTTTATATTAGCAGAGTTTACCTGGGACTTTGTCCTTTTTAAAATTATTTGGTCGGTCACATTAACAGAAAAGTTGGTGAGCGTCCACCAGATGACAGCAGAGGATCAGCTGAGGAGACACTGCTCTTTTTTCTCAGAGACGAACGTTTGAGCTGAACAGAAGCAGAATGAAAATTTATTTGATCCTGACTGAAGCTTATGGTGTCTTTTCTGTTAAATCAATTGAAGCTTCATCTTTGTGATCAGCAAACAGCCATCAGCAGAATAAATCATACAGCAGTGAAGCATTTAATAGTTCAGACCTTCATCACAGTCCTGATGGGGTTTGATCTCCATCCAAGAGAAGTTTTAATTTATCCCCTTTTCCAGTTTCCTTTGACTTTTCAGATTTGTTAAAAAAAAGTGAAAACAAATTCTGAGCTGTAAATGAGGATTTCTTCATTTATTTCTTCTCGTCTGAAAAATCTGAAGACGTCTAGTCATCAGGAAGATGACCTGGAATGCAGAAGAGCAAACAAAGACAGGACAGGTGGGATGAGAAGAGGAAAACAGAAGATGTATGACAATGAAAAGAAAGGAGACAAAGAGCTTTTTACAGGAGAAGAGACTAAGCAACGCATGAATGTTGTAAAAGACAACTTTCATCCTCCTTTCAGTAGTCTGAAAGGATAAAAGAAGTTACAGTTTGATGACTGATCAAATTTATTGATCCTGTGCAGACCTGACAGCAAATAAGTATTTTTTATTCTTGTTCATTCATTCATTAATAAAACTAATGTTCAGCACCATATGTAATCAATCTTTAGGATGATTCAACACCAAGACTTCAGTCCAGGAGTCAGTTTTCTCTTTAAATGATTATAAATCAGGTCCACAAACTTCGTAAAAAACATCATGATCATCTCAGAGCAGAACAAACTGAGAAAAATCAACCGATTCGTCAAGTTTGCGCTGGAAGATAAAAGGTGAATCTGACGTAAAACAGGAGATCTGATTTCCTCTCCAGTGTTTACACTGCTGAGTTTAGATAAAATCTGGAGGGACGCAATGTGAGTGTGTGGCTCACATAAAGTTAATATTTATTTTGTCGGCCGTGAAATGCATCACAAATGTGTTAGAGAGAGAGAGAGAGAAAGAGAGCGACAGAGACAGACAGACAGACAGACAGACAGGCAGACAGAGTTTGAGCAGTAAAGAGAGAAGAGGCTCGTCCACACAGCTGATCTCTGACTTACACTCATCATCATCTTCATCATGTCGGTTCTTCCTCTGCGGGTGAAAATTTTCAGGCAGCTCTGGAGGTTGAAGGGTGTCGTCATCCTCGTCTGCAGCCCGTTCATCCTGCTGCCGCTCGCCGTCAGCACCACGGTGAGACCACTTCACTGACTGACTTCAATCACCACTTTGCTGAACAGTAATCAGTTTAAATGATCAGATTATAAAAGACTGACCAGTTAAAAATCCCAGTTAACTGAGTTTGATCACTTTAAACTAAGAGCACACCAACAAATTCACCAAATTAATGATATAACTGATATCTGCTAATATCTGACCAATTAAATAAACCAGTTCAGTTTGAGGATTCCAGTTGAGGTAAATGTAAAATACCACAGTGCAGAAATACTCCATTACAGGTAAAAGTATCAGAATACCACAAATGAAAATACTCATTGTACAAAATCATTTTCATTTTAATGAGATATTAATGCCTTAATCTTTGATAATGTAGCTGGTGGAGATGGAGATCATTTCAGGACTTGCCGCCAGTTTGATAATGATGAATAATAACATTTTGTCATATTTTATTGGACTTTTCACATTCAGAATCTATAGTGCTTTAAAATGTAGTGGAAAACAATTCCCTTTGAATGTAATACTGTTCTATCCCCCCGCCCAAAAAAACAAAAAACCAAACAAAAAAAACAAAAGTTAATTACCTTTAAATTGTGCTTAATTGCAGTAATTGGATCCATTTATCCTCTTGAACATTATCTGAGCAAAACAACAGATCTAACCTGTTTAACCATTCACAGCTTCAGACTGTTGTTTGTTCGGCAGGTTTGTTCACAGTTTTCTGTCACTGATTGACAAACAGAGTTCGAACTGTTTAAAAGTTCACCCTCATAAGTTACTAAATGAAACAGAGCCGTTTCTCTCTTCCTGATGGTGGAAGAAGTTCTCAGATTTGTAAAAGTGCAGCAATCAACGTCCAACAGTTTTAGTATTAAAAGATACTTAAAGTGAGGAAAAGTATTGATTTTGCAGGAAAATGGGTTTTATTTTACTGCATTATAATGTTTGCTGCATTCATATTTTCATCACGTTGGTGTTGCAGGTGGAGCTGGATGTTGTTCTGTACTTTCTATATCTAATAAACTAGTTTAATAATTTGAATCAACAAGTAACTAAAGCCGACAAATGTAATGGAGCAGAAGTAGAAGGGAATGCACAAAGTCCAAATACCTAAAAATTTGTTACTTTCCACTGCAGAAAAAGAAGAAAAACACCTGTTCTAAACTAAATGGCTTCAATAACTTTTCCCACAAATCCACAGAGGTGTGTGTGTGTGTGTGTGTGTGTGTGTGTGTGTGTGTGTCTTTACATGAATGAAAGTTAAGACAAACAGTCAGTGT
>JAOXYL010000078.1:22938342-22955098 GCA_028564955.1 Terapon puta
GACCTAGCGTGTGTGGATGGGCCGAGCGTGTGTGGATGGACTGATGTCGGTGCTGGAGATAAAAACTTTTTTTTAGATAAAGTTTCCATCAGGATCCTTAGATTTTAGAATTTCATCAGGACGAGTGCTGAACAGTTTCCAGTTTGAATAAAGGTCTCAGACGGACAGGCGGTTTTCGCAGAGTGACACTGATCAGCCGACAAACACAAAACAGTTTAGAACTGCCTGTTGGGAAAAAGTTAATAAAAGGAATCCATATATGAACTCTATTGCTGTTTTCATTTGTCAAGCAGCTGATTCCTTCTCAGTGACATTGCCATGAGTTGCTTCGTGGAGGTAAAACACTTCAAGACAGATCAGGAAATCTAGTTTGTGATCTGTAAACTGACAAACTGGATTTATTCCGAAACAAAAGTTTTTTGCACTTCAGTCAGAATAAACTCCATACTGGAGCTGCAAACATCTTTCAGAGAAGACGTTTGTGTTTCAGAATGAATCTAGTTTAAAGCTCACAGCAACAACAAGATTTTCTACCATCTGATGAGTTTTTATTTTCAGCTTTCATCCTGTTGGTCTTGCAGGGCTGTCATGTGTACACAGTCCTGGATGTGGATCTGAATCTCATCAATAACAGGCTGAGAAGAGTCTGTTGCTTCATAGGCACTCAACGTGTTTGAATTAATGTAACAGACAGCAAATGAATACACATGTATTATTATTGTTTGCCTTTATTATAATAAACAATTTAAAATCTGAAGCTTTTATTTCCTTTTGATTTCAACTGACATTAATCTTTCCTCCAAGCTGAACAGAAACTTCTTTAATCATCAGAGGCCTCTGATTGGTGTCAACTGGATTTTGTGGAGTTAAAAAAACAGTCTTGTTAAAATCATGTTTTTCACATTAGTTAACTGTATTACACTAATAGACTGACTGTTTCAACCAACATGCAGAGGGATATAAATACATAGTTGATACATACTGCCCTTTATTTTTTAAAAAAGAGTGAAAGTTGTCAAAACATTGTAGTCTGATTTAAACTTAAATCAAGTAAATTTATAGTTAAATAAAAACCTTTAAAACCTTTTTGTCATCCAAAAATATTTCAGACATTTAGATTTCCTTCCTTTTCCTTTTCCTCCATTTGTCCCCCAGAGGGGAATTACACAGTGGAAAGTAGTAAGAATGCAAGACAGAATAAAATAAGAATAATAAAAAATAGAAATAAAAGAATCCACCAAAAAATAAAACTTACACAGCCACGATAAATGCAATAAGATATTTCTTGGATGAAGTTCAGACCAGCTGAAGTTTTTCAAAGATTAATTTTCACTCACTTACATTGCGAAACTCTGCCCCTTTTATTGTGAAAGATTGTGTCGGAGGTTGTTTAACCTTCACAGGAACCGTTTGGACCTGTAACGATTCTCCCCGTAACACCTTCCGGCCTGTCACAAACGCAGCGGTGTTGTAACGTAAACTGTCCCCGCTCCGCAGAAAGGTTCCCGCCTTTACACTTCAGTGATGTTTTGTTGATTTCCCCAGCGAAGTGGCAATAAAGACTGACGGTAAGACAGATTTGATCTATTAGCGCTGATTAATTATGGTGCTTTGTATAGAAGTGTGTCTTTTAATATAGCTATATTCTTTTTAATATGGATACGTAACGAACGAGATTAAGAAGTGCGTAGTCTTTTAGTGAGCACGCGCAGTTTAGTTTAAACACACACAATATACATATGTATATATATTTTTTAAATATATGTATTATGTATTGGCTTTTTGCTTAACAAGATAAATGTAAACATTTGAGATCGTCCTGAATGAACTATTTTACTGGACCTGGACTAAAATACTTGTACTGTGTATAAAATACTCCAATAACAGAACAGCAGACACCACATTGCTCTGTATCGAAAGAAGAGATGGACAGTAAACGCAACAACATTACCATCCCTTAATTTCAGGAATATCATGTTAAAAAAACATATTTTAAACCCAGTAACAGCAAACCGTGATGCTGCAGAGAGAAGAAGAGAAACTTCTCATGAAGTCTGATAAAGTTTGAAAGTTGCAGTAAAGTCCCAGAAAGAGACTCAAAGTAAAAACAGATGCTGAGTATGTGCATGCACTCAGTGTTTTGACCCCCTCCCGTCAGGACGATGCTACAGAGGGTGGCGGTGGTCGGTGGGGGGGCGGCGGGGCTCTGTGCAGCCAAACACATCCTGTCCCGTCCCGGCAGCTTCGCCCCCCCGGTGGTGTTCGAGCTCAGCGACAGTGTGGGGGGCACCTGGTGCTACGACGACCGGGTGGGGACGGACGACAAAGGACGGCCGATCCACAGCAGCATGTACAGAGACCTCCGGTGAGTAATGGAGTACTTCTACTCAAGTACTTCTACCCCAGTGCAAATTAGAGCTACTTATTTTCACTGCATTTATCTGACAGCTCTGCTCCCTTTACAGATTAAATATTTTTACACAAAACATCTCAAGAATTTATAAGCTCTGATGTTGTGTAATCGATTACTGACAAGATGTGAAAGAGTAAATTCTATTTATCTATTATCTATTAATCTCGTTTTTTCTTACACTTCTTGTTACTGTACAGTCCTCTTTACTCCTCATGCTGTATATTTCTCTGCTGAGTGATTGTAAAGGATTATTTTATTTTATAGTTTAAACTCCATCAGTTTGTACAGGATCATCTGAAACCATCAATCCATTCGTCAATAAAAACTCTCCTGATGATGTTTGAAGTTATTTTTCCTGTCAAATCATTTGATCTTCTCAGAGGTTTCAGCTTTTGTTCTTTCCCTCTGAATGATGTGAATGATTATAATGTGAATAATTTGGAGGTTCGAGGATCGTGAAGGTGTCACTTTGGGCTCACTCTTTTTACAAAGTAAACAATCAATCAATGGATCAATGGAGAATAGAATCCGCAGCTTGATCCAGAATGAAAATGCAGTCTGAAAATACATACTAGCTGCAAATGATCTATCCTGCTTTTACACTAACAAAGAGGAAAAATCATCTAATGAGAGAACAGACAATAGGATAATACTTTACTGGGGACTTTAATATATGGACTTAAAATGCATTTACATAAAATGCAGAACTTTTACTTGTACCCAAATATTTATGTCAAAGTACTAGTTTACTTACCCTTTCTTAAGTAAAGGATCTGTGTGTTTCTTCACAGTTTGAATGAAAAGCTCTTTGTCTCCTGACTCTTCCCAACAGGACCAACCTGCCCAAAGAGGTGATGATGTTCCCTGATTTCCCCTTCGAGCCCCGGCTGAGCAGCTTCCTGCCCCATCAGGAGGTTCAGAGGTACCTGGAGAGTTACTGCCAGAGCCACCACATCCGGCCTCACATCAGGGTGAGTCAGGAGGCACGAAGGTGATTCTTCTGCAGTGTTAGCAGGAAAGAAAGGAGTGAAAAACAACAGGAAATCAAGTTTGAAGTATTGTAAGTAAACAGAAGATAATCTAATCTAATGCAACACGAAATAATCTGTTCAAATTGGAGGAAGAAACTGAATCCCACATCAGTGCTGATGGATGACATCCATGCATATCGATTAGAGTCCTGAAACAAATAGTAAATAAAGAACAATGCTGAGACTCGATTCATTATTTAAGCCATTCTTCAAACAAACATTTCATTCATTCAGCCAAATGGACGAATGAGCAGAATAACTGCCACAGTTATAAATGAACTGAATCAGGTTTAGAGTGGATGCAGAGGCGTGTCTGTGGATGATAACGCTTCAATGATCTGCTTCCTACTAAACATGGAAAATCTGCCGTTTCTGTACAAATACCAAATTTATTTTGATGTATTTATGATGAGAGCCCTGCAAACTTTTATCTACTAGAAACAAACACATTTAATCTTGTTTGAATTAAGATGTTCACCTTAGCTTGTTAAAGGATTCGAAAGATATAAACAAACAGTCCATTTTACACTTTTACATGTCGACCAACGATTCATGAGGAAGGTCACCTGAAGGACTGATCAGAAGTGAAAATACAGCTCAGCCTGATGCTTCACCGTGAGCCTCCTCTCTGTGTCTGCTTCAGTTCAACACCGTGGTGGAAAAGGTGAAGCCCGTTGTCGTGACAACAGAGGGCAACGAGGCCAGGACAACGTGGGAAGTGACATCATCCGATTCGTCAGGTGGTCAGAAAACAGAGAGTTTCAACTCGGTCTTTGTCTGCACGGGGTGAGATCAGTAACATCCAGTTTATTCAGACTTATTTTCTTTAAACTGAATGACGGATTTATTACCTGATTCTCTGAAATGTTTCATGAATCACTTTTAAATGTGCTTGTTTGTTTGTCAGACACTACTCGGACCCGTACGTCCCAGACATACCAGGGATAGAAAACTTTAAAGGTACAGTCGTGTAATCTGTGGGATTATATTGCACTGACATGATACATACTGGAAACTCAATCTACACGTATATAAAAATATAATATATGTTGCAGTCATATTATCAGTACTACTCTGTGCAGCATGGTGAAATTCACTTCCTGATAAGATGTACATTTCAAATCTAAATAAGATGTACATTTCAAATACATCTTCAAATCAAACTGTAGAGTTAATTACAATAAAGAAAATGTTTCTTCAGAGAAAGCAATCAAGATTTGGAGATTTGATTTTTTTTCTCGTTTGATGGAGCTAGGCTAGCACTTTCCCCTTACATTCAGTCTTTGTGCTAAGCTAGGCTAACCGGTCGTCTGTGTGTTTGTAGGAGAGGTGCTCCACAGTCACGCCTACAGGTGTGCAGAGCTGTTCTCAGGTCGCTCCGTGGTCGTTCTGGGCGCCAAAGCTTCAGGATTGGACATTTCCATCGAACTGGCCAAAGTTGGCGCTCAGGTAACAGACAACGTGCTGCTGTTGTTGATTTTGTGTATACGTATGTAAACTTCACAGTGACAGCGCTTTGTCAAGTTAGACTTTTATAATAGTATAACAGGAAAGAGTCGCTGTGTGATCATCCAAATGTGTTGTTGGTGTTTTCACTGCACATAAACACAACCAGCCTGAATCTTGATCTCAGTGTTGGGCCTTTGTTGAAGCATTTGAATTTATCATACAGGGGACCCACCAAACTATTTTGCAGACTTGCAAAGAGTTTACATGTACAAGTGTCATTTAAATTCAATTTCAATGGCACACAGTGTTCAAGAGCAAATTTATGTCAAGTAGACTGAAAAAATGAGGAAATTAGCTAAGTTAACTGTCTTATCTTTTTTCTGTCTGTCTGCTTGTCTGTCTCTCTGCAGGTGATTCTCAGTCACGGTCGTCCCCGTTTCACCTTCCCTCTTCCCTCTGGGATTAAACAGTCCAGTCCAGTTGTGGCGGTCGAGGACGACGGCAGCTTTCGCTTCCAGGTTACTAAAGTCGGCTTTGGTTCCTGCTGTGTCCACGTAGAAAACATTACAGAGGATATAAATACTGATTCATCAGGATAAACCTTTTGTTCTCTCTCTACGATCACTTCTGCCGGCGTTTTAAGAACAAATCTGTTTGTATGAGTGTTTTTTTTTCACGAGGATGTTTGTTCCATCATATTTAAATCACTTATCCTGATCCGACAGCATTTTAAATGAAATCTGCCTGTTTCAGGACGGTTCTGTGGCTCGGGCCGATGTCCTGCTGTTCTGCACCGGGTACAACTTCAGGTTTCCGTTTCTGGACGGGGCTGAGCTGGGTGTGGAGATCCAGGACCAGCTGATATCTCCCCTGTACCGCCTGATGATACCCCCGGCCTTCCCCTCACTCTTCTTCATCGGCATCAGCAAAATGATCTGTCCCTTCCCCAACTTCAACTGCCAGGTGAGTTCAGGAAGCAAACCAGCAAATCCCAAGAGATAAAATCAAGAGAAAGAAGGGTTAACAAACGGGTAGTGATATTCTCAAAGTGGCTGTTCCAGAATAAAGGAGCAGCAAAATATTAGGTTTTAAGAGGTAAAGCCTCATCACAAGGTTCAACATCTGCTGGAGTCCACATTTCCTGACAGCAGGTGAAATGCCCACAAGTCGGTCAGTCGGTGTGTTCATTTATGGTTAAGTTTCAGTTTTCGCACTTTTCAGACTGTTTGGATTATGTGTAGCTTCACAGAGTCAGATGATGATTAGAGATGCAGGAAGCAGCAGACACACAAAGCAGAATGAGAAAAAGGACTGAACCTTTGGCACACCGCCTGACGAAGAGTGATTATTAATTCAGCATTTATTTTCATTATTGATTCATCTTATTTTATTGATTATTCCAATTATGACTGGTCCATAAAATGTCAGAAAACAGTGAAATGTTGCTGAAAGGAATTGTGGGAAACATTGAAGCATTTATGGCACATGGAAAGAAAGTAGGTTCACCAACAATGTCTGCTGGACTATGTGTAACACAAATGATGGTAATAACAACTAACTTAATTAGTACGGCACCTTTTGAAAGGCCTTATGTCAGACTGTATATTCATAAAACACACAATCAGCTGCATGACTGTGATGTGAATCTCCTGTTGCAGCACATCCCAAAGTTTCTCTTTTGGATTGCCACATTCACTGACACTTAATTCACCTTTCCTCTTAGTCCTGATCTCAGTTTGCCTAAATTAGTTGCTGCCATGTGATTGGTTGATTAGATAGTTGCCTCAATGAGCAGCTGACCAGGTGAACCTGATAATGTGGCTGGTGAGTTTTTAGATTACTGATGAAATGAAACCACAGACGGATCCAACGAGAGTCCAATGGAGGGTTTGGTGGGTTTTAAAACCAGTCTGATCTCTGCAGGTCCAGTTTGCTCTGGCCGTGTTGGACGGCTCTGTTATTTTACCGACTGTGGTCCAGATGGAGGATGAGGTACGGCGAGAGCAGCAGGCGAAGCTGGAGCGGGGCGTCCTGCACCGCCACCTGCTGACAATGCAGCAGGAGCAGTGGGAGTACTGCCGGACGCTGGCTCGCACCGCCAATTTCCCACCACTGCCGCCAGTTGTTCAGAGCCTGTACGAGGAAGTGTCGAGACAGCGACAGATTCACCCCGAAAACTACCGAAGGCTGAACTACAGGCTGAACAGTGACACCCAGTGGGAGCTGATCGAGTGAAAACATGATAAGAAACTTTACGTTGATTTTTTTACAATTACGAAACCTAACTCCAGCGAATCGTATAATGAAGCTCATTCTGCTGTCAGAGGTTTGATTCACCTCTGAGCTCATTTATACGCTGGAAATCTGTCAGGTGGCTTTAAATCAGTGCTGATGAAGGTCCATATTGAACTTAACAAAAAGTCCTTTGAAATCTCCGGTAAGGCCTGAGTGTATACCAAAGCTTTTTTCTTTCTCTGGTGAGCTCTTTGGAGGAACAGTGATTTTTTTTCAGATGAGATGTTTTGGTTGCTACAATACTGAATATTCGTGTGTGATTATGAGTAAGTGTCGTGAGCACAGACTGTATATCATACTCATATAAACTCTATGGTTGCAAGTAACTAATTTTACAGATAGTTATGATATCAAAAGACACTAAACATAAAAAATGTGTCCTGAAGCTGGTCAGGAGAGAGGATGGTATGCTTTGGTTTGTGAAACTTTTTGACCTCTGTTTTCCTCACGTGAAGTTTTGCGACCACAAAGTAACACCAAACAAGCATAAAGTAAATATACTCCACTGGTAAAACACTCTTTGGTGCAACACTTTGGTCTACACCAAATCACTGTTGAATTAACTATTAGACGGATTTCCATGAAATATTTGCACAAACATTCACGTTCCCCAGAGGATAAACTCTACATTTTCAGTATAGACTGAAATATCCCAAAATCTGCTTGTGTGATTATCATGAAATGTGGTTCAGCCATTCATGTTGCCTAGGATGAGCTGTAATAACTTGGTGGTTCCCTAACTTCTCATTTATCGCCGCCGTCAGGTCAGCATTCTGATTTGCTTTATGACCTCCTGCAGCTCTAAAAACATACTGCATACTTTGTGCTAACTGACAGGATAACAGCTTAGACTGAGCTGTGAACATAGTAAACATAGTAAAGTACCTTAAACATCAGCATGTGAGCATTTTCAGTGTTTTTCATCTCTGCTAATGTTGGCGTTCACTTTAAAGAAGCACCGTGTCTTAAGATATATATATTCAGTGCAGCTGCAGAGCTGCCTGCTGCTGTTTTCTGATGGAGGTTAAGGCTGCAGAGTGTGAAGACGGCATGAAGCAAGTTGAAGAAGGACTCCGTTATCTGCTGCTTTTCATCAATACATGACTAACAGAGACTTTTCAATCGTTAGCCTTCTGCTCTCTGCGATTACGTAGCATTAATATGAATCTTTGAGAATTCTGGTACGCTGAAGCACAAATCAAACCTTCTTCCGTTGATATTGATAGATCTCTCTCTACTTTAAAACCGATGGTGCCTTCTTCTTGTGAACATTTAATGATCATTGAATGTCTGGAATGTGTTCTTTTGTATGTGGTTTGATCTGACAATTGTTCATTCAATACTACCTCATTCATTTTAATAAACTTCTTATTTTAAATTCTTTTCAAACTGTTGTCAGTTTTCTGTATTTAGTTCACTAAAGAGCTGTACAGGTGTGTTGTTGGGATCATTGGTGAGAAAATCAAAGTACTTTTATTCAGAATATTTATTTAAAATCATCCATCATCACCCTCCATCAAAGAACAGCTCTTTGGTGTCCATCTGTTGGTGATTCAACTGAAACATCTCAACAAGTTAAACTTCTTCTGTGATCCTCTGACTTTCATACCGTCACGTTAGCCTCACTGAACTGTCTGATCAGCAGTGTAATATTTCATTTCTTTGGGACCCTCCAACTTCATGAACATGTCAAAACGTGAGGTACACTTTCATTTTGGTAGTTAACATTAATGTTCATCATTACTCTTTATATGCCCCAAAGTAAACAACGTGAGAATAAGACATCATATGAGTCACGTGGATCACCTGTAGATTTGAACCTGAGTGGTTTTGCTCTGTTTACATGTAGTTTCTGTACATTCAACCTGTTTTAGTCATGAAAAAAGTCAGAGTTTTCCATATGAATGTTTCTGTGGACAAATGGCACCAGTGCCACTTTATATAAGAAAGAATTTGATCATTGGGACTTAAAGTGTGTGGTTTCTTTCTGGTCTTTCGTCCAGAGGCTGAGCAGATTAGTCTGTGTAGACAAATGGAGATGATCGTTGGGCTCATTAATCATTTCTGAGAGCGAACGGACCCACACGTTAACCATGAACAAGGCCGAGGACACAGACAGCTGATGTCAAGAACAGACTTTAATCCTGATACTGCGCCACGAAATGTCAAATTACACAAGTGCAAAAAATGAGGTCTTACATCACAGACTGACCTGAGCTGGAAACAACAGCAGCAGCAACAACAACAACAACAACACATGAAGCAGGAACGTGCAGAGTGTTAAACTTTTCAACTCATTCAGACAGCAGGTCGGGAACATGTTCAGTGTTTTAGCTGACATTTAAAGGGAGTGCCACCTTTTATGAGAATCACATTTATAACATTTTCCAGGAGAAATTCACTAACAGTGAAAAACAAAACAAAGTCAGCAACTCATTCTTGCTCCACAGAACAGAGTCCAATTTGATGCCACAGGGTCAAAGGTCAACTTTGCTGTTTCTGGCCAACTACAGGAAGGCGACTGAAATGAGTCTTTAAACTGAGCCCCCTTTTAATCTCACTGGTGACAATGGCTTCACGTGGACAGAAATGAATAGGTGAAAATCACTTAACAAATAATTCTCAGAATAATAATTTGTGCCCTGGATGGTAGAAATGGTTTAAGAAAAAACCCAATCCTGGAAAATTTAATGAGTTAATCATCAAAGTAATCTATACTTCCAAGCTTTTAAAATACAGGAAATATTATGTTTTTCTCACTTTCATATAATTGTAAAATAAATTTCTTTTGGAATTTTGGTTGGACAAAATAAGACATTTAAAGGTGTCTCTTTGACTATTGGTGTATTTTACACCAGTTCCTGGCATTTTTTATTAAAGATTAAGATTTTTTCTTTTAAATAAAAAGAAAACATAACAGATGATAATAAAACAATAAGTAATCTCTTTCCCCAAATTAAACTAAAACGAGTTTTCTGTTTGTCCCAAATCTGTATAACATGCTGATCTTCATAGTTCACGTTACTTTTCAATATTACAGGGAAAGGAAAATTAAGATTTAATACTGTGTGGAGCAGTTTCACAGCCACCTACAGTTTATTTTAATTTAGTGCAATTTGTGAGTTGCATTGCAGGAGAAAAGTGAAAATAATGTGGATTCGGGACACTGTAGCAGCCTAAATCACAAGAATATCACATATCTCAAAATCTAAATAAAGCCACGTTGAAACCAACTGGTCCCCGAAGAGCAGATGCATTTCCTTTTAATGCTTTTAATTCATTCATTCATTCATTCATTCATTCATTCATTTAAGGGCATCACTGAATATTTTGAGGATAGGAAGTGACAAAAAAAAAACTTCATCTTGATTTAGTGAACGAGTAATTTGAGGACAGCTAGTTTAAACAAACTCCATCAGGCTCCACACATCGATCCAGGACATGCTGCTCATTTTCACTGTTAAATCCAACGTAGGAGCTACGAGTACACAGTGTTTTTCTAAAAATGACATTTACAGTTTGTTATAGAACAGTTATTTCTCACCGACAGTGTCATTTATATGTGACAGTCTGATGTCTCAACAGTAGTGCTGGGTATTAAATATGTTTTTGGTACTAACTGAAATGTGCCTGTCAAACTAAGTATTGTGAAGACTGGTGACATTAAATGTCTGGTTCAATTTCAAACATATTCTTTGATTAAGTTCCTCCTGATGTTAAAGCAGCTCTGTGAATTCTTCATGTTGACACCCCCATCACCATTTAGTCTGATGTGATGGAAACATCTGAGCCAATGGCAGCGTGAAGAGGAACTAAAAACTGCTAGAAGGTTGGTTGGGTCCATAAAGTCATTGGCTGACAGCTTGTGCACTGTTTAGTATCATTAATCCAAATATACATTTTCAATTTCTATTTTCTGGAAATTATTGAAAAAAGATTTAAATATTGCAAAAAATTGTTGCATTTGGCTTATGTGGAGCATTGTATCAATAAAACACAATTAGATGGACATTTAAGTCGTTAGATTGAGAGAATGAGGAGGCTGTAATCTTCCTCACATCAATACATAGAATGAACAGAAACGTCGGATCGCCATCACATTCATGGTTTTTCATCGTCTGAACTTGGCCTGGAGCTCTTTGAATTGATCATATTGTGTCCTGCATTGGCACCAGCTGACTGGAGAATTAGTTTCACCAGCTGTTTATCTCAATAAAAACAACTCCGGTGATAGAAACATTGTTTTCTTTTGAAATTTTTTTCACTTTTCTTTAAATTTGGTCAGAAAACGTATTATTGTATCTTTGAGCACTATACAATACCCAGCACTACTGAGCAGCTTGGTTAACTTCTGAATTTTTTTCCTGGCGCATCACACACTGTTTTAAGTCTTTTGTAAAGAAAGTTCTGAAACGTTCTAGAAAATGACCCTTGAAGATTTGGACTCATTTTCCATGTGCACCTCCCTCTCGACCTTCTCTGCTGCTTCCTGGTCTTCCTCTCCCACTCCCTCCCTTTTCAGGATCTTCAGTGGCCACCAGAGGGAGCCGTTCCGACGGTCTCTACGAACAGTGTGTTCAATGGGCCAGCAACAGGGGGCACCCTTATCTCCTGTCAGGAAGTAGAGGAGGGCGTTGAGCCAGGCATTGCAGGAGGCCAGTGGTCGGGTGACCTTGTAGCAAATGGAAACAGTCTTCATGACGTTGCAGCCACCAAGCTGTCCTCGCCGCAGGAGCAGGAAGAGCGTTCGCGTCACGTGAAAGGGCAGGAAGCAGAGTGCAAAGAGTAGCGTAATGGTTACGATGGTTTTAATGGATTTCCGTCGCCGCCGGATATAGTGCGAGTACTGTGATCCAGAGATGGAGACAGAGGTTCTCTCTCGATCTCTAACTCCTTCTGTTGCCCCATCTCCCACCGGACCATCTTCCCCACCCTCTATGGAACTAGGGGGGGAGCGCAAGGTCTGAAATATCGTCCTGACGACCTGAGAGTAGCACCAGGCGATGATGACAAAGGGCACAAAGAAACCCAGCAGGTGGAGGACGATGCCATACGGTACGTAATCGGCAAACTCTTTATCAATGGCATCATCCCAGCAGTTCATGTATCCCTCCTGGTCCTCCAACTGAAATCCAGTGCTGTTTCCACCCTCCCTCGCCCCTCCAGACCCGACAACTCCTCCGCCGCCTCCTCGCTGGAGGTACCCTGTCTGGGCGAACCTGAAGATTGGACAGGTGAGGATGAAGACCACTACCCACACCAAGGCACAGGTTCCCTTCACCACCCGTTTGCTCTCCAGTGTGATGGTCCTCATTGGATGGCAGATCCCCAGATACCTGTGGACAGACAACCAGAGGTGAGTTTGAATCCATTGCTTTAATCTCAGAACACTTGAGAGTATAAATAAAATCTGAGGTGCAGGAATGAATATTTAAACTAGTTAACCTACTAGTTAAGTGTAACAGTGGCCCATTTTCATGTTTGCTTCATGCAAATTTTTATTGACTTGTATACGACAGACAGACCCAAAAGAATCTAAAAGAAATATTTATTAAACATCTACAACGAGCAGTCAAACTGGACATTTGCTTCAGGAGGTTCAAGATCAGTGACAATTTGCTTTCTGATTTCTAGTTTTACTATTAAAGATTTCTAAAATGTTTCACTGTAGATTGTTTTCCAGCTTTTATCACCTTAAAATAAGGTTAGTATCTTCAATTTTAGCAGGGAACTTTACTTTTCTGAGGTGTCTATCAATTCCCTTTCACCACCCTAAGTGAATTTGTGCCTGTTTCACTCACTCAGGTCTTTCCATGAGCTTTTTGTGAACTTGTAGCGCCTCTTAAATGCGCTTTGCATCTTTTTAGGTTTTTTAGATGGATGAAACAGCTGATAGAAAACAGGGGCCCAACCTTATTAATATTTGTACAAAACTGATCCTTCCTTACAGACCTGAATCATGATGTTCAAACTGATCTCTGTTTTGTCACCAATGAGCTTCCGTACCCATACCAGGTTTGTATGGCTGAGCAAGAAAGCAGTTCAGCAACTTCTCTGATTGGATCAAAGATCAGTCATCTGTTAGCTTCTTAGGCTCAGTAGCATGTGTTTTACCACTACTTTCCTGTTAGGGAGTCAAAGTTCAAATAGCACACCTAAGCGCTGTCAAAAATTAACATCTGCAGGAAAATATATGAGCAGCTTTCTGAGAGCACAGAGAGACTAAAGTGACCCCAAAAAGTTTGGCTATCATCAACAGGAAGAGCTTGATATAGCTGATTTAACTAAATTTGCAAATCATTTATGTTTCTATACTCTTGAGCCGGCATGTTTTAAGAGCATACTACCTGTGCACGGAGATGCAGGTGAGGAAGAAGATGGAGCAGTAGAGGTTGAAGTAGAAGAGAAAACGGACGAGGCGGCACATGAAGTCCCCGAACACCCAGCGGTCCCTCAGCATGTAGCTTGCCACCAGGAAGGGCAGCGACAAGCCGTACATCAGGTCGGTGGTGGCCAGGTTCACCATGTAGATTAGCGAGGTGTTCCAGCGTCGCCCACCGCCACCACCGCCACAGCAGCCACTGTGATGGCGGCAGGACCGCAGCAGCACCACAGAGTTCAGGGTGAGGCTGAAGAGGAAGGTCAGCGAGTAGCAGACGGGTAAGAAGACGTACTTGTAGGATTCATCAATGCTGCAGGACGAAGGAGGGAGGGATGAGGTGCCAGAGGCGTTGGGATGGTTACTCGCTGCCGCTGCTGCCACCACACCGACATCTGCAGTGATGCTGGAGGCTTGGCTCAGCCCCATGATGAACCTCTGAAGGCTATTTCTGGCAGAGCTGGACGGGTTCAGGTTCCTCTGGTGTCATCTCAGCTCCTTCACCGGATTCAAGACTTCTTACTAACTGTGGTTTCCTTCATTTGTCCTTCCTCCAATCGATCTGTCTGTCTAATCTGTGTGTCTGTTCAACAACGACCAACCCATGTCTCTGGCATATAGAGGAAGCTTCTGTGGCAAAGAGAGGAAAGAAAACACACTGTCATTAGTTTGTAAAAGCTTGTTCAGAATGTACCGCCGGCGTTTTTGCTGATGAAGACTATGTTTCGCTCAATTAGCCCCTCAATCATTAACAAAGCTTTCCGGAAACCTCTCTCCATTCATTTAGCCTCTCTGGTAGACGGTCTGTCCAGTTCAGAGGTTAAATCCGAGGCTGTGTTTTGGAACAACAAAGCAGCAACAACTGGTGCAGTTCATGCTCCAACAAACCTGCGGCTCTTACAAAGGAAACTGTTCACAGTCAGATTTAATTCATATAAACTGTACACACACAGAGACATTAATTATTAAGGTTGCGGTAGTCAATGTAAAGAGCGCATGATTTGGCTCAAAGACGAGGATGTGGACATGGACATTCTTCATTTTGCTGAGATGGTCTTTGGGGACCTGATGTGTAGTTTATATGTTTTACTTAACCCATTAATCTCAAATTCTCAAACTCAGTAACGCACAGTATGAATCATCAGCTATGATAACACTTCAACAGTTGGATTCAATCAACAGTTCAAACGTCAAAGATATTCAGTTTAATATCATTAAACATGAAACAAACCAGCAAATTCTGAAATTTATGCTTTGTTATTTCTGCTTTGAAAATGACGACTTGACTGACAAACTGTTCTCTGTGAATTTTCCTGTTGAGAAATCGATCAGCACTCTTATTTTCCTACATCAGAGAAGACTTGAGTGCAGAACAGCTGGATTTCTGCCATTCATCCAGTTTGAAGCAACTGTAAAGATCTGAATTAAAGGTGAAACAAGGGAGAGTGCTTCTTTTAGCCAATCAGGTGCCACCTTTTCACATCCAGAGTATCTGCCTGATATGGATCGAAGGGACATTGGTTGAACCTCGGTCCTACCTTCGGCTGTGTCCTTGTCTGGTCTCACCGGATTTCTTCGGTTGTGGCTCAGAAGTGTCTGTTTCGGGGCCGAAGGGTCTCTTAGGGTTTCTCCTCTGACCTTCAGCTTCTCTGTAAATAATTGATCAGCGTTCATTCAGTCAGAACTGCAGGAATGAAACCCAATACAGGGACTGCAGAGGAGGAGGAGGCACAGTGCAGCTCGGAAATGCTTTTAATAGGACACACTAGCTCTTTTTAACTAATGAGAATTACAAATGAAAACATGCATCACAAAGAGTTTTTATATCGACAGTTCACCGATTCAAAATTTCTGTCAAATTGACCTGCAGTATATTTACTTTTACTTTTGTGTCGTCATATTGTTTTTCCTGATCTTTAATAGATGTTGTCTTGAATTATCTTGCACATGATCGCTGCTGACTAAACAATGAACCAAACATCAGAATAATCACATTCTTTTACAAAGGTCACTAATTGCAAAACTTATTTTCGTCGAGAAACCAAAGAGACAGATTCATGTTCTTGAGCTTCTAAGAAAATGCTGCATTAAAAACATCTTAAGAGCATCAACTGACCAAATGAATAAATACAGTGAGAAGCTCAGACAGCTTTGGATTTCATTAACTTTCCAACTCGCTGATATTCTGACATGTTCAGATGTTTTATTGATATCTGTTGTATCTGCATGATATAAACATACATTATTGTGATGAAGAGCTCAGTTGCTTTTTAAAGGCAATAAATCGCTCACCTTTTCTTCCAGAGAAGCTGCTGAAGCTTGAGATGTCTGCTCCTCAGTCTGTCTCTTGTTATCTGAGGCTTTAATTAGAAAGTGAATACAGGGAACAAGTCAGCCCCTCCTCCTCCATCACCAGCATCCTCACCTCTGATTCAGATGGTAAATACTGAGTTTGTCCTCTCTGACATCGAACACACAGTCAGAGAGCTGCACGACAAAGCTCAGCCGCTGTGTTTGAACATGTGATGGTGTGTGAGTGTGATCAAACACGAGAACACAATCAGGCACGCAGGTAGCAGAGGTATGAATAAATACAGTGAGCGTCAGAACATCAAATCACTTTGACATTTATAAAAGATCAAATATCTGTTCCAAATGCTACAACACAATTGATTCAACTCAGCCTTCTTTTCTCCTGGTGTTTTCTACAGAGCCAGAGTATTCATGTTTTACTCAATCATGTGCACAGTCAAATAAATGTGCACAGTAAATAAAGTAAAAAACTTGCATGCACATGAAACATCTGAGTCCTGTTCACAATGTTAAGGTGCTGTGACTTTGAACAAACAATATGTCTCCATAATGCATCTAAACTGAGATAAAACTTAACTTTGCACCTTTCAAATCACTAAAAATAGCATCGTCAGTAAAGCCTAAGATTTTCATTTTTTATACATAATTTATATACCAATTTGTGCTGCAGAAATGAAGCTACAGAACAGAAACAAATGTACATGTTTTTTAAACCCACACATATTAAATCATATTAAAGCTTTTCTCTCTGATGGTGTCATCATTTGGCTGATGGTGATCTCTGACTTCAGCTGATTGAGATGAGCTAATTAATTTGGCTCACTGTGACTGGCTGATTGTTTAACCCTCAGTCTCATTTTGACACTGGCCTTTTTT
>JAOXYL010000078.1:22961666-22974874 GCA_028564955.1 Terapon puta
ATGATGATGATGATTATTATCATCATTATTTTTATCATTATTATTATTATTTTAATCAGTGGCTCCTCCGTACATGTGGCTGTAACAGTGACTGTACCCCACCCCAATGTAAATGTGACGCCCCTCATGAAAACCAGGCAGCACTGGGGAGGAAATGTCGGACATGTTTACGCTTTTCAGGGACGCCAAGCATTATGGGGGTTGTAGTGTTTTGTTAATATTATAACAAAACAGATTACCAAACAGAGACTCAAACCCTGATTATCCAGGAGAAACTCTTCATGGCTGACCTTCGACCTTTCCCTTCTCTCCTGTTCCTGTTTCTCCAGCTCGGCTATCCGCTGGCTCAGGTCCTCCCAGTGCATGATGGGAAGGTCCGGGCCATCCACAGAGGACGCTGCCGCGATATGATGATGAAGCTCTTTCTCCTCTTCCTCCTCCTCCTCCTTTTCCTCAGCCGTCTCTTTCTCTCCCTCCATCCTCCTCTCTGGAAGTAAACAACAAAATACAGAATAAAATGATAAAAACTAGAAAGTACTTAATTACATGTGGATGATAAATCAATAACCAATAATCAAACAGTATCGAAACCACTTCTTTTCTGTGCATAACACTTATACAGAAGACAGATTTAGTTTACTGAACTCTCGCTTTAGATTATCTCACTTTAAGTGTCCTGTGTACAGTATTTAGGAAAGCCTCCATTAAAAGTAAAACATGTGAATGTGTCAGCTTCACTTTACACAAAGACCACAAATGCTTTGGAAAAAATGTGTTTTTATATTGTTGTAATTCAAATTTTGCAGTCAGGTACAGAATTAAACTGATGGGATGTCAGTGAGGATAAAGTGAAACAAGTGGTCAATTAATTGGCCATTACATCAAAAGAAAACTAATCAGCCACAATTATGACAATCAATTAAAGCAAATAAATGAAAGGAATAAGCACTGATTGTTAAATGTGACTGTGTTTTACTGCACCTGTCTGTCTGTCTGCAGCTGAACCTCCTTCTTTTCTCATTTCAGACTTAATAAACTAAGCGTATGTGTAGTTTAATAAAACATGCTTTAATCTTGTTATTGAAGACATTAAACTAAATTTCTTTTAGTTAATCTCAGCATTAAAGACATTAAACTAAACTCTTTATGTTAATCTCGAGGTTAATCTAAATTTCTCTACATTAATCTCGACTTTGATCTAAATTTCTCTACGTTAAACTTGGTATTAACCTAAACTTCTGCACGGTGTTAAACTCAGTACAGAGCCTTTCTGTCCCCGCTGCAGGCTCCCTGCTCTGCCCGCTCTTGTTTACCAGCAGCGGGAAGAGCTCGGAGCCTCTCGCCGCCTACCAGTCACATCCAGGCGGCCCGGAGCGCTGCGACATGCCGCCGTCCGTCACCCGGCGGGTCGCTTCGGCCTGCGGGTTTCACAGTGAGCTGTGGCCGCGACGAGGCTCCCGTCGGCGCGTTAAAACACGTAGTAAAGTCCGATAAAGTGTCTGAAAAGTCGCTTTACTTGGTGCGAAGGAACAGGACCTCCCTCTTCCTCCGTCCTCCCCCCTCTTCCCCCCCAGCGCGGCCCACTTTAACCTCTTGTCTTCGGCCGAGCGGCGGAGGAGCCCCCGCTGAGGAGACCCGGAGACCCGAAGCTCGGTACCGGAGACAGCGAGCCCGAGGAACCGGTACTGACGGTCCTCATGGGTGTTTTTAGTGTTTCATAGTTTTGTACTCATGAGACCTCAACAACAATATTAATATATTTATACATTCAATATAATATTAATCTTAATTTCGTTTCAAATACTCACTTATTGTCTGTTATTTTCATCCAAACATGGTTTACATCTTGACCATGTGTCTGTAAAATGATTTAATGTTTGATGTCCATCTGGATTCAGTTTAAATGGACTCTAAAAAGATTTACACTGTTAACTGCAGTAGATTATAACCTGTAAAACTACCTATATGGATCCACAAAACACTAATCAATTCAGGGGATCAATATGTTTTAAGTAACAACAATTATTTCCAATATGGTTACTAGAAAAATAAATAAATAGATAAATAAATTGTGAATCTAAACACCATAAAGAAACTGTCACTGTAACCATAACAGGATTAAAACAGGACATTTTCTCTACATTAACCTTTATTAAATAATGTAACTGTAGTAATGCTCCATATATTTCTATACTTACTACAACTGCAGTGTACCTGTTAGTACTCTGATCCTTAGTAAAAGTTAGTATCACACTGAAAATACTCCATTTGACATATAAATACACAAGTACTCTTATCAAAATGTTCCTAAAAGTACTCATGATGCAAGAAAAATGTACGCATCAGACATGAGAATTTATTATTAGCAGTACTCTTTTATTGAAATCAGCTGTTGTGAAGTCAAAGCATAGAAAAGCATGAAATGAAGTACAACTACCATTTCTACTAAAGTACAGTGGTTGACTAAAAGTACTTAGTTACATTCCCCCACTGGTCACAGGATGCTTCTCTTTCGGAAACTCAAACAAACTGTTTTCCTTAAATCTTTGCTGATCAAATTTGGTCTTTTCACACAAAAAAACACTTTTAAAACTCACATCAGAGTGTTTGTGTCTGACCTGGTTCAGGTCTGATCTGGTTCAGGTCTCCAGTCTGTGCTGAAGAGGGTCAGTGTGCAGGCAGGGAAGGGTTAAAGGCCGAGCCTCCTGGTGTCCTGTTTCACCATTTTTTGGAGATGACGACTCGAAGCAGATGGAGGATTTTTGGGATTGTGGGAGAACAGCAGACAGTTGAGTGTCACGACGACAAAGAAACTACAGCGTTCCTGTAATTCTCCAATAATACTCCTATAATACTCTAGTAATACCCCTTTTTACTCTGTGCTCCTATTTTAATGATATCCTTGTAATATTCCCATTGCATCTGTTTATAACTTTATTTATAGTGATCGTGTCTCGATGTTACTGCGAGTCATGAAATAATACGTTTTAATGCTAATGTAATTTCCAACAAAAATTTTATCATTTTCTGGATGACAGTAGGTGACTTTACTTTTATAAGTGGCTTATTATTTAAGTAATTTTAAAACAAACATCAAATATTCTCTGATCCAGTGTTTTATAGAACTCTAATCTTCTGCCCAGAACACAATTTATCTGATACCAAAAATAATGTGACCTATAAATGAAATCTACTAAACTAAACTACTGAACTATATTTATGTAGCACGGTATAAAAGCAGTGTTACAAACTGCTTGGCCGTGAAACAAGTATAAACTGACTCCAAAGGGAACAAATAAGATAATAAAATAATGTTTTCAGACATTAATGGATAAAATAACCAAAGGGGTATACGGGATCATGCAACAGAAAAGCTACTTTATACAACAAACTAAGTCAGTTTCATGTTTGTTTAGGTTAAATTAAACTTTATTGATAAAACAGTCTCATGTTTGTTCAGGTTAAATTAAACTTTATTGATAAAATAGTTTCATGTTTGTTCAGGTTAAATTAAACTTTATTGACAAAATAGTTTCATGTTTGTTCAGAATAAACTTTATTGAAAAATAGTTTCTTGTTTGTTCAGTTTTGCCGCCTCGGGGCTGCAGTCCCCGCTGTGACCGGGGGGCGGCGCCGTTTCCTCGCGGGTGAGCGGCTCTATGGATCGGGGGCTGTGTTGTAAAAGTCTTTCAAACATGTCGGCGGACTCTCGGGCTCTCTGCGGGACCGCTCGCTGCGTCAGGCGGGCCGTGTGAGCGCCTCTCCCCGCGGACGGTGAGCCCAGCCCGGGCCGCGCCGCGTCGGGCAGCTGCTGAGCGGCTTTCTGATCTCTGACCGGAGCTTTTCACCAAGTTAGCTCAACAGCTAACCCCAAAAGTCGCGTCACCTGCGCGGAATCGAGGTAAAAGTTTCACCGCGGATCCAGTGTGAACCGAGTCCGCTTCCAAACACTGTTCCTGCGCGGCTTCGGGGTTTACGTCGCTTTCGCGCCGCCATTATTTTAGCGTCAGAGGCGGCGACGGGTTATAAATGTCGGTGTGAACGGTGGTCCCACGGTGTTTTCCTCACGGAGATGCGGTAGAGAGGAGGCCGCTCCGCAGTTCAGCCCGCGGACTCTGCGGCTCTGCGGTCTGCTGCCTGTGAGGCCTGCGGGTCGGGCTTCCACCGGGCTCGAGTAGAGCGCGACGCCGCCGTCGAGAGTTCGGAGGCGGGCAGTTGGCGTCACCGCCGCCCGGAGTATGGAGCGGATGGAAGTGGATCCGTGCGCAGGCGCAGCTGGAGGAGCCCTCCGTAGGTCAAACAGCGCCCCCATGATCACCAATGTCAGGTCAGTGGAACTACACAAGCACCGAGCAGTTTATAACAAGTAAACATCATCTTTAAATGTCCTATAACACAGATCATGTGTAAGAGCCACCATCTAATTCGGAATAACATAAAAAAGATGTACATGTGAATTCGCAAAGGAGTTAAATTTGAATAAGAAGTATGTGTATTGATCAGTATACGTAATGGAGGTAATGAATTAACCCCAGTTTCTGTCATTTTCATGAAAAAGCTCTCAGATGTCATTGTTTAGCTGTGACTGATCTGTAATTTGCTCTTAAATCTGCAGCTTTTCACCTGAAGAGAAGCTATTGCAAACTTCAACTTTTACATATTCTTCAGTTTGGAGACTGCTTATTCAAAACATCCTTCAGAGCTTACAGATGTTCAAACCAGCTGGACTTTTAATGATAAAAACTCAAACGATGATGAGTAGATGGATGTCTGAAGTGTCTTTGATGGTTGTCTGAGACTTAAAGGTTAAACTGTGCTGCTGTTTGGGGTCAGACGGTCCTGTTTCCAGCACAGTCAGATATTAAATGTGTGCGTACTGATGATAATCGGCTGTCTGTCTGTCTCTCAGTGATGGGATGGCGGTCTTCAGTCCGGTGTCTTCGGCACGCTACAGGCGCAGCAGCGTCTCCATCAACCCCAGCGGCCCGTCGCAGGTCAGTGTGGTTCTCCGATGATTCGTCTGGTGCTCGTCCTCTCCTGCTGACTTTTCATCCATCGTCTCTTTTTATTTCTTAACCTCCTCCAGCTCGTCCCGCTCTCTCCGTTCTCTCTGACCGGAGACCGTCTCGACCAGAAGAGGCAGGTAAGGCCCAACAGAGTTCACACAGCCTCCTCAAACATAAACCACAGTGTCTTTTTTCCCTTCAGACTGACAATGAGCAAGGAACTGAGGAGAAAACTGCACCTCAGGAGAACATTTATCTGAATTTAAAGAAAAGTGAACTTCAGTTTTTGTATTTACTCTGAGCCTGAAGTCCAGTCAGAAAGTTGTTTTTCATCTTTCGGGTCAAAGGTCACAGCAGACACAGCTCTGCAGTCAACTTGGAGGTAAATAACAGCAGTTTGTGTTTGAACAGGAGGAGAACATGGAGACGACGCTCAGAGGGAGTCTGCAGAGGTTAAGGTACAGCACACAACAACACTGTTCACCTGCCGGGACTTTAAACCGGTGTGATTCATACTCTCTCTCTCTTCCCCCCACAGTGCTTCCAGTCTGATCCCAGTTCCTCCAGTCAGTCAGTGGCATGACCACACATCAGTGGTGAGCCCCCACACGCCGGCCTTTTACTGCAGCATTTTTGGTTGTTGTTGGTCGTTCCTGTTAGCTTGGAGGTTTGACTCACCTGGTTCAACTCTAGAATGCTAAGGTTCATGGGTAACGTAGTTCAGAGCAGTCCCATTCACCAATCAGAGGAAGAGGCGAGAGCTCTCAGCAGAGAAAACATAAATAATTCAGCCTGAATCCAGAGCAGACTGTTTACTTGTATTAATAGCAGACTTTGCAAACTAATCCAGATGTGAAGTTTCAGTCTGATCTAGACACTAAAACCAGATCAGACTGTTTGTTAAATATAATAATAGTAATTCTAGATGAGACTGTTCATACTGAATCTAGATTGTTTGTTTTCTTTGTCTTCTTCAGTGGTTCGGCTCTCCGGACAGCGGCGTCACTCCGAACTCGTCGCCGAGTCCGACCCGGAGGTTCAGGTACGTGAACGGACAGAAATCCTGTTTGTGGTTTTGTTGTGTTTTGGGTGGAAGCTTCACTTTCCTGTTGGTTGTCCAACAGACCGACAGTCAGCGCCACGGTGAGATGGCCAGCATTAACGCCCCTCAAGAGGAAAGGTAATCAATGTGTTTGATCAATCAATCAGATCACGTCCACATGTAAACCTAAAAAACCGTCACCAGCCAACCATCACAGTGCAACAAGCCTTGATCAGTTATTGGAATGCCTCTTATAAAACTGACATAGTATATTATAAAACTGAGTGACGTCAAACAGTCATTGTAAACGTTTTTAACAATGTTCAGCTTCTCTGGCTTTCTTCTCCTGCAGCATCATTTCCTGTTTATCTGCTGAGCTGTCAGTGTTGTTTACTCCAAACCTTACATTTTCTTGGCTTCGTGGTTGATGCCAAATCAGAGATGGATAACCAATGAAATCATTACTTTAAAACCTGTTTGCTCATCATCTCTCGGAATTAGTTATGAATCAGCATCATAATTTTGACATAAATTGAGCACATTGTTAAAACGTGAACACTGCTGTGTGCTGCTGTGTGAACGCTGGTATTTGACCATCCATGAAAAGACGTTTAAATTTCAGCGTGCGTTTGGTAACGATATGTTGTAAATGCTCTCCAGGAGGGGTGGAGTCTGACGGACCTCCGAAGAAGCTGTTTGTTGCCGGGGTAACAGACCCCGCCCATCGCAGCAGCTACACGGTCAGGTGAGCTTCTCCTCAAACACATCAGTCGTATTGGAGTTGCATCAGAAATGAAAAATGATCAATAATAAACCAATAACCTTCCCTTCCCCTCCTCAGCGTCTCTCAGTCGGCGGCAGACTCCCCCCCTGATGGAGGTGTCAGTCCTCGGTCCAGCCCTCTGTCTCTCTCTCCTCCCCCCTCCTTCACACCTTTCACCTCTCACCAGCACCCTGGACACTAAACACCCCCCTCACCCCACCCAGAAAGTCACATGACCCCATCACTGTGGGTGCAGACCGACCACCAGCAAAAAAAAAAAGTAAAAACCCCGGAGGAACATCAACGCCATCACACCTTATTTCTGTCCAATCATCTGCCAGCATCGCTCTAAGCCCCGCCTCTTCCTGCAACCACGTGGGACGGAGCTGAAGGTGATGAGAGACTTCAGATCATCAGATTCTGTGTTGGATCCCTCAGTATTTTTGTATTTTTTAGTTCTTGCATTGTAGAAGCTTTTGCTCAGCCGGATGTTTTTGTTGGCTGGATATTTGACCTGATTGCCCCTCCCCCACCTGAAAGGGTTTACAGAGGATTCATCATCAGCATCTTCGCCGGATTATGAAAAACTTTTTGGGAAACTGAGGACACGCTGGCTGTGTCGTCATGCAGGACTTATTAAAGGTAAACGTTAAGCGAGATGTACTGATCCACACAAACGTCTGAAGTTCAGCAGCCTGAAGAACAGTTTGTTCAGAGGATACCGAAAGACTCTGAACAGGATGAATCTCATTCTGCTGCTTTTCGGAAGGATCAGTCTTGTTCTGAGAGTTTATCAGAAGTCGAGAAACGTCAGCCGATCCTCTGACATGGATTTAACCGACTGATCAGGATGGTTCCTGTAGACTCATCACAAAACATTCGTCAGCACTTAATCAGATCAGAGAGCAGGGTTACGCACTGACGGTGCACCAAAGTTCAGATGTAGGACGTCGCTGATTCAGCAAACTCTTAAAAAGCTGAACATGAAAGGAAACAAACCCACATGAAGGGCTGTTGCTCTTTAAGTATTTTCTGTCAGCAGAAACCAACCAAACCTGACAAACATTCAAAATTCAGCCACTGAACAAAGTTTCAGTCAAAGCCGAAGATTTTTGTGTTTTAACGAAACGTTATAGTCGTCTGTCACGGCGAAGTCACCCTGACTGAAGCCTTCTGCTTTTATCAGAAGAAACCCGACAGACGTGACGTCCGTCTGTCTGTTCATAGTGTATCTATATGTGAATATGTGGAGCAGCCCGTACCTGCTCACTTTTCTTCCGCCTGCAGCGTTTGATTGTACATATTGAATCTGCAGGACGTGGCAGCACTCTTTCTCCCAAAGGTGCATTTAAACTTTGACTCTTTACCTCCCCGTCAGCTTCGTGTCCCACCGAGTCTCTTCTACTTGAAATCGGCCGCACTGTCCTTTCTTTTCTCTTTAAAGAGCTGCAGATCCAACAAACTTGACCCTTCAGGAAAAAAAGAAATATTTTAGTGTGCCCTTGAAAGAAGTCCCCTTAATTTAAGAAGCCATCTGTAGTGGGTGTTTAGTTATAGATTATACATTGATCACTGATGATAAGATATAGATAGCTCACTGACTGAACGTCCGTTTATTCGGTGTTCTCATCTCAGAAATCGTCCTTATCATTACTGTCCTGATGTTTCATCCAGGTCATATCAGTTTTGGTTTGATGGAGCACAGAAAAGGTCAGGATCGAGCAGACTCTGTAAAATAAGTGAAGTCCATAGAAGTCAGAAATCTTTAACAAACAGTGTTTCTTCAGTGAGCAATGTTTTATTTTAGTTTTTAAGTTTAGTTTTTGGTCTTTGTCTGAAATAATCATAAGGATTGAGGCCTGCTAGGTCAAGGATGGATGTAGGTGTCTCACCAGAGGTCAGAGGTCAAAGCCTGCGATGACCTGCCGAGCTGCAGTTCTGCTTCCAACTTTTGCACTTTCACAGTTTGTACAGTTTTATATTCTCACTCTTCATTGTGCCTCAACGTGTCAGCTTGTTTTTCCGCACGCGTGTCGATTCAAACATCACATTTGACATTCGACCTCCCATGCCAACAGGAAGCTGTTTAATCAGCTGACCCGTCGCCTGTGAGCTGTTTGTACATAATGTCTCTATAAGCTGTTTTATAGAAGTGTCTTTACCCCACCAACAAAACCAACGAGTGGAGTCAAACGTGGTGACGCATCTCATCAGATTGTCCGTCATCACGACTTTGCACAGTAGTTCGACCACTTTAGTCTTTTTCTTCATGTGTCGAGAAACATGCCGTCATGTGAAAAATGTTTTGCTGCTTTTCCTGTTTTTCTTGCTTTATTTCCGTACTTGTTTCCGCCTCACTGAGTCCGTCCTGATTCTGCCAACGTTTAAAATGATCACCAATAAGAACGATCGTCTTTTCAGTTTGACTTTTGTCACACCAAAAAATTGTTTTTTTCCATTTTCTTTGTTAAAGGCAGAAAATGTACAAATACGTAAAAAAAGTACGAATTTTTTAACTGATGGGCTCCATCAATAACTCCAATAATAATAATTTACATCAATCAATTTGTTTTTTAGTTTCATTAACAGGAAGATAAGTTGACCATAATTCAGTATTTTTCTTTTTCATCTCTCCTGTTAAAATCAAACTCGTGTTAAAGAACTGGTCAAGTTAACAATATAATCAGATTTCTTTTTACCCTGATAAATTGACAAAATATATTATAAACATTTTTACTGTAAAAATTGTGGCCCATTAAACCTGAAAACACTGGGGAAAGATTTAATCTTTTCACCATTTTATTATATTAATGAAGTTTTTCTTCCTGACTAAAGATTTAGGACGTTGAGCCGACAGGAGCAGGATGGATTTCCTCAGCGGAAACGTCTTGCTGCCAACAGACACCAGCTTTAAATCTGTTTCCACTTTGCACATCCCAAAACTGTCAGAGAGTACGAGGAGAAGTAAACGTACGATTTCTGCTTCAAAGAGTGTTTCTAAACCAAAAAAAGTCTCAGTCAAAATGAAAAAATATCTGTAAAATTAGAGCGTCCATTAGTGTTTGGCTCTGACAGTTCAAACCTTTTTCATTTAACAGACATTTCCAGTGTGACTGGAGCCAAGATGGCTGTTTGAAATAATTTAAAGTCGTTTCATTCAAATCTCAGAAGCCAAAAATGGCATCAGACTCAAAACTTCAGTCGTTACTCAACTGATAAGAGCAAAAAAAGCTTTTTAAAAACGTTCTGAAATGTCTTAGAACAGCCACCATACAAACACCTGTGAGGCTGATCGCCTTTGACTCGTTCGCCCCATCTGCTGGACGAAGTGAAATATGAACTCAGATATAATTTCAAGGTCCACTTACCTGCTTTTCACAAACATTGACGAGCCCTCCAGTGGACGGGAAGTCAATATTTAAATTTTAAAAAGTCTTCTGTGCTGAACATTAATCAACTCCAGCTTCTTATTTTGGTATATGAAAATGTTTAGGGATCAATAAAAATAATAGTGATCAAATCCATCAGCGATTAAAAGCTTCACTCACACTGGAAATGATTTAAAAGGTCTCTGACATTCAGTGATCTGCTTTAAATAAATTCATTCTCTGTTTTTCCACTTTCTTTTTGTTTGTCGTCTCATCATGCCGGCGATACTGAAGTCTCTGAAAAAGCTTTTTTGCATCGATTCTTTCTGTTCGTTGTCGTTCAGACAGAAGTTTGAGCGCGTGGTAGCGAGTAACTAGTTTTTAAGTATTAAAGTGATATTTCACTCCTGAAGCACGCCGTCATTTCTCAGCACTGCACCCCGTCGTCCGCCCTGCGATCATGTGACCGAACCTTCAGTCACATGACTGCAGAGATAATTCTGTTGAGGTTTGTTTTCTCATACTCAGAGAAGTGATTAAACAACAAGCAAAAGTTGAGTCCACAAAACCTTGAAGTACTTTTGTCCTGCTTTTAAACCCTCTCACATTAAAGTTTACCTGAACAGTACACGCCCGAATATTTACCTGAAATTAACCAAAATGTCTGAAGTTCTTGTGGTTTTGTTTTTTTATACCTCTTTAGGAAGAAAAAAAGTTTGAGATAAAAACTTGAAGCACTTTAAATGTTTATGAATTTTTAAAAAAATCTTTTTTTTTTTTTGTTTTCCCTAAAAAGTAGAAAGGCTAAAACTCTTCTGTCAGACTTTGAGCAAATCGACAGCGGCTGAAACGTTTTAGAGGTGCTGAGAAATGACGACGATGCCTTGAGTGAGATGCAACTTTAAAAAAGGGCTGCTAGAGTTTAATCGGAGGTTTTAAAGGGAACTAAAAGCACATCGATGAAAACATTCACATCAGTATTTTCAAACTGTAAATAGTTTTTCTTTCTTTTTCCTTTTTCTTTTGGACAAATTCTCTACATAAGACAAACGAGATGATGTATTTTTATGCAACTGTAAAATAAAAGTCTATATTCGAGCGTTCATTCCCTCCTGATGATCTCATTGCTGTAAAATGACGCAGAATGACAATAATTCATCCACACACTTTAAATATATATATTATTGTATATGAAAACTATCAATAAAAGAAAATCTGTATCATATCAGAAAATGTGTCGTCTGTTCTGATCTGATCTATTTATTTGGACTTTTTAAACTAATGGTGCCATTAAATGACAAACTTTTATTATATAGTTCAGTCATTCTTTATGCTGAAACAAATATTTAACTGAAAATCAATCATTCAAAAGTTCTTTTCAGAAAGAAAATATTTATGAAAAAATATAATCCTTATTGGAAATCTTAGTGACGTAAAAGCATCTTTGGACTATCGGAAAAACATGATATAACTGGCCAGCTATCAGAAAGGAGATTAATCAATACTGGGACTATATTCAGTCGTGATGAGTCAGTTACTGAGTTGACAGAAAGTGTAATAAAGACGTTTGAGCAAAACTCTCCAGAATTTTAACCCAAAGTTTATTTTTGATTGAACAAAATAAAGGAGAATCAGTTCAACTTTGGGAACAACTTCTTAACTGGGAATTATTAATTGTCATGAAAAGTCAGAGCTGCAGCTAAAGATCAGTTTTATCTTTTAGTATAAAATGTGAGAAAAGCCTTGAATTATCAAACCAAGCATTCAGAAAACCTTAAAAGGTCAGTAAACGCTGAGAAACCACAAAGAAAAGGCCCAAATAACTGAAGCTGAGAGGAACAAACGTCACTTGAAAGATAATGTATTTAAAAATTATTAATCATTTATTTAAAAACATAGTAGTATTATGAGCCATCGTATTAATTTAAGATAATTTCACTGTTATAACCAGTAAATGAATGTGTTTTTTAAATAGTATAAAAGGCATCAAAGATAAACTTATTTAATAGCCTCATTCTTGCAGTTGTGTCTCCACAGGAGGGCAGCACTGATTTAGTAATTATACTGTGTGTGTTTGTGTGTGAGTGACAGAAAGAGAGAGAGAGAGAGACTCATGACACAACAAAAACAAGACAAACTCATTTGATTTAACTTTTTTTACTTAACATAATTCAAACGTGTTTTTTCATCGCTCAGATAAATGCTCGAACTGCAGCTACAATCATGATCACCAACATTTAAAACAAGACGCCTGCTGATACTTTTACATTTTCCTTCACGGTCAGACTCCAAGCAGCAGAAACGTCTCAGAATGAAGGTTTGATGATGAAAATAAAAAGGGGAGGAGCGGAGCTTCACTTTAACGTCCTGCTCGAATCGTTTGTGGATAAACTGATTCAATGTTTGTCCAGTTTGTGTCTGTTGTTATTTACAGATAAACTAATTTTACTTCCTGATCCAAACACAGATGGTATCCAGAAAACACAAAGCCACATCAACACTGATCATTCATGATATTGTTCTGCATTTCACATTTTCATATAAATGTGTTCATATTTACAGTGTGTATTTTAAATTTTTACCTCAGATTAAACCACAAAGCAGAATCAGATGTGGCGTTGTGACACCTGAGAGGCACCGACTGGAGTGATCAATAAAACCAATCAGTCGAATCCAACGTCTTTCTTCGTGATAAACAACACAGGAAGTTAAAAAGTGAAGCTGGCTGATGGAAACATGATTCCACCTGAAGTTTTTCTGTCAAAACTTCTAAAAGAGGACGAAGGAAGTTTACCTGCCGCCTTTAAAAACAACCTACTGACGGATGGACGTCAGGTAACAGAGAGACTTCTTAAAAACGGTGAAAGTTTACATGTGTGACGGCTGAGAGGTCAAAGGTCAGCGGGATAGGAGGGGAAGGTCACTGGAGTTCATGATGAGGCTGGAGTCCAGGTTGAGGCTCTCTGAGGAAAAAGATCAGACTTTAGTGTAAATTTCAAACGTCATAAAAAAAGAGAAACATCTTTAAA
>JAOXYL010000078.1:22986740-22999777 GCA_028564955.1 Terapon puta
GAAGTAAGACACTTTCATAACTGAATGTGCGGTTTGTGTCAAGGCCATCATTGTCGTCTTTAATTTTTGACATTACTAATACCTTGAAGAGTCCCTGGCACAAAAAAAGAATCAAAGAACTAGCTACCTAAAACAATCATACCATTTTAGATATTTCTCTTCACTCATCATCTTTTGAAGAACTCCAAGTATTTCCAACAGTGGTTTAATCTGGTGCTGCTGGTTTGTTCATATTAATCCTATTAATCTCTGTTCTACTGACGAGCCTGAATCCAGTTTCACTTCCTTTAAAGTCAGTTGTGTGTATAGTTAGTACTCAAGGTTTATTCAAGTAACCATACAATAAAACCTAAAGGCTACTTTCAATATAGAAAGTATTAATAAACAAACAGTAATAAATGTATGTTCATTTTGGAGGCTGATAAGTATTATGTGGTTCAAACTTTTTCCCATTTTTCATAATGGCACACATTCGAGTCTGTTTGATTCCTGGGGATGAGTCATTTAAATCTGAGATAGAAAGAACAAACAAAACAAAACTTCGGTTTGTCCGGTCATCTAAGATTACCTCGTCTCAACTGGTTGTCTAAGCTGAACGATGACGACCTTTCACGCCACCAAAAACTGCATATATAACAAAGGTTTCTATATGGCAATTTCAGTGTTTACTGATGGTGTCTTTTGTGTTGATGCGTAAAAACATAACATAGAAAAGGCCACCCACTTTGAACACCAGTGAGACATTCAAATATTGTATCTGCCTGATTTGTGTTCTTAAAACTTTACCATGGATGTCTATCTGTCTTTATGCAGGGTCCAAGTACCTTCTTTTCCCCCGGAGTAACAGAAGAACCACACAGAAACATTTTTATGGTCCCCAAACCTACGTTTGTTGATCCATCATCTTATTGTGAAGAGCTCTGGCCAAATTTCTGGAGTTGAAAATCAGCGAGCTGACTTACACTGGCATATCAACTTCTTCTTTACTTATAAACTTTTTTAAGAAAACACAAAGAAAAAGAAAAAAAGACAGTTGTAGATGTTTATTTTGTGACACAGCCTCCTTGATGAAACGTCAGTCTCAATGGAGGTAATAAGACAGAAATAAAATTGTAATAATGTGAAAAACATGAAAAGGAAAAAAAAAAGCTGGGGTATCTTTCCTGTCTGTTTGGTTAGTGATGGTTTTGGTTAGTGCTGGGACACTTCCAGTGGACGGTTCACTTCTTTTTTGGGTTTTTGGGTATTTAGAAGAGCTGAAGCCTTTGTATTGAAGCTTGCTTGCAGATAACCTTGGCAGCCCCGCCAGGAGCTTCAGATTTGACCACATTAGACCAAAAAAATTCCAAGAACTATTGAATTTACAATATCAAAAGTCTCTTTTATAAATTATTGTTTGTGTTTCTGCTGCATCTGAAGAACCATGAAGACAATTAGACCAATGACAGATTAAGAATGAATATGAAACTCGTCTTTGACAGAATAGCTGTTGAGGACTTTCAGAGATGGAGACTGAGACTGAAAACAGAAAAAGTGTGATTTTCTTCTTTAACCGCCACGAAACAATCAGAAAACAACATGTTCTCTCATTGCAAACATTGTCTTACCTTGTTTTTAATGTTTTTGAATGTACTTTTACTCAGAAAATTCCTGTTTTACACACGAGTTGAAGCAGTTGTTCAGATAGTTGGAATATAGAAACAGCTGGAAAAATAAATCCTGAGATCTATAAATAAAATGAAAAAACAAATAATTATTTCGACTACACTTTATTAAAAAATATCATCAACAAAATTGTCAGGAAACATGCACACACACACACACTCAAACACACACACGCAGCAGTATCCATCCATGTAAACTACACAAACTGTTTAACAGAAAAAAGGACATCATATAGAGCTTCCTGTTTGTTGAGAAACACGTTTTACTTTGAAAAAAAAAAACATAGTTGGCAAGCTGACAGTTAATCTACAACAAAGAAAAATGAACAATCAATCAATCTATAAGTGAAGAGTTTCATTCCAAAAACCTTTGCATCGAATTTATTAAAATTAGAGATGGAGGATAAAAATGACCTGATATTCCCTGTTTGAGTTTCCAAAAATAGCCTGTACAATATTTATATAATTACATGCACTGAAATCTCTGGTTGGCAGCTTGTTTTGGAAGGAAACTCTTCAAACTGGACTGAAGTGCTAATTAAAAAAAGAAAAAAAAAAGAAGAAAAAAAAGAAAAAAAATGTTTGTTTGTTGTTTTTCTCTGTTTCATGTGCAAACACACACTTCTGATTTACATTCAAACCAAACAGGAAAACAAGAAATCTACAAAAATAGACCATTAGGCATTTACACTTTGCATGTTGAGCTTTCCTTGGAGTCATCTCTAAACAAACAAAAAAAAGCAACTTTGTGCACATCAAACCTGTTTGTACAACTTTGCTCCTCATTTTCAATATTAAGATAATCGTCTTTATTCACATATGGACAGATGAATAGATCACACTACGCTAAGCTAACAGCCGCTTTTATGTATTTATTATAAAACCAAATCTTTGAATGAAAACATAATGAGCAGTTGGGGATGAGACGCACTTTTGTCAGCGCTAATCAACAACGTGGCACTTTCTTTGGGGTGAAACAAGTAAGCAAGGGTCATGTGAAGATGCTCACATGCACAGCGTGGTAAAGACAGAGGCAGAAACTGGCCTCAAATTGCTAACGTTTAAAAAAAAAAGACCCGTCTGTTTGCAAGTTTAAGCTACAAGAGAGAAAGTTTACTCTGCTGCTCTGTTTATTTCTGTAAATTATGAATAATCAGCAGCCAGGCTGTCATTCATTGCTGCACTTCAAATCTGGATTACGAATCTGAAGTCTGGACACTACAGATGATCTTTTTAAGTTTGGCGTTACATTATCTTCATGTGGTGCCAGACAGGTTGATTTCAGGAAATGATTTCAAAATGATGATATATAAATCAACTCAGCCTTGATGAGCACAGGGATGAATAACACAGCTGCACCGAGTTGTTGATTTTCACTCCAAACAGAAACCAGGAAAAGTCTCTGAGCAAAGAAGTGCTTCCCAAACTTTTTCCCCCCAAACTCTAAAGACAAAATAAATTCTGTAATCAGTTATGAGCAGTTCTACCAAAGTGAAATCTTTTTTTTGCTTGTTTTACTTCAATAATTCAGAAGAAAGAAAGAGAAAAGACCAGAGAAAATCTAAAAATTATGAAGATGATTGTCCTGTCATTCACGTTGAGTGTGGGTATTTTACTAAATGTTAAACTGTGATGAGATTTCGCTTAAGTCACTTTGTTTTTGCTGCCCTGAAGCGACACTCAGAGGAATGACACATCGAAGCCTGCTGGACAAACTGAATCTGCTCAAACAGACAGCGTCCAACCAGGAACTGAATGATCTCCAGGTCAAAGTCTGAGATTCTCCAAACCGAGACGAGTCGACTCTCACTCATCTTTGTTTTTGGAATACGTTCTGGATGTCGGCCAAACGTTCAACATGTCCGCCCTCTCGCTCCTGTTCAGGGCTCTCATTGGCTGACGATGAGCTGCCGGAGGTACGACTGCGTGAGGCCTCGTAGCTCCTCCAGCGTGTAGTCCTCCGGCATCGGCAGGCGGGTGATGTGCGGTGCCAGCTGGGTGAGCGGGATGCTGAGGGAGTCAGACGCCACGTCGCCCTGCTGCAGGCTCAGCACCACACGCAGGATGTTGGCCACCCGCTTTGCCATTTCTGCAAGGAGGGGAGATGATGAGGGGGGGGTCAGTTAGGTCACAGTGGAGGTTTGTGCGGCCTTGCAGCATTTGCAGGTTTTCATTCCCACCATACAACAACTGTTTCAGCTCATTCAGCCTTTTCCCTTTCACTACAATCTGAAAACATGAAGCTCTCCTAAGGCTGCGAGGGAGGAGTTCTCAGTCCAAGCTCTCCTTGTCCTAAAAGTTTACTTCAGAATCTCACGCCTCATAGATTTCCATATTCTTCACTTCACCTTGTCACAAGTCAAACGTCAGTGTTTAATCTGATCCTCACCTTCTACCTTCAGTAAATCAGACCTTTGACATGTTCCTGAATCCAGCTGTTGTTTTCGGTTGGACGGAAAAGCTGCAGATTCTTAAAGACATTGGGCGACTCGTCGACAGTGAAATGTGAAAACTCCCAAGCGTCCATGCTCTTACCTGATTGGGCGAGGCGGTCTCTGGCGGTGCTGCAGGGCAGAAGTTCGATCCTGCTGCAGAGAGATGTCACGTCGGTGTAAAGGCGCTCCAGCTCATACCCGGCATTTTCCATCTGTCACCACACCAACAGCAAACTCAGTAAGTGCAGTGACTTCAGAGTACTTTCACATTCGCTGCTTTATACTTTCATGTCACCACAGTTACTATAAATACTCACACTCACTATAAAACATGATGCATCTTCACAACTCAAACCTTCTTAGAGCATTTTAAGCTGTTAAAATAACAGACTCCACACGGTCTCTGTTTTATTACTTTAACCAAAGTTTAAACTGCAGTAAAAGCTGGTCTACAGACATAAAACTGAACATCTATTTGAGAACATCTTTGTACTGAGGCTCCTTCTGTGCACTCTGAGAAGTGTGGTTAAACTTAATCTAAATAACAAAGCAGATTAATAAATAAATGAAAACTATTTCAAAGCTAACTGATCTGAACCATCTACAGCTGCCCCACAATAACACAGGAAGTAATTTCCTTTGCTTGCTAAAAGCAGAGTCATTTTAGAACAAAGTTAAAGTCAGTACCTGCTGGATGTCCTGCAGAGTCTTGATGACTCTGATATAGTCCAAGTAAACTCTCCCTGCAGTGTCCCAGTCCTGGATTGTGGCACTGTGTTCAGGGACCGCCAGCCCCTCAAGGAACTCCAGCAGGTAGTCATGGTTGTCGTTGATGATGCAGTCTACAGGACGACGGGAAGGACAAAATTTTGTAAATATAGTTTACAAAAAAAGTTGACTGTAACATCTTTTCTCAAAATGATAAGTGGGTAACTCCCTTCCTCCAGATTCAAAAACTACTATACTAGTATGTACTTTTGCTTTTAGAGTCCTGACTGCAGTGATGATTTTTTTAATTGAAGATATTCAAATCAAGAAAGAGATGAATTACATTAGAAAAAACATTTTAGCAGAAACTTATTTCTGTTTACTCGTCACTTTTTGCCACGAGAAGTATTTTCTGTGGCGAGTCGCTCACTGCGTCCTAACCTGAGGCCAGGTGTTGGATCAGCAGCCGGTGACATTGGCTCCAGTATCCGGCCCGGTACAGGTGCAGGGCCTCCTGGTGTCTGTCGGCGTCACGGCGGGCCCGGGTGGCCTTGGCTTCGTGGATCCAACGCTCCGGGATCAGCAGCCGCTCTGTCAGGAAGCGCTCCCTCCGGACAGACTCATCCGTCTCCTGCAGGGGGCAGTGGAGGGTCAGCAGCTCTCTCACTGCTCGCTCCCTCTGACTGAAGATGGACGGAAAAATAAATGTTAACTCAAGAGGTTTTCCCCTCTTCAGATGACTTAAGTATGTGAATCAGGAGAAGGTGTGAGAGAAAGAAGAGGAGAGACTGAATCTCTGCTGCTGAAGAAAATGACACATCAACTAAATTCTGTCTAAAATTGGAAATTTGAGTCTGATCAGCAACTACTTCAAAATGAAGTTAAACTGAATAGCAAATTGAAGTCTGCAAACGTTGAGTCTTTTACTTGAAATATGAAGCATGATGACAAAATTATGCTGACTGTGACCACAAGAAGCATTTACAGCTGCTCCTACTCTAAAGTCAGCTGGGACGTTTGTGCAGATTTCAACAATCAAATGGTTTCAGCTGTTTTTCTCCTTAGACTTGTGAACTTTCAGCCAAAACAACACAAACATCTTTAAATTAAACTCACAAAGGATTTCTGAGGCAGTCAACTGAAATTTTTGTCTCGAACAGTGTCACTGCGAACACGACAAACAACCCGAACAAACGCTGTGAGTGTTCGCAATCGAAGAAGAAGCTGAACGCACGCGTGGTCTGGAATGTGCAACAGGATGAAGATGGCCATGTGCCAGAGGCCAGCACTCTCCAACTGGGCGGCGTAGCTGGCGTGGAGGAGCCCCTGCCGCGACGGGCTCAGGTGGGTGTAGTGAAGCGCCTGCAGGACGCCCCACAGGTGCCAGCTCAGACGGTAATCCAGACGTTCCCAGGTGACCGTCAGAGGATCCAACAGCTGCTGCAGGCTGTAGTGTCTGCAGGACAGCGAAGCATTAAAGCCTATTTACTCATCATGCTGTGAAATTTTATGTAAAATGTCTTCTAGGGTATTTAGGAAAAGAAAGAGAAATGTCATTAAATTCAGTTTTACAGTTCACGTAGCTTATCAGGTTCATTCAGTTCATCTAATAGTCTAATGTTCATGTAGGTCCTGATGTTTTTCTTGTCTCGCTCATATCAACACACAGGAGCTTCACACCAAATGTTCCTGTTGAGTCTGCTCTACCTGTCACTGTAGAGTTTGAGCAGGTGGAAGCAGAGGTCGTGCAGCGGCCGTTTAGACTCCTCCTCCTCCTCGTCCTCATCCTCCATGCTCGGCTGCTCCAGGTATGGAGGCAGGGGTGCGCAGGCGTACTTCCCCCCCTCACATGAGCCCTTCAGGTCAGACAAAAAACAATGAGAATTTAACTCACATCTCGGCAATGCTTTCACTTCTGAAGACCAAATTTGTTCACACCCTTCAAGACTCTCTAAAGCATATCAAAAAAAGTTGGTGTCATTCGGCCACTTGGGGGCGCTGTAATTAGCAGAACTGTGCTTTCCGTCTTTTGTCTTGATGTTTTCAGATTTTAAACAAAATTTTCATGTCTGCTGATACTGGGGAATGTCCCTTTTAAGGAACTTTCAAAAGCTTTAACATCACTGTAAGTCCTCGGCCGCCATTTTGGATTTTGGTGAAAGCGAAAAAGACTTTTCAGCGGTCATGAGAGCTGTGAGATCCAAAAAACAACAGTGACGACGACGCAGCAGCTCACCTGGAAAGCAGCTTCGTATTTGGCGAGGGCGTCGGCCACGGAGGCGGTTGGAGGCAACATGAACCAGAGGTGGACGGCCACACAGCGCTTCCAGTCCAACTCAGAGCAGACGTTCACCACCGAGTCAGACGACTGCCACACCTGCAGGGAAACGGCAACAGACTCCAGATTTCACACAACATGGAGACACGTAAACACTTGTGATGGGGGGGGTTCTCTACAAAAGTATAATAATTATCAACATTTATTTCTGTTTGTCTCTTAGATCTCAACCAAACATGGGGAACAAATCAAACATCTCGTACTGGTTTCCCTGCGAGCAGCGTGAAGATGCGCAGTCGTTCTTCGGGCAGGTAGCAGTCGGTCTGCATGCGGTTCCAGTCAGCGAGCTGCAGGGCCAGCAGGTCCCGACAATACTGAGAGCCCATGGCCTGAGACAGCAGCAGGGACAGACGGTGGTCACCTGAAGACAAACGGAAACATGAGGCGTTATCAGGATGGAAACTTAACTTTAAACAGTCCATCAATCAACAGACACTGATACAGAGAGACTCACTAAGGCTGTTTAAGATATTGGATCCATTAGTTTATTGATCGTTTACTGATCCATCCAACTAATCACTGTTCATAAAACCTGAATCGGGACTTTACTGCTCAACAGTGTTACCTACAAACAGAAATATATATATTCTATACTCTGTTCACTTAAGTGTTTGATTTTAGTTTATACCACATTCTATTTTTGCACTTTGGAAGTCTTTGCGTGTTGTTTTTCTAAATATTTTTTAGCTTTGTGAGAGAAAGCCTGTGAATCTTGATGCCTGGAGACAATGTTTTGACAATCAGGCTGAAAACTAAAAGTACTCATTCAGTCAGTTTTTCTGATCGACCATCTGAGCATTAAATCTCGGGGACCCTCACCTTCCTTCTGTGCAAGTCGACACGCCTCACTGATGCGGTTGCCCGTCAGGTAGCTGAAGATGGCCTCCGTGTGACGACCTTTTCCAGCCAGCGCCACCTCCTCCTCCACCCTGCCGGTGGCTCCGCGGGACAGCCAGGCCGAGAAGGTGCGCCTCCTCTCCAGCTGCTGCTCATACTCGCTGGACGCCTCAACGTTCAGCTCCTGATCTGCGGGGCCCAGCCGACCCCACAGGGCCTCACACAGGGTCCAGACCTCAGCCCAGTAACCCAGGAGGGCTGAGAGGGAGAGAGATGCTGATGAGGATGGATTTTATCAGGTTGAAATCTTAGAAGAAAGATTTTTAACATGTTGTATTCTGACTATTGCAGGTACAGAAACAAAGATCCTGCATGGTCGACTGCTGAAATACAAAAGCTTATTTGTCGAAAAGTGAATATAAAAGTAATAATAATAATATAAGTCAATATAAAAATATAACCACACTACTTACTCAATCTGAGGGAACATCAGCAGGAAAGTAGAATAAACATGATCAATTTAAACAGATTTTAAAATTGAATTTTATGTCTCCATATCACGTTGGATGCTTCAAAATGGTAAAACAACACTTGCATCTTTAAGCTTGAGTCTCCTGAGCATTTAAAAATCTATTTCCTCGCTAAAACTCACGGTCTGCGTCTCCCTGTTTGTCGCTCAGTTCGGTGATCCACTCGGCGTACTCGTGCAGCGCCACCACGCCAGGCCGCGGTTGAACCAGAGGGCAGGGGGAGGCGTCGGTCACGTCGACAGTGCTGTGCTTCAGACAGATCTCCAGGGGGCGCTTCAGCACCGCCTGGCTCTCCTCTTCTTCCTCCTCCTCACAGGCCTTCAGTACCGGAGGCTGCAGACCCACCAGCTGCTCCAAAACCACTTTAAAAGGACTTTCTACGAGTCTGCAAGACACGATCAGATTAGAATCAGTCATCAGTCAGCAGCTTCTTGATTGTGTGTCCTTTATCCAAATTATGTTTAATTGCCACTGATAATGTTAGTATTATAAATACTATATTTCTGCTTTTGTATTTTCTATTTTAGCGTTCTAAAGAATTTATGGAGATATGATTTTATGTCTCAAACTCATTTGACCTTGAATTTGATTTGACTCTGACACATTTCCAGGAGACGTCCAATTTATGCAACACATTTAAACACAAAAGTCTGAACAGAAGCAGTTTTCAATCAGAGGTCAGCTTGCTTTTAATAAATAATTTCTTGTGTGCATATTTTTTTAATCTGCCAATCAATCCAAACTTCTGTGCGTATGTATCTGAGTCTCTACAACAATGAGTGTATATCTGTGTGTACAACTGTGTACGTCTCTCACGGTTTGGTCCTGGCGGGTTTTGGCAGGAAGCTGAAGTCTGTCTTGCCCATCAGCTCTTGGCGGTCGAGCTGTATGGCCGTCGGCGAGCTAAGCCGTTGGCCGCAGTGAGCCAGCGTCCAGCCGGGACCCCATCCAACCCGAAAGGAGCGTCCCGCAAAGAGCCCAGCGTCCATCAACAAACTCCCCTGCAAAAGCACAAGGACACAAACAATCGCCATGAGCGAGGGATGAGGGTGATGGTGGATGCAATGCTTGCTGACAGACACATGACACAAACCTTCCCCAGAGTGACGGACTCTTTCATCGGGACGGGGCCGCCCATCCGCCGCACACCAACCGTCCTGATGGAGGGCTCTGGAGTTCGGGGGGGCAGGAGGAAGGACGACGGGCCTGGCCCTGCCCAGTGTAACGGTCGGGAGGTTTCAACAGCGGCTGGAGACGCCCGTGACAGAGAAGGAGGAAGAGAAGGGCGAGGAGAATCTGAGAGCTGAGAGAGGAGGCCGGACGTGAAACGAGCCTGAAGAAGGCCACCAACTGCAGAGAGAGACACAGGGAGAGCGATGAGCTTTAGATTTCATCTCATATGAGATGAAATCTAACTGAAGGAAACTAAGGCAGAAAAAAGGGCCAAAAACTGTCAAGTTCCATTTCAAACTGAATTTTTGTTGGTCAGACAAAACAAAACACCTTAAGAGTTCAAAGAATAAAGAAGAGTCTTAATTTTTATTTAAAAAAAAAAAAAGAGCTTCATCAGAAATGTCCACCTTAAAAAGGAAATAAGCTCAGCTGCTGTAATTACGCCTGTGGTAAATAAAGGTGGCTAAAAATGTGGTTCTCTGTATTTGTGCCTGACGTAAGTTCTATATAAATGAGCTTTATTGTTATTATTGGATATTATTGGGTATTCTGACCCTTTTTCAATGACAAAGATGATTAAGAAAATATAAATATAATTGTTAAGTGATAAATACAGAACAAATATGATGAAGTGCAATAGAGGTGTGCTGACCGTTCCAACCATCAAAGAAAGATAAACAGAAACTGAATCTAAAGCGCAAATCACAAAAGAACACATTCCTAATGAAGAAAGACTGAAAAAGTGCAAAACCAATGTAATATAAACTGAATGACACTGAATGTGCTAAATAAATGAATGAAAATGAAACATAACTTAATCATGAAGAAAAAAAACTTTAAAACCTGGGCTGTCATGTCTTGTCTGCTGCACATTAGGAAAACCAACATGGATGACGGTTTGTTTCCTACCAGAGGGTCGGCTCTGAGCTCCCGGCAGGACCAGGTGAGGGGATGAGACACTAGCGGAGACCTTCATCCCTCCATCCTGGAACATATCACTCTCCTCCTCATCCTCAGCAAACAGAGATGCCTTCATGATCTGCCAACAAAATGTAAGAAAACTTTTATTGTGGCGGTGGGCTCATGGGAGTGATGCACTTCCTGTCTGTGGGCCGCAGCTCTACCTGGAGGGTGTGCGGGTTGATACCCAGCGAGGACGCCATGTGGCTGGACGCGGAGATGCCGTCTAGCTCAGTGGAGATCAAACCTCCGAGCTTTGTGCCCGTCGTGTCCATCTCCCCCACCAGCAGGTCGCCGTCCTCTTCTCCTCCCAGCATGCTCTCTGTCGGGAAGCTCTGGGTGATGTCGGCCATGTCGCTGTCCAGCTCCGCCACGCCGCCCGGAAGATCCACCACAACGGTGGACTGAAAAATAAAACATGAGTGACGAATTCCTGCCACGTGAGAAGACGAGGTCAGAGTGACAGGACACATTTGTTTATTTTCTTTTCCAAATTTTATTCATTGAATTTAGAATTAATATTTCTGCTCCTTTAAAGACTCACTGACTACAATATTTTCTCATTAAAATACCAGACCTTTCACATTAAACGCTCTGGTTCTGAGAGTACAGAGACTTGTCTTGGCACTCATCAGGACAGAATAAATATTTGATTGAATCACTCTTCCTCACACAAACTTTACAGACCAAAGATTAAATGTTATCTGAACTTTATTAATTTTTTTTTTCCAGTAAAGAAAATGAGTACAATTTCTGGGACACATCTTAAAGTCGGTTAGAGTCTAAAACCTGCTGAAGAAGTGATTGTTGATGCTGAACATGATAAAACAAACTTCTAATAAGTTTAGTAGTCGATTATCAGAAAACACAAGCAGCTCTTTATAATATAATAATAACAGCAGCAAAGAACAAACCTCAGCACAAAATGAACGTCTGATCAGGGTGTTTTCTGATCAGTCAAAATACTGTTATAACATGTTTAGTTAAAGTGACAACCCACGTCCTTTTCCACATTTCCACTGAATATGAATATTTGTGTTAAAGCTGCAGCAGCATAAGAATCAGAGCTGCTGGATACAAACAGACAATATCTGTCTAAAGATGATAAATAACCCAACACACCAAACTATTTTTCTTTATTCGTTTAGTGGAGACACAGCAGAATTTACTGCATCCATCATATTAAATACTTTTTCTGTTATAATATTTTACTGTTTGACCGTTGGTCAAAAACAAAAAAGGCGTCATCTACGGTTGATTTTTCAGTGTGAACTGACATTTTACCAACCAACTGATTTTAGTCATTGATGAAAAAAATTATTGGTTCCAACTTAGGAAATTTTTTCACCAAAAATCACAACACTGAAGTGACATCAGTTTCTGATGTTTGGTGGAATGAAGTGACGCTTGATTTCATCTGCAAAAGTCCAAACTTCAAAGTTTTGTGGCTTTCAATTGAAAAGTCACACCGTCAATCAGTCAATAAATCCTTTGCTGTGTCAACATTTCGAGTGGCTCCTTGACTTTTCTGCCTGCTCCATCTATTTATTAACTCCGTAAACACAGACTCTCTTTAAAGCCATTTCTTTCTTCTAACAGACATCAGAGCTGTGAACCAGAAAACACCTCTGCTGATTAGCATTTCTCATGTATGGCCACCAACTTCCAAGTATCTGACCTCAGCTGTCAGAACATCCTCCACATGAACAGCTCGCTCATGTTCACTGACGATAATACAAGACAGATAAAAATACGATAAAAAACAGCTCCCACTTTTACAACCTCTGCGAAAACATATTTATGTCAAAATATTTCCCGTAATGTCAGGGCATGCTCGTGGATTAATGGACTTAAACACTTCTACTCGATCATTCAGAGTTTAGAATTCTTAAAAATATAAAAGTTCAAAACATCTGCTTTGGGACGAGCGCGATAAAAAGGTAAAAAATATTCAATGTCGTCATAAAGGCTCAAAATTCAAAGACAGCAGATGAAACGTGCCACCACCAAACAGCTGGAAACAAGTTTGAGTGAAATGCTGCTTTAATCATCTCAGGTGTGTCAGTGAGGGGGAGGATGGTGATGATGATGGAGATGAGTGTTGATGGGCGCAGGCTGCTCTACCTGAGCCTGCGGCGCCACCTGCTGCTGGGAGGGGGGAAGTTGCTGCTGCAGCCTGGAGGGAGGAACTGGAATCATCGTCTTCAGCTTCTTGGGGTCGGTTTGGAGTGGGACGTCCTCCTCTTCGTCAGAGTCCTGGAGGCCGTATTTGGAGAAATGTGCCACCTGAAAGTGAGAGAGCAAGAGCAAGAGCAAGAGAGAGAGATGAGTCAATCACACCTGAATTTTCATGAACAACTCGACTCCAACTCCATCCATCCATCCATCCATC
>JAOXYL010000078.1:22999877-23011463 GCA_028564955.1 Terapon puta
AGTCCTGGGTCTTCCCCGGGGTCTCCTCCCGGTGGGGCATGCCAGGAACACCTCCCTAGGGAGGCGTCCAGGGGGCACTGTTTTCATGAACAGAAATGTTCAGTGATGTGATCACAGCCTGACTTATTGACAGTTTAAATGTTAATGAACAAATTCCTGAAAGATTAATATACTAACTGACACAACAAATCTGACTGACTGAAGTTTAAAAAGCTAATAACAAATGATTATATGCACAAACATGGGACAGAAAACACACCTGATGAAGACCTACAGATATTCATCTATCAGCTGGGGTCTCACCACTAAAACAACTCGAGTTCTCAGCTTCATCCATCATGTCAAGTAAAAATATTGAAATAGGGAGAAAAGCTTGTGGGTTTTTGTCACAGGTAAATCAGGCACAGTCAAGCAGGAACAGACCTCGAACACCCAGGACCCGGTCTCAGGTCTGTACTCCAGGAAACGGGCTCCCTGTTTGCGTGAGGCTTTCTCCAGCCGACCCTCGTAGTTCATCTCAGTCAGTCGCTCAGGGCTCCTAATCTGAGTGCAGGTCGTCTTGTCGTTTGGCCAAACGCCGTCCAAAGTCACCTCCGCTCGCCTGCCAACCAACGGAGGGAAAAACAGGATCAAATTAACCAAAATTTAACTGAGCATCTTCAGGGAAACTTTTTTCCCTTACAGACCACAAAGCGAAGCATTACAAGACATGACTCCCTGTCCCTCACCTGTTAAGCCCCTCCCCATTTGGTGGCTTGTTTTCATCGTCCGGGTACACAATGACCTCTTTACGTCTGAAGTGGACGATCTTGTCAAGGTTCAGTCCCGCCACGTTCACCTCACCAGGGAAGAAGATGGAACCGTAACCTTTGTGGGACAATCAAAGAAGACAAACCAAGCATTTGTGTCTGAGTGTAAATATTCAAATGCAGCATTACGGTTTAACGAAAAAAAAAAAAAGATGAAAGAGCAGCAGATGTTACCTTTCCTGCCAACAGTGAAGTTTTCCACCACACAGTCTCCGTTTTCATCCACCATCTCAGCCAGATCCTCCATGGAGGGGATAGTGTAATAAGCAACACGGGTCAGAACGATGCCTGAAAAAACAGGAAACAAGATGCTGCAGTGACTCAGGAACAATAAATGTTTTTTAAGATAAACATCAATTCTGTCTATTTGTCTTTTCACTGTTACTGATTATATACTGTTATATAATCTGCCCTTTCCACTACATAAATTCATGAAACCAGAATAGGTCTGGTCTTCATCTTGGATTCTGCTTTTGTTTTCTCTCCACTCTGAGCAGCACTCACGAGGTGACACTCAACATGAACAGCTTAGATAATGCATAGCACAGCATAGACATTGAGTGAAACACTGAAAGAAGTTTGTTTTGCAGTCTGATTAGCACTAATATTCACTTCCACATCAGCAGGCCACCAACACTAAAGACCACAAAAAAAAAATCACCTTACTAGAATAATATATTTTATTTTATAATAATATTTTCATGTGTTTTTTGAATGTTGTAAAATGTAAATAGGTTGATAAAGTTTCTCACCTGCTGGGTGAGGAGTCTGTTGGGACTCCTGCTGCTCATCCTCCCTCTCCTCCTGCAAAGACTCCTCCCCGAGTGAAGCAGACACATCCTCGCTGCTCAGCTGAAAACCAAATCACACATTAAAATTATGAAATGACATACACGCAGACCTCAGGAGGCATTTAAACAGCCAGTTCAGATTCTGAACAAACTGTGTGTGTGTGTGTATGTGTATAGGTTTGGTAAGATGAGCATCTGAATACGAGTATAGATGTCACTGCTCCCATCTTCATGCTGAACGTTATGATGAGAAGAAAAAACTGCAGATAAAATGTGTAGAAACATCTGCTGACCTCCAGTCCATTCCTGGATGACTTGTGCATGTTGAGGTCACTGATGGTGTCCTGCAGGCTGGCCTGAGCGCGGCCCTGAGGGATGGGCTTGGCGATGGGGTTGACATAGAACTGGGTGACCTCTGGGTCGTCATCAGCCCGACTACTGGGGCCCGGCACCTCCCTCAGCTCCTCCTCCTCCTCCATGTGACTGTAGACGGGAAACAGGGGAGAAGGGAGATTACGGAGCTTTCACAGCAACCAAATTATCAAACAACCAAACAAACACATTTGACAAACTATTAATATGATGATATAATGATACATTATATCATCACGTTACATTATATCACACATCAGATTATATTAATGATATAATTTGAGAGGAAATTCTAAAAAAATGTGAGAAAGTTTAACATGTGGAGGAATTAAAAGTGAACGCTCAAAGAATCAACATGTAAAAGCAATTGATGGTCTTCAAAATAAAAGTGAGTTTAGTCTCTCTTTTACTGAATGAGTCTGTTAAAAATCTTCCATGTTTTAAAGAGTTTTTGTTTTGCTCTGAACAACTTTTAACGCACTCACTGATTGATAACAGCAAAAAGAACTATGTTTGATGTGAACACATGAAGGAAACCTGACAGCCCAAAACAGAATGTGTGTGTGTGTGTGTGTGTGTGTGTGTGTGTGTGTGTGTGTGTGTGTGTGTGTGTGTGTGTGTGTGTGTGTGTGTGCAGACCTGTGTCCGTTCTGTGGATACTCTGAAGGAGAAGCAAGGTCGTCTGTCTCTTTGCTGATTGGACTGCTGTACTGGCTGCTGTTCAGATTCTTCAGAACAAGTTTCTTGATGCTCTTCCTGTCAACAAAACGCACCAACAGTGACAACACAGAAGAAACCTCTTTTCACTGAAATGCTGGTTCAGCATTTCACATCAGCTGTGCAGGATCTTATATGATTCAAAATCGTTTGAATCGTCATGGTGATCAGATGGGTACCTGGGTATGAACGCTCCGTTGGTGAGCGAGGGTTCGTCGTCATCCAGACCGTCGAAGAGCTGCGACTTGGAGCCCCCAGACGATGTCAGCGCTTTGGGGCGGACTCTGGTTGCAGGTCGCGGGGTCAGCTTGTAGTGGGTGGGAGTGGTCAGAGCCTTCTGAGCCGTTGGATTGGTTGGTTTCAGACGCTGTCAGAACAGACATTGGAAACTTAGGTTTCAGTGCTCTGGTCAGTAAATCAGCAAACTCACATATCACTGTCTTTGCCACTTCCAATAAAATCTTTCTGTTGGTTTGTGTAATTATTTTGAAGCTTGTTGAAATTAAGGCGTTAAAAAGTACTGCAAGTAAATCTGTCATAACACTAAGAGAAGGCAGTTCCTGAAGAGCCTGAGGGTGAATAAACCAGCAGACTGTCACTCTCACCTCCTCTTTCTTTTTGGGGTCCGACAGGGGGTTTCTGAACAGCGGTGAGTCTCCATACGGTGAATACGCCAGAACGCTGAGCTGCTGCTGAAGCATGGCTTGTTGAGCGGCCGCTGCATTCGGATCTGTGAGCGCTGGAGCAGAAAAAGGAAAAAACAGATCAAGATGTACCGTCACTTGTCAAATGTGCCACAAACAGTCTAAATTACTGGCTTGTGCCAAACTCTTTTAATCAATTAATCTGGCAATTATTTTTTTGATTGGTTGACTAATCCATCAAATAATTTTACTGGTTATTCTAACGATTTTTTACTACCCAATTAGTATTAATAGTATTCAATTCAATTTTTTATTTGTTTCATTCATAATTTCACAGTGCTTTTAGCTTATCTTTAGTCAACTGTAATTAACACACTGCCACTGCAAGTCTCTCCCCCTCTCCTCCTTTCTTTCTTTCTTCCCCTCCCACCCATCACCACAATCATGATCACTGTAAACATTCAGTCACTGGCTGGCAAACTGATGCGGCCACAGAGTGGATAAATCAGACTGATTAACAGCTGTTAGATATCAGTATATCGGTACTGGTATCGGCACTGTAACATAATCATCATGCGACGTGCAGACACACGTTTTTTTTGCCTCAAGGTAATTGTGATTTCGATTAAGTCGATGAATTGTCCTAAATTTGTTTTTCACTGTGATATTAAGATGGAGATACTCAGTGCAGATAATATGCAAATAAGGAATGAGATTCATCATGAACTCTGAATTTTGGCGGCCTTTAAACATTTCTGGTTGCATCAGATGTTCTCCAGCTGCTCACCAACAGGTTGCTGCGGCGCTCCAAAGCCCAGGGTGTTGGTTCCACCGCTGAATCCAGTCGCTCCGAACGACCCCATTGTTCCCAGTGTGGTGCCCAGTTTGTTCTGGTTGTTTCCAAACAGAGACGTCTGTCCTGTTCCTACTGCTGAACACACATGAGAAGTCTGTGAGGATTCACTTCTCAGCCTGTAACCTGCACCGTGTTACATCAAAATCTGTCCTGTCAGTCAGTATCTGTCTTAATCAGCACAGGGGCAACAGTGGTGTTCAAATATTCATATAATAATTAAATATTTACCTAGGTGCATTTGTTTGTTTATTAATTTCATATACATTTTATTTGAGGTGTTTCTGTTGTTTCACATGTGTAACTGTCTGTATTCTCTCTGAGGGCTCATCCGGCATTGTAACATATCCTGTCTGATGAAGTTTGACAGCTGATGAATTCAAACTGCTTGTTTTGGCTGACTTGTATTGTAAATTACAATGAAAGAAATGGTTTCTCGTTTATCAGCTGTTCAACAAAGATGTGTCCGGTGCATGATCAGAGGACTGGGACATGGGAACAAAATTTGTAGACTTGTTTTTCTGATTTCTTTTCCGGGATCTAGCCCTTATTTAATCCTTCGCCCAAACAGTTTCTCCAGTACCTGTCCCGAAGCTGGTTCCCAGTCCAGTCCCAAGTCCTCCTGCGACTGGCTTGTTGCCAAAAAGACTTCCTGCAGCAGGGTTCGCACCAAAACCTGCATGAAATAAAATACAGAAATATTATATCATTAATCAAAGTTAAATAGTGGCGTCACCTGAAGCATCTGTGCTGTTGCCATGGATACCTCAATGCACTTCAAGTCAACCATCTCCACTTACCGAAGGTGGAGGTGTTGGTCCCGGTCCCCAGCGCGAGGGCCGGCTTGTTGCCGAACAGTCCAGTGCCGGTGCCAAAGGACGGGGCGCTGGTGGTAGTGGTCCCAAACCCGGCTGTCTTGTTACCAAATAAACTCTGCTATAAGAGATGAGAAGCACAAAGCAAACATACTCAAAGGTGTAAAGGGTTTTTGGAAGGTTTTCTCAAAGTCAGAAAACACCACATAGGCTTCTGTTCTGATTGGACAAACAGATCAACTGGGACCTCAAATTTTTTCCCATTTTAAAATCCGCCCTTGGTGGTACCTGTGTGGCTGCATTTCCAAATCCAGTGTTGGTTTGGCCGAAGAGTCCTGTGCCCGTTCCGAAGCCAGTGGCGGTGCTCGTCTGAGCCGCGCCGAACAAGCCACCCGACTGTGAAGCCGCCGTGTTCCCAAACAAACCCTGAATCACAGAGGACCATTGTGAACAAAACAGCCTCCAAACATTTTAAAACACTTGCCATGTGACTGCATTCACACTATAGATTTGTTTTGATTCAGCATTTTCTTGTCATTGACTTGACTGAACGCACATTGATTACAGTGAAAATCCTTTAGTTTTAGGCCTTGAAGTGGCTACACAGAGACACAGAAGGATTCTTACCATGCTGCTGGTGTTGGCCTGGCCCATGGTGTTGGTGTTTCCGAAGGAGAAACCGGTGCTCTGTGTGGTGGTGGCTTGACCGAATGGCTTGAAGAGGCTTCCAGCCGGCTGCTGGGCCTGCTGACCGAACAGATTACCTGCAGTCGTGCCGAAACCACCAGCAGCTGCTGGAGAGGATGAACACACAAGAGAGTGACGGTCACATGTTTAAGCCAACTGTGGACTTTGTGGCGATAACTTCACTGTGGTTGGATGATGATCTCGGTCTAAATAAGATAAATTTGATTCTACCCTCATAAACACTTACTTGCAGCCCCAAATGTGCTCTTGTTCTGCCCAAAGGAGAAGCTGGTGTTAGCAGCGGAGGAACCAAACAGGCCAGTGGTGGCGCTGGAGGTGGCTGTGGCCGGACCGAACAGACTACCCGTGCCCGCAGCCATCGGGTTGGTCGGGCCCTTCCTGCCCGCCTGGTAGTCCTCGAGCCTCAACTCCTGCAAGGAGAAAGAAAAATGGAAAGATTGAAAGAATGCAAGAAAATTCATGACCAGTTTTACCTGACTGATCTGTGCTCATTTACTCCAACAACAATCTTCAAATTTGGAAAGAACTCCTGATTTTTCTACTAGGCTCTGCTTTATGTAATGTAATTCTGTAATCGCCAGGTCTGAGTGGCATGCCAAATGGGGATTAAAAGATACTCTTCTCTTAATAACTGGGAAATTTGCAAGTTATTTCATGCTTTTCAGATTTTTGATGAAGTCTTCTGATTACAATGCAAGAGACCATGCAGATTGTTTTCGATGTACAGCACTTGATTTCACTGGACTGAAACGTTTTCTTCATAAATTTAGCCAATTTCATGATTAAACCTGACCAAAGATAACTCTGGATATAACCAATGTCTCAGTCCCCTGGAAAGAAATCAACAAACCAAAAACAAACATTTTTACTAAAGGTGAGAACAGGATTTGTGAGAGAGCATGTGAGTTTCTTTACCAGTTTTGAAACAGCAAAAATGTCTAAAATGCCGCTCTGTTCGCTGACAGTAGCAACAGCTATGGGTGAATCCCTGGAAGCAGCAGTGAACAGGTTGGTCCACATGCTGGCCAAAAAAACTCACCTCCAAGGATTTATTCTCGTACTCCTTCATGGCCGTGATGCACTGGTGCTTTGTGTTGATGCTCGTGGTCACGCCTGCTTTCACCATCGTGTCACTTCCTGTTGGAGGCTGAGAGGGGGAAAAGAAAACATGATGCAGAACATTTAAAAACACACTGGGGAGTTTAATGGTCAAACTGTTTATTCTGTTCATTATTAGCACATCAGCTCATTCAAATGATATTTACAGATATACTGCATAGTGAATGTTTGGAATAAACCTGAAGCACTCACATTGAATTTGACAGTTGTTCCTGGCTGCTGTGCGGCGGAGAATCCTGAGCCTCCAAACAGAGAAGTTGTTCCACCAAAAGGGTTGGAGGTGGTGTTCGTTGACCCAAACAGCCCGCCGCTGCTGGTGCTCGTCCCAAAGCCTGGAGGACATTCAAACGGTTCATTCAATAAATAAATCAAGCAGTTGGGAAATTGAACTATGGATTACTGTTATTTCTATAATTTTGGAAAAGATCTGTCATTTCTTGTTTCTGAGATGAATATAACTTTCCTAAATGTTCTTTTTTCAATTCTGATTTGTTTTTTTCCCTAGCACCAACTTATCTACTCAGAACAATCAGCTGCTTTAAGTTCCTTCATGGACAGATTCAAAAGCAGGTTTCTAATCTAATCTGATTAAATTAAATGATTCTGCAGTTCAAGGCCTGTTTCCACCAACGCTTTTCTTTCCAGCATTTTTTTTTTCAACTTTGGGTGAAATGCTGTGCTGGCCACTGTCCAACCACAGTGGGTGAGGGTCGGGGCGAATGCCTCTGTTAAACTGTTAAATCCTACATGTATAACAGAATAATGAAAAAATGGAGGAGAAATTGAAGAAGAATTGAAGAAGAGCACCCTGTGTTTTTAGCAGAGAAAAAACTTTAGTGGACATGCAGCCTAAGGAGGGTTCTCACTTCCAAATGAGGTGGGTTTGTTGGCACCGAAAGCATTATTCTGCTGGGAGAAGAGTCCGCCGGTGGTGCCTGTTCCAGTGCTGCCAAACAGGCTTGTTGAAGTGCCGCTCGCTGCACCAAAACCGAAGCCAGTGCTGGTGGAGGAAGTGGCCGGCTGGCTGAACGTATTGGACCCAAACAGACCTCCTGGAGAAACAAAATATTTATTTATAAATAAATATTTAAAAAGGTTCTTTTCTATACCTACGTGAATTTCACCTGGGAGAGGCAAATGCTGTAAGATAAATCTACTTGATCCAGACAGGAAAAGCTCACATGTGCAGGACTGACATAGCCAAAAGAGAATCAACACTAATGTCTGACAGTGAATAAGAGGAGCTGACAAACCAGGTTTATTTTGCGTCGCACCAAACAGTCCTCCAGTGTTGCTGGTGGCCCCGAATGCAGATGTCCCAAAGCCCCCGGTCGTCCCAAAACCTGCATCTGCAGTGAGAGATCATGTGAGCAGAGAACTGATGCTTTCAAATCAACAAGAACAAAAAAAAACAACATAAGAGGAAGACGTCATGTCAGAAACAATAACACTAATAAAATAAATCTGGATCATATACAGACTGAACTGAATCTGTTTGCATATACAATGTTAATACTTCTTTTGCTTTATAACATCAACTGTATATAGTATTTGTACTTTCTGTATACTATGTTTCTAAGTTTGTGGCAACATATAAAACCTGATTCTGAAACTAATGACACAATGAACAAATTTTAGGACTGAATTGTGTTTCAAGGTCATACTTCTGTTAACTTCAGTGTTACGCTGTATGAAACAAAAGAGGTTGTAGCTACTTGATCACCATCTCTGTCAGAATGAATTGACATGTGCCAGGATGGAGAAACTTTCCTGGAGGACAATCTTAAATATTGTCATCCAGATATTCAATGTATTGACAGCAAATAACAGTGGCACAGTTAGTAGTAATAATAATAATCTGACTTACTTAAATTATCATACAGCTTTAATCACTGTATTAGACAGCTCAAGACGCATTGACGTCAACATCACTGCTGCTCAATGAGAAACTTTCCTTTTAATGTTATAAAATCGAACTCTGCCTGAAAGTCTGAATCCAAAGTTTAAATAAAGAAATTAAATAACTTACTCTGCTGTCCGAAGGTCGACGAGGTGCCAAACCCCCCTGCCCCTCCCCCAAAGGGAGTACCAAATGACTTGTTGAACATTTCGCCCTGCTAGCAGGACTGCATAAGTCTTCTGTGTGGAGATAGAAACAAAAACATCCATTTGATCAATATCTGCATCCCCAAAGTCACAGCTCTTTTAAAGCTCTGCAGCTAAAATCAAAACCTGGGAACACATCATCACAGCAATGTTTCACACCTCAGTCTGATTATAATTCAAACTTCAATTCTAATTTGAACTCAAACTGAGACCTCAGCTCTAACACTTACGACATGTACTGGGTTATATACCGGGTTTGGGGAAACAAACATTTCAATCTGCGTGGAAAGTACTTCCCACTTTAGTATTTTAAACTAACGGCTGTACATGAAAACCCCAAGAACCTGAGATCAGAACTTCAAACCAGAGCAGAGCCTCAAACTACACGAGACCTCCAGACCAATTCAGACATCTGATCCGGCTCCACGTGTAGCCACCTGGACTGTCCACATAGTCGTGAACACCTGTCTCCGTTAGCATGGTGCGACTAAATCAGCTGTGAAACAGGTCCAGTACCTAGTCTGGTCTGATCGGAATCGAGTCTGATCCGGATCAGACAAGATCAGTTAGAAACACGCGCACCTAACAAGTCGGTAGCGTGACTTCCGCCAACAACATGCTAACTATGTGAATTCAACTTACTGACGGTTGGAGAAAGCATTAAAATGAACAAACGTGTATAAATTGTCTAAAAGTGACGTGAAGTAACACTAATTCATGTAAACATGTTTAACATGAATACATTTGGTCGCTCTCCGTGATACGTGCGTCATGCTAATGTTAGCCAGTTAGCTCTCTTGCTCACCGCTCAGCGTTGCTACGAGAACGTTAGCAAAACAAGAGCGACAACACACAAACAACTGTTGTTCTTTTCATATATGTTTACCTTTAACGGCGTTGTTTGTGTGCGTTGGGTTTCGCTACCAGCCGCTGAAGCAGCGCAGTCTGAAATGTTTCCCGATTAAAGACGTTTAGCTGAATGTCGCCATTAGCCGGCTAGCTTCTTCAGCGAGGAGGGAAAACTGCCGAGCGGCAACGTCATCACGCATTTCACATGTCATACGTCTGGACCAGGACCGGAAGACTGCACGTTGTAAAGAGTAAATTACGATTCATGTTAAATTAATTCGAATATATTTATATTTTACAGCACCTTTTAGATGTGGACCTTTTCAGCTACAAATGGACTCAGTGGTAGTATTAGTAGTATTTTTCAATATTTGGAATTAAACAAAAAATGAAAATTCATCCAAGGCAATGTTGTCGCTAATCAGTGCCAGGCTGTAACAACTCCCTGCAACATTTTTCATATACTTGTATTTGTTGTGTAATGTTAATATGTGTCGAATGTATAATACAGCTTAAATACAAACAACCACAAACAATGAGGTAATGCCTACATTTGTAAAAAAAAAAAAAAAAAAAAAAAGATAACTGTTTTACCAACAGACTTTATTGTCATTGAAATTATGTTACACTCCCAGCTTCTCACCACATAAGGATATAATGAAACATGATGTTTAAAAAAACTGGATTGAAAGGGGCACAATAATTTGATGACAGTAATCTTTATTGTTCTGATACTAAAATAAAGACATAAAGACAAATCATTTCCAATTTGTTTCTCTTACAAAAGCTGTTCCCACAGGTAAAATTGAGTTGATATCATTAAGTCCATCTAGATGTAAATATTTAACTTTGGGTTTAAAAAGAGGTAGGTTTTTTAAAGTGTCTCATTATCTACTGAGGAGAAAACAGAGTATTTGCCACCAGCAACTGAGACAGGACTGATTGCGTAAAAGGTTCTTATCTCCTCCAGGCAGATGTGCAAATGTGGAAGAAATACTGAGATAAGTACCAAAAGCATCAACATGACAACATATATATACAGTACTCTTTCCCTTGTCATAATTATTCTGACAGGCTTCCATGGATGGATTTAGATACTGACAAACTACAGATTGGGATTCCAAAAAAATGCAAGTGATCTTTAGCTAATTTGATTGCTGATTAGTTTCTTGTTGTATAATGGATGCTGGATATGCTGACTTATGATGGCCTGTAAGATGTTAGCATTTGACAAATACATAGACTGATTAGTTTATTCCTTGTATCTTATGGTGTGACCTCACATTTAGCTGTGATGAGAGGTTCAGACAGCAACACAGATGGTAGACAAGGACAGGTCTGATAGTCTGGTCCCTGAGACCATAGATGAGAGCACTCAGACACCTGGGAAGAAGAATCATAAGCACATAAAAAATATTCTGGATGCGTACAAGTACAGTCCTTCTAACAGTTTTTGAGAGTGCTATAAGAAATGAGTTGTGCATAGTTGAAGAGAGACTGAAGCCCAGCTGCACCAGATGCAGCAGCAGTGTGTTACGAGCCTTTCGGGCAGAAGCTTTGTCTGTGGAGGCTGACCTGGCTGCTATCGTCACACCAATATAGGAAGACATGACAGCCACAGCAGCCGAAACAAACAGAAAATATGTGTATGCTGTGTCATAAATTTCAGATACTTGCCCGAGAAACATGATGAGTGTACTGCAAAAGTGTTTCATCTGCAGGCTCCCTAGTTGTTCAAATGGGAAATCTAATAGCAAAATAACTCGAGTGAGGACATTTAATGAACAAAAGGCCCAAACCACA
>JAOXYL010000078.1:23643779-23653782 GCA_028564955.1 Terapon puta
AATGTTCTGTTGGATCCACATCAAGGAGTTGATCCACACACACACACACACTCACACACACACACACACACACACACCTGTGCTGATGGACTTGGGGTGTGTATCAAGGTATGTAGGCAGTGTCAGACCAAAGAACATGGAGAACCCGAGAACAAAAAGATTTCTGGATGAGTTCAAGTCCACCAGCTGCAGGTTGGACAGGCCGACAGCAGTGATCATACCTAAAGATAAACACAACTAGATTATGATTACCTCATCAAACACCTGGATTATGATTACCTCACCAACATACCTGGATCAATACGTGCCAGCTGTGACTCACCAAACAGTGTGCAGAACATTCCTCCGAGGATCGGATCTGGCAGCGAGGCAAATAGAGCTGTGAACTTCCCAACTGATCCCAACAGGAACATGATGCCTGCTCCGTACTGTACCACCCGTCTGCTCCCCACCTGGACATAGAGTTGTAAACATGAAACACACATGTTGTTTCTGCAGGGCAAAGTTCAGTTCTGGTCTCATAAAATATAAAATAAAAGCAGTGTGTTTAGAAAAGTGAGTAAAGCTCCAATTCATTATGAGAACTTTTATTTCAAGATAGCATTTATTAGTCCCACAGGGGTAAAAATTCAATCACACCAATGCATTGGGAACACTGCACATTCTGTTCCAAATCAAAATATGAAAAAGACATAATTTTCCAAACTTATTACTTTACAGAAAGTGAAGAAAAGAGAATATTAGGCAAAAAAGGGGTTAAATACCGGTCTGCATTATTCTTTACCAACTCAAACATTTACTGTATAAACTGTAACAGGCTTGAAAAAAATGGCTTTCGGGGGAATCACTGAACTAATATTTAGTTGTATAACCACTTACATTCCACAGTTCTTCTGCATTTCTTGGTTTTACCTCAGAAATGGTATTTTTGATGTCACAGCACAAATGTTTTTATTGGATTAAGGTCTGGAGATTGGGCTGGACAAAATATTCATCTTTTGTCAGTTTGGAACCAAGGTACTGCTCACTTGGTCCTGCAAACCACGGGCATATACAAATGTATATGTATGTACACCTCCACCATGACCAGCCATATTTCTCCATATTTCTCTGTACGTACAGATGTTTATGTTTATGTTTGTGTACACTATGTATACGGACTTTATTATTTATCTTTATTTATATTTCTTCCTGTGTATGTCTGCTGCACCAGATGCCAAAAAAAATCCTCGTAGGTGGAAACCTACCTGGCAATAAAAGCTTTTCTGATTCTGATTCTGACTTACTGGTGTTTTGGGGGTCTTGTTGAAACACCCATTTCAAGGGCATTTACTCTTTGGCATTTGGCAGCACGATCTCTTCAATTATGTTGATGTATTCAAAGTAATCCACGATCCCTGGTATGTGATAAGTAGGCCTGACACCATAATATGAGAGAGGGTTCAGTAAGCTGAGTCTGAAGTCCGGCAGTCACGGAGGCGATGACATTAGCAGCCCTCGTCACGTCGGCCGTTGGTGGGATGTCGACACAAAGAGTGACAAATTCTATGGACGGAGACCTACTGCCAGTAGTTTGATGTCCAGATTGAAAACTCCTCCTTCACTGTCTAGATTCATGTAGACCATGATGCCTCCTCCCACTCTCTCTGCAACCCTCATCCACCCACACACAGTGAAAGCCGGCTAAACTCAAAGCAGAGTCCAGAAAATTGTCGTTGAGCCAAGTCTCAGTGAAGCACATGACTGAGGCCTCCCGAAACACACATTGACTCCTCATGAGTGCTGCTAGCTTGTCCATTTATTTGCCAGAGACCGAACACTCCCCATCATGGAAGGTGCGGCCTGTACCTCCTACTCGCCTGCTCTGCATCCTCTGAGCTCCCCAGGGATTTCACATTTCTGGCTGAGGATGCTGCTGTGTTGAAGACCATTCAGCTGATTCCCCGGCACACTTTCCACCAGGACAGGGGACTGACATGATTAAACTACTCCAAACATGGTCAGAACCAGGAGAAAAGGGCAGAAAAATTGCATAGTAGCAATTTCCACAATAAAAAGCATACTATGCTGTGCTAAAAGTTTTTAAAAGAGAATTCTAACTAAAGAAATTAACAAAAAAAACCCTTGATACAGGTACCTGTGAGAAAAGAGAGGCCCAGGATGTCCAGTTTGCTCTGCAGACCCTGCCACAACTCCCGTGGTCTATTTCTGGCAAGGTGAGACTCTGTCCTCCTCTTGTAGTCCATTTTGGCTGCTTTCCCCTCTTGCTGGGCAAATGACATGCTGGTTGAATTCCAGGAGTACAGTCTTTAAGTTGGCCTTATTGGTCTCTCATCGTCGTCTCCTATTATGATGTGGGCACCATCAGGGGGAGCATGCTGCTGTTCAGTGTTAGTCTATAATCACGGTGTTGTTACACCAATCCTCATGTAAACGTAAATACACAGCTCCCCGCCTCTACTGTTGCCAGAGTCATCGGTCCTATCCCAGCGGTGCAGCTGGTTGCACGCTAACATCGGGGATTTTTGGGTTGAGCCAGGTCTCCGTGATGATGAGGACACAGCAGTCACAAACAGTGATTCCCCGGAAGTTGTAATTCCAGGTCGTCCATTATCTGTATCATGGATCTGACATTAGTGAGATACGGGCTGAGCAGGGACGGCTTGTGTGGTTATTCCCTTATCCTTAACCAGGAGGCCGGACCTGCAGCCCCACTTCTGCTTCCTCTCCTGACAACAATCCACAGAGAGACCGGCGGTCTGGCTAGTTTGTCTGGGAAATTGTGGTGGTGGTGAAAGTCTCTTGAGATAGATATCTTGTGTCGGTAGCCGATATCTACAAAGTCTTGAGTGTAGTAGACTTAGACTTCACTTTATTGATCCCTTTGGGATGACTCCCTCAGGGAAATTCAAATTAGGAAAAAGTCAAAAGAGCTGAAAAACTAGAGAGCTACTGGAGAGGCAGCCGTCTCACACAGCGCCAACTACTGAGTACTGACTAGTAGTGGATTGCCAAAGCATATGTACACACAGTCCACAAACAAACAAAAATAAAATACAAAAAAGAACAATGAAAAGGAGAGCTGTGAGCCACTGCATCCATATGCTCCGCCATCTTAGTGTAACGCCGGTCCAAGTGTTCACTGGCAAACTGTAACCTCGTAAACAATAGCGGGCTATGCTACAAGCTAACCCACACAGACCAGCCCTTCCCAGTCTCTTCCTCACAAATGCCAGGTCACCCATCAACAAAACAGACAAGATGAAGCTGAGGATTGTCTCTACAAAGATCGACAGCTATGTGGCGAGTGTTACTGAGACCTGGCTGGATAGTCATCAATCTTAATTTCGTCATGTGAAAACATGATGACAATAAAGTCACTTGATTCTTGATGAAGAAATATAATTGCTACCAAAAACAACAACTAATCTGGTTAGTGGTATTGGACTGATATTGTTCTGAACACAACTGTAGTTTCTGTTACAAATATGTTTGTATATTTAAGTTACATTAGATTTATTTGGCAGATGTGAAAACTGGCAAACAACACTTGTACTATGACTATAATTCCACAAAAAGGAAGAACTTGCATGTTAGCAGTAACTCACTTAACTGGTTATTTGACAAAGTGCCATCTTAAAAGGTGGGTTGCAGTGGAGGAATGAAGTGACTCTGCTGTCCTGATTGTGTGGGAATTCAGTGACATTTCCCATCACTGCCCCATAGACCAGCACCAACAAGGAGCTGCGGTCAAATTTTCTGATTCTGAATAACCAGCCCATCTGTCATCAGTCACCTCTCTTACAGAGTCAAGTTTCTACCAAACAAACAAACCAGTCACAGGTAGGCATGGTCCCAGTTACCTTGGTGATGCCCAGGACACCTATATTAGGACTGGACGAAGTAGAGCCATTTCCTGTTCCTAACAGACCAGCGATGATGCAGCAGACACCCTCAGTGAAGATTCCCCTGAAACATAAAATCAAACAAAAAGAAAACTTCAAACATCTGTGTTTGTCAGTTGTCAGATAAGGTTACTTAACAGCACTTCCTGTTTCACCTGTTGATGGCATGGACTGGAGGGGGGGTGGCTCCAGAAAGACGAGCACAGGCGTAATAATCACCAATCGACTCCACAATGCCCGCCATGGTGGCACTCAGCATCCCCATAACCCCGGCAACTGTTACCACTGGCAACCCCCATTGACCTATCAGAAGAGCAGAAGCAGCAAATCCTTTGTACTGAAGAAATCATCATCATGTTTACTTCATTATCATCATTGGTGGCCTCACAGAAGGCTTAACTTCGCTTTTGAGGTCACTTGCAGTTGTGAACCTAAAATTGGCTGTTTTCAATTTCTTACATGGGTACGGTACTCTGAACCAAGGTGATGAAGCCATGATGTCGCCACGGGCATCAGTCCGGGCCTTGTGTCCATAGTGATCAGGGTCGCTTGGCAACAGGTTGGTCAAAGTGAGGATGTAGCAAACGAGCCAGACCAACATGATTGCAAGAATGATCTGAAAAGTTTGCAATAAAATTTTTTTCTTCAAAAACTCAGACGATTAATCACCATCTGACATCATCACCTGAACTGTTTTTTTGTATTTGTGTGTTTTTTATTTACAGGAAACATTTTGAAGATCTGGACTCTGGTGGACGTCAGTCCTGTTGTCCGGCTGTAAACAGGAACAGGAAGCGATGTCGTTCTAAGATACTGAGCAAACAGCACGATGAGCAAAATACACCTACAGAGTGAAAGAGAGAGAGATAGGTAGAGAGAGAGAAAGTGAGAGGGAGACAGCTGCCTGTCCATAAAACAAGTCATGATACACATATATTTTGTTTATTAGAGCAGAAAAGACAGAAACAGGCCAACATCTACAGACAGACAGGCAAGTGGACAAATGGACAGGAGAAGGAAAAGGCAGATGGACAGACAAACATACAGGTGGACAGACAGACAGGCAGAAATAGACAGGTGAACACACAGAGAAGTGGACAGACAGACAGATATCTCACAGAGCAGACAGCCCCCAGTGAGATCCAGCTCTGTCTCCAGCTGTCGTGAAAACAGACAGGCCGATCAGTGAGACGGTTGGAGTAATGGTAAGTGGGCCGATGTATTCCAGCAGCAAACCGGGCAGCCCACAAAAACCAATCACAAGCTCCACAACACTGGACATGATGATGGCCCCCTGGATCTGCAACACAAATAAACAAATCTCATTGCCTCATTGAGGCCAAATTGAAGTCCTTCTCCAGGACTTTCATGAAGCCCTCCTACACTCATGATTTTATTTCCTCACACAGTATATTCCTTTTGGCTTTCTGATACCTGTTTGCTGCTTCAGGTTACACCAATCAAACTGGCCATTCAAATACTAATCATGTACCTCTCTGATACGTGGCTGCCAGATATGTGAGGTGTTGAGTGGAAGACTCCAGTTCCCATAGATTTCCTCTGAAGAAGAATGAAACAAGAAGTCACTTGATCATCATCTTCATGTTGTTGTTGCAGAATGAAAATCATGTGACAGACAGACATATAGCCTCACCTTCACTGGGACACCTCCAGCGGTCCAAACTGAGGATGGCTTGTGCCGGAATCAGGAAAGCAAAAGCACTTGCTTGAAACAGTGGAAGTCTAGACACAAACAACAGCACACAGATGCATCAATCTCAGCTGCCTCCCCCTGTCTCACCTCATTCCAACAGACTTATCTAACCCCCACAATCTCACCTGACTCCCACACTGGTCTGGATCAGAGTTGTGAGCCCAACAGTGGTGAAAATGGTTCCAATCAGTTGACTGATGGTGTTCTGGTCTCGACCGACACACATTGCCTCAGCCAGAAGAAAGGGCACTGCCACAGTGCCACTGAAACATGTCAGGTAATGCTGAGGATGGATTAGAACAGGTTCTGAGTAATGTCACCTTCAATACTTCCCACCCCTGATTACATGAACACATGGTTTTCTACCATGTCATTGGTGTTTGCTACTGATGGTGAAACTGAAAAAATACAAAAACCGGCAGCTGCTGAGCCATGATCAATTCTTGAACTGAAACAAAATTGATCAAATAAGTCCCTGAAACAATGCAATGTAAAACACCTCTTCATTGTCCATATTCAGTGTCCTACCAGGACAAAACCTTTTGTAAGATTAGATGAATCAGACCAGAATAATCCCAGTTTTACCTGCAGTCCCAGTAGAATACATAAGTACCAGGGTGGGATGTCTTCGATGGTATAAATCATGTCAGACCCCCCCTTCTGCACTCCTGCTGACTGTTTATTCTTTCCATCTTCTCTCATTGGCAGGTTACTCCCATCTGCTTCATGGCCCCGGCCCTCTGACAGGTAATCATGACTCTGATTAGAAAAACATAATGATTTGTTCAAGGTAATAGTATAAAACACAGTAACAAATAACATTTAAATGTAAGTAAAAAAGAATACATTAAAACATAATCATCATAAAATCAGTTAAAGCAAAATAAAGAAACAACACCCGTATTTCCACTCCAACAACTTTTCCCAGGGACCAGGAATGTAGGCTAGGGCCATCACTTCACCCCAAAAGAAGTCCCTGTTCAGAAGGTGGTACTTTTCAAAGTACCAGACACTTTGTGGGTGGCCATTACAGCTGAAGTGAGAGAGGATCCGCAGCGAAGGGACCCGAGCCAGGAGTCGAACCGGGGAGTCGACTCGTGCACGATTAACCACTACCACCAGTAGTCAGGTAGTTGCATGCTAAAATGTCGTGTGAACACAGCTGTCACTTTGTTATGTGTCAGTGGACTAATGTGCCTTATCCACCCAAGGCCTTTTCATCTCCATGGAAATGCAGACAACAATGGGATCCAGGAATCATTTTAGGTCCTTGAAAATATTTTTGACACTTGGTAATATTATAAAACATCTAAAGTGCAAGTTGAAAAGCCTAAATAAGAACACATAAAAACATATATGTCCAATATTTGAAATAAAATTTGGAGCCTCCCAGCTACCATTTGGGCGAGAGGCGGGGTGCACCCTGGATTGGTCACCAGTCATCACAGGGCTGACACAGAGACCGACAACCACTCACATTCACTGAGGGGAATTTAGAGCCACCAGTTAACCTGCATGACTTAGGATTGTGGGAGGAAGCAGGAGAACCCAGACAGAACCCACGCAGGCACAGGGAGAACATGCAGACTGCACACAGAATTGAATTGAACCCAGGACCACCAACAGTATTATATTTCTATTTCTATTCCATTTTATATTTGTAGATTTTATTGTTGTGTTGTATTTTATGTGACAATCTTTGGTAACTTGTACTTGAACTAAATTATTTTGCAAGAGAAATAAAATGTTGAAATCAGTATGACACTGTGATTCATTTTGATTGTCACTCAAACAAGGGCATTAGAAAGCACTATAAATACCTCCTAACCCTACAAATGTACATTTACAACCTCCCCAGTGTCAAAACGAGAACTCAGATCCAGTCATTCTATTTACTGTGTGACGACTTCCTGCGTTTCTATGTTGCCTGGTCTGTTTGTGTTTCTAGCAGCAGGAAGTTAGAGGCAGCCCACCTGGCTGATTGGCCAGAACGTCTTTAAAACTGGGAGTCAATCAGCCTTGGTTCTCTCTCTCAGCTTTGACATGGTCATTTTATTTTGGTTTTCTTTCTGCATTCAACATCCACACACATTATTCACTTGCTTCAACACATGCACGTATTACTGACAGTACTGCCTGTTCACACCTCATGCTTTGGTTTGTAAATATTACTTAATTAAGAAATAGGTTAAGAGCTGTAGCTGCAAGGAAAGAAAATTCATAGAAAATAATGTTTGTGAGGTTTGAAATTCTCATCAGAATTTCATATGATTCCTGTAGACCTCCTGATGAATTATTTTGCTCTGCAAAACCTTTTCTGGTCTCCACATTATCAGACTGCAGCACAAAGATCAACATTCATAGAAAAATACAGCAGGAACAAAGTACTGCCAACAGTACTATCAAATACTTGGACTACCAACAATTTAACACGATGTTTATGATTTTCACTGGTTAACGTTCTCTAATAAACTCTGGAATCCACACACACACACACACACACACACACACACACACTTTTTATGAACCATAAACTGACACGAGATCAGTTGAAATGTCACAGTGACCCAGAAAAAAACTAATCACATGACTGAACAGCATCATGTTCAAGACTAATGCTCTTATAAGTGCTACAACTAAAACTACTAGTTTTATTATTACTATTAATGCAATCATTTCTGGTGTTATTATTACTGTTAAGATTACTATTACAGATAGTACTTAGCATGTTTCTACTTGATGAGACAAAATGCTTTAGATTGGGATTGTGCTACTACTACTACTACTACTACTAAAGCTACTATTACTGTGATTAATTGAATTTTGAATCAAATGTATTTATTTCAAATGTGTCTAAAGAGAAAGAAAGAAAGAAAGAAAAATAAATAAAGAAAAAAATATAAATAAAGAAAAAATAATACTAATGATACAACTACTATTGCTACTAGTGCTACATTTACTATTGCTACTACTTACTGCTACTATGAGCATAAACTACACCACCTTAAACTTCTGCTGCCTCCTTCAGGCTATTCAAAGTGACTGCAGATGTTTTAAGAAGCCCTCAGTGTCTCCAGCTCTTTGAGTCATGTCACTTGAGTTAATTCAGAGATTACAGGATACTTCTGTCCTCATCTGTGCTGTAGACTATGTTAGTCTACATTAGCATAACACACCCAATACCATGCTGTCAGAGGAACACTGATATTGTGGGTAATATCGGGAAAAGGTTTCAATGACAAAACCAGGATCGCCAGTTCAACTACAACAGCTCACATCATTTTCTCTACACTGTCCATTATGAGTCTGACAGCTGTCCACCTGTCCAACAATTTGTCCTACTCAATGAGAGAGTGATTGACCGCTGGACTGTTTAACTGACAGAAACAAACAGACTGTTTTAAAGGCAATAGTCAAGCAGTATATAAACAGTTATCAGTTTACCTGACAGTCGTCTTGCATTTCACTTGCAGCTTTGTGACTTCCAAGATGGTCAAATACTGAATAGTGAAGAGTGAGGGAGTAAGAGAAGGAGAGAGAGAGAGAGTGTGTCTTTCAGGTGAAAGTCCGCAGAGATTAACAACTGATTATTAACCATCACACAGCATGTGACAGAAACTTCTTGCCTGTCTGATGGACACAAAGAGTCCAATAATCATTTACTTCCTCTCGTGGTATGTATACACCCTCACAGCATACTCAGTGTCACCTGTCCACACGTGTCTCCTTTTATCACTTTCTTCTCATTCTTCTTCTCATTTCACAGTTCACAGTTCAGAGCCAGCAACACGAACAGACTTGATAAAAACATCAAGAAGGCTGGCTCTGTGCTGGGTCTCAGGCTGGAGTCTTTTGGGAATGTGGTGGAGAGGAGGATGCAGAATGTTATTATCCATTATGGACAATGATCAGGACCCTCTCCATCACAGAGTAGACAGACAGCGGAGGACCTTCTCTCACAGGCTGCTCACGCTCCACTGCTGAAAGGACAGATACAAGAAATCTTTCCTGCCACATGCCGTCTCACTGTCCAATAAAAACTAACACTCTGGTCCTTACACACACTCACAAAGCATCTATCTATTAAAATTTTATTAGAATGTGCAATCACAACAAAAGCTATGTCATAACACTTTTTATTAAGGCGAGATCAAAACTGAGCTCCCAACAATTCACATCATGAACGAAGACAGAAGTAAGTGACGTAGGGGAATTCGTCATATACTTGAATGGGATTGTAAGTGTGGTCATCCACATTTATAAAACGAACGGACATAAGTGGACTTTTAAAAAGAGCTACAGGCCCAAAAATTGGTGAGTGAATGTCAAACAGGACGCTGAGCGAACTCAACTTGGTTTCAAATCTTTATGATGAACTTTTTAT
>JAOXYL010000086.1:0-14667 GCA_028564955.1 Terapon puta
CCATGCTCTGTTAAAAAAGCACTTGGGAAAATGAAAAAACTTTAAATTTCATTGGGGGGCTAATAATTTTGTCCTCAGGTGTATATGGGATACATATATGAGGAAAGCAGGATGTATGTGCAAGTGAGGCCAGGGTTAGGCATGAGAGCAGACAGGAATGACAGACCTGTGGTCAGCGCCTCCTGACAAGAAGAGACCCTGAACTGTTGAACGCCACGTTCTGGATGTGTCTGTGTTGTGTTTTCATAAGATAAAGGTATGTCTCTGAACATCACCTGCACAAACAGTGGAAGAAGTTGATCAAAAACTGGTCTTTCTGTGTGAAGTATTAATATCCTCTCTCTGCCTAGATGGCTTTCTGGATACTCCAGAATACACCAAGACATGAAATTTAGGTTGATATGTACTGTAAATTTTCATGGGTGTGAATGTGAGTCAAGAATCAAGCCAATGAAGAGATACAAAACAAACAAACATGTGGTTGAAGTCCACATCATGCCCGGTCACGTAATGCCCCTAAAATAGTGACTGAGTAAATAATAAAACTATATTTCATTATTTTATATGCATGTAATAAATATACAAATGTCAATTAGACTGCAAACTCTATTTCTTCTGCATAAGCTAAGTAAGTGCTTGGAGACACTTCTGAGGACACCAAGCGGGTACAACAATATTAAGTACATTTTATGAGAAGGGCTTTGCCAGACCTTCAACAACAGCTGCAGAGCCCTTCCACATGGCATGGCACAACCCTTCTTACAACATCCTAGTGAACGAACAGGAGGTCTGTGTACTGCAAGCAGGTTGACAAGTGCAGATTTGAACAGACTGACCAGTGTAACTTGTCTATAGCCCTCCTTTCTTTTACTGTCCTGATTACAGCTGCGTCCTGCTCTTCCTTTAGAAGAGACTGGTGTCAAAACCGGAGAGGTAAGTCGATCTAGCTGTTGTCTCACAACTATACTACCTTGATGGCTGACAGGCTGAGTATGAAGTGTGCTCTTCATCATTACATTCACCTCTACCAAATCCATTTGCTTATGGAGGATCTCCAGCAAGTTCCTCTGGTATGAAGCGAGGGAGACAAGTTGGCTTTCCAACACACATTGCTGAAGGCAGTCAGACATACTCCTACACAGAGAATCAAACAGTACTGCTGTCATTCAGGTGATACCACAATAATACTAACAGCTTTCAATGAGACAATGGTGACTATAAAAAGTCTAAATAAAGAATGTTCAATGGTTTGTGCATCACAGCAATGCTTAGCAAGCTATTTTGTTTTTGTCAAAAAAGATCATAAATCACACAGCTCATAGATCCTGCCTCCTCCAGTTAGCAAATGGGATATGGACCAAACTAATAAATCAAGGTAAATGCCAAAAAGAATTCTCAAACTTTTTTTTTTGCATTTGTTGCAATTATTTTCACACTGACGTTGTGTTGTGTTTTTTGGTAAGTTTGGTTTTAATTAGTTATATGTTGCCATAAAAAGGGGGTGAAAGATCATCAGTGAAGTGATATGCACAGAAATAGGCAGGAGGTCTTCCATACACTGACAGTACACTGTGCATACAGTATGACACAGCATGCATAGAAATGAAGCATAGATTATATTTATATTACATAAATATGGTATTTTCATAAACAAACCATCAAAAAAGTTACATACTGACCAGCATTTTTTCGCAAGATTATCCCTCTCCAAACGCTGTTTGGCGAGGACCTCAATCAGCCCAGTCTGGATTTGTGTTAGCTCAGCATATCTGCCTGAAAAACAATACACCAACAGTATTCAAAGCCCGTTATCACAAACTTTGTTTGCCTTTGAGGAGTTTACTGTCTGTACAGTTGTGACACCCTTTGACCTTAGACCTTCGAACTGGATCAGGAAAAACATTTTTTAAAAAAGACCTTTCTGGGGGAAAAAAAAGAAAAGTGAGGAAGAGCCATAGATGGGGGATCTCTCTCCCTGGGACAGACAGACGTGCAATAGATGGCATATGTACAGAGAACATCGTCATCATCAATCATATACACATAGACAAAACTGTTGGTACCCTTGAGTTGAAGAAAGAAAAAAACCCAATCGTCAATTACATAACTTGAAACTGACAAAATTAATGATAAATAAACTAATGTACAGTGCTCTCCAGAATTATTGGCACCCTTAGTAAATATGTGCAAAACAAGCTATGAAAAAATCTCTTTATTGTTTATCCTCATGATCTTTCATTCTAAATATTTGCACAAATTGAACCTTTTCATTGAACTAAAATTATTGAAAGAAAAGCCATACAGAAAAGCACCTCATACCCACTGTGAAGTATGGTGGTGGATCTTGGATGTTGTGGGGCTGTTTTTCTTCCCTGGACGTCTTGTTAGGATACATGGTATCATGGACTTCATCAAATATCAGCAGATATTAAATGAAAACCTAACAGCCTCTGCCACGAAGCTTAAAATGCGCCATGGTTGGACATTCCAGCAGGACGATGATCCAAAGCACACCTCAAAATCTATACAATAATGGTTCACAGACCACAGAATAATGTTTTTTGCCATGGCCATAACAGTCCCTTCCCTTAGAAAATCTGTGGAAGAGAAAAGGTCCATAAACCTCAGAATCTGAAGGATCTGGAGAGATTCTGTATGGAGGAATGGTCTCAAATCCTGTGCCATGTGTTCACCAACCTCATAACGCACTATAGGAGAAGAGTCAGTGCTGTTATCTTGGCAAAGGGAGGCTGCACAAAATATTAAATGATGGGTGCCAATAATTGTGACACACATATTTTTGAGAAAAATATTTGTTTCATGATAAGAATTTAATGTTTCTTTTAATTATGTTATTTCAGTTATAGGTTTGATTTTTGTGAATATTTTGAATGAAAGATCATGAGGATAAACAATAAAGATATTTTTTCATAGCCTGTTTTGTGCATATTTACTAAGGGTGCCAATAATTCTGGAGGGCACTGTAACTAATGAAAATCAGACATTGCTATTGAATTGTGGTTCAACAGAATCATGCTAAAAACCAAACTATTAAAACTGGTCTGGACAAAAAGAAAAGATAGAAAATAATTTGGCCATAGGGACATTATTATTATAGTCTTGTCTTGGGTTTAGTTTTTGAGAACAGAGGGAGTTGTGTGCAATACACATTGTAAAGTGTGAAATTCAGCCATATAAAAAAAAGGTTCCTCCAGACCTGCCAGATGACATGTTGATACTTCTTTTTGTTTCCTCTGCAGCTGCTCCAAAACCACTGTTAGTGCATCTGAATGACTCAACTAAAAAAAAAAAGGTCATTCCTAAAAAATGTGCATATATGATATCAAAGCTGTAAAACCAGTGAGGCTTTAAATAAATTAAAGCAGCAAATCTCCTAAAACGAAAGATGACACTGGATGATTAGGCCTATGTTCACTTAATCTTAGCTTAAGATAACATCAATGTACAAGAGATCAAAAGCTTTGTGTAAAGAGTGTAAAGAACTCTTAATGGTGGCTGAATAGTGGTGGAATGATTCCTGGGACCGTAAACTTACCTGGTCACAGAAGCTGCTGTGGCATGAGAGTTGTGTGTGGCAGTGAAACTCTGAGGATGTATCACCTGAAGAAAAAATCCTACACTCAGCCCACAGTGTCACTTACTGAAACTATAGATAGATAGATAGCTAGATACATAGATAGATAGATAGTTGCCATGACAACGCATAAACATGCAATGGCTTGGTGCTTCCGGCTTTGTTTCTTTTTATTTATGTTTTTAGTTATCTTACAGAGGAGGCATCAAAAACAAAAGCCGCGAACAGGGCCCTGAGTGTTAGACTATGGAAAATGGACAAGATGAAACTGAGCACGAGAAGAAACTGAGATCGACATCTGTGTGGCGATTGTTACCAAGACCTGATAACAACATATCAGACACGGTAGCAGAACTAGTGTGGCGATCTCATCTCATCTCAAAAACACAGAAGTGGAGCTTTGGCTCTGTACATTCAGCCTAGTGTACAGCCATGAACATCATCATCAAGACCATCAAGGGTTTCCCAAATCAAAAACCATGGTTGGACAGTGCGATGAAGCCCCTACTCAAAGCAGAAAGAGGGTTCACCTTCCCCAGCTGGAAGAACAACATCAGCCTCATCAGCTGCACCAAGTGAGTAGTTTCATGAAAAGTGGGAACCTGAAGGACCAGATAAGGTGACCGGTCGCACATCTGTGCCTAAAAAATCTGCTGTCATCTGTCTAAATGACTATCGCCCTGTCGCTCTAACTACTGATCATGAAGTGCTAAAGCAGGGGATTGTGGGAAGTCCTGGACTCAATATACACTGGCCAGATCCAGAAGAAGGCTGGACATTTTACCGCCGACCCCACCCACCCAGGTGTATGGATTGTTTGACCATTGTTGCCTCTGGAAAACAGTACAGAAACATTAAAACTAAAACTACCAGACAGAAAAACAGCTTTTCCCCCAGAGTTGTTCAGTCCATTACCCACTATTGAGAACTTGAGCCATGCACTGACTACATTTAAACAACTGACCTACCCCCCACTGTGCACTGCTGCTAGAACTAAATCCTTAGATAGTTATGACTTTATAATACATATATTCAATATACTTAGGGTTACAGCTGTTTTAATTTCATTATGCCAAAACATAATGACAAAAAGTGTTTTTTTCTGTATGTCAAACTAAAAGACTCATATTACATTCACTCTACAAAGAAAATGGGAACAGACTGATTTCCAAAATCAGTTTGAAATGTCGAAGGTAACTCACCTGGTTGTCTGTATTGTGGAGGTGCTTCACAAGACTGCTCATACAAAACAGAGGATGCTTGAAAAGTTAAAAGCAGTTCTTTAATATCCTCCTTTGCCATCTCTAGTGCACTGAGGCCGCCTACATTCCTGTCACTGGCATTTGACCCATACTGTAAGAGAAGTTTCACCACCTACACAGCACACAAGCATTTCACAACCAAACTCACATATTCCATTCTCATTGCTCCTGTGTACTTTGGAACTCTTTTTCAATATCAGCATCCAACAAAGCTAAATGGTATGGTAGCCCATTTGTTGCACAATCCATATTATTTATTAGACATTTCATTAAAGTACTTTAGCTTTCTAAGTGATGCTAATACTGCAATTGTGTAGTATTCACTGCTGACATTTAATCTATTGGAATTTATAGTACATATACTTTGAAAGTGAAGAGTATACCTACAAACTGGCAACCTGGTTAACCTTAACCCCAGCCCCTCAGGTTCAGTTTTCAAAAATGCCAAAGAAAGACCAGCTGTGATTTTAATGAGGGTATAAAACTACATTTGACATTTCATTCAGAGTTTCTACATCACCTCATAGTGTCCTGAGGAAACGGCATCATGTAGGGGTGTAACGCCATCAAAGCTTCTAGCACTGACATCAGCACCAGCCTTTAATAGCTCCTCAACCACTGCTTTATCACCGACAGCACAAGCCTCATGGAGAGCTGTCCATCCTGACAATTCAAGTCAACCATTAATAATAAGATTAACATTTACGTTATCAATAGTTTCATGAGAAATAAACTGAGGTAAATGATGTCAGAACATCCAAGAGATCAAGTGCAAATAAACAAGTGTATAAGCTGTGACCAACCGGCATAATCCTTTATGTTGATGCTAATCCCAGCTTGAATCAGTGCTTTCACCCCTTCCAGATCTTCTCTCTTACATGCTTTGTGCAGAAGAGTCTCTCCCTTTTCATTTCGCTTGTTTAGATGTATCTTATTTGGGATTTTCCAACATTGGGAGACATTTGTTTCTGTGAAGATGTATCAGACAGAAACATACTTTTAATCGCAGCTGTCATACATACAGAGTAACTATTATACAGCAGTGTATTTCTGCCACAATTACAAAACAAATATTTGCACTGATTTTCCTCACGACATTAAACATTCTTATTTTTCTTTTCACAAAAAATATTTTTAATTTTGCCTGACACAGAAATATATAGTAGTTATAACAATCCTTTTTTTATCATATCATGACTTAATCGATTTAATAAAGCATTTACGTTACACTCACAAAACCCATGTAAGTTAAGAGATATTTTTTCTCATTAAAACATAAGTTCACATGTTGTTGTGTAAAACATCATTTAACTTACAATATGAAGTGTAGCCCCCAGTACCATGTAATGCTTCTCAATTTACAATGTATTTTTTTATAGTAATAAAAAGTAATTTACCTAATCTACACATGATTATGAATAGGCATAAACCACAACCACAATGCATAAAAAACACTTTCTTTTTTTCCCTTCTTTTCTTCACCACCACATGTAGGCAAACAAACCAGCTAACCATTTTTTGAGAAATGTTTGTTAACATCTTATTTTCTTAAAAATAAGATTTTTTGTGATATAAAATTACAAGACACGAAACAGCAAAAAATCTTATTACAATGTGATCATTGTGTAGAAACTGATGAAAGATAAAAAAAAAAAAAAAAGCATTTCTGACTAATAATTACCTGACTGAGATGTAGAACTAGCATGGCCTGCTGTGGACTGGATACAACTGGGCATTTCTAGCCCAGGCGGTTTATGTTGATATAACTCAAGCTCCATTTTCTTTTTCTACTCAGTATTTGCAACGTTTGAATCTAAATCACTTATTTCCATACCCCGAGCTGTCCCATGATTTAGATGATGATCTCAGGGTGATACATTTCCATTGCTCTAATGCTCCTGATTACATCTGTCACCTCCAGAATCCCTCTGAAAGAAACACACACACACACACACACAAATACACACACACACGGCACAGTCCGATAGTGGCACTTTGAGAGTACTTCCAGATTCCACTGACTAATTTTCCCAAGCAAATCATTCTTTTGACAATACAATAAAAAGATAAAAATCCTTCAAATTAAACTACCAAACACAAAGCATCTGTCAACGTAATAGCAAGATTACAGCGTTTATGAGTGTCCTCCAAAACTGTTACATATGACTATTACCAAAAGGACTCATACGATGTGCCTGGCATCAAATCTACTTGAGTAAGAACGGTTAAAGATAGTAAGAGTAATATTTTGTTGCCATTCATTCACCTTAACCTCTTCCATAAGAGGTTTTAGTGAGTAGATAAGCCAACAAAGATAAACTTCTTTCCATGCATGGAATTGGATTTCCATGGATAACCTCAACAGAGATATCAAGTTTAATCACAAGTTTGCCTTTGTCTCAAATACAGACCAAAAGGGGGGAACAAACATATAGAGTATAAGGTGTATAAACATCTGGTTTGTGCATATGGCAGCTGAAAACAATGTATATTTTCATCACTTTAATCAAATAACTTTTTATCATCATGATATTTTCAAAATGTTGGGTTTTTTTTGGATTAGTCCTCTAATGTGTGATTATCCCATTTCAGTCACTGCTGGTGTTTGTGTGTTGAGGTATGAGCAAAACTGAATTCTGTAATAGTATACAAATGCCACAAGATGGCAGCAGCTGACCATTTAGGATTCACAGAAGTCACACAGACCTTTAAACTCCTAATTGGCTAATACATATATTAGGGTATTTTCCCCTCAAAATACATATGTAGAATGCAGAAAATCTCTGCTTTCTAAAGATCTGGATCAAATGTTTTCCTTGAATGATTATCAGTAATATTTTTGAGATGCTTTGATTAATGCGTGGCAGCAGAATCTACAGGGGGCTGTGGCCAGGATTAAGAGGATAGACTATGGCATTACGGTGCCTTTACCCAACAATTTCTTTTCTATTTGAAATTTCATTCACACACACATACACACACGCACACACACACACATACTAACACACACACACACACACACACACACACACACACACACACACCTAGAGGAATGAGGGATTGAACTGCTGATCTTCCGCTTTACCTGCTTAAACCACAAATGGCCTGTTGACCTTGTTGATCTTGTGAGTTTTGAGTAGATGAGGTAAAGAAAAAGGAAAAAAAGATTATGGTGTTCTGCAAGCCATTGGTTTTGATGTGAACTGGCTAAGATCCCTTCTGATTTCAACATTCTGCATTTTTAGTGTAGCCAAGGGGTAATGCTTAATGTCATGGCGGCATACAATCATTATGTTTTTCTAAAACATCTAAGAAATTATGCACCAATTGATCCACACTGCACAAAAATACCTTTCCAAATTATGAGTCAAGGTTGAGTACAGTGAACCCTCACTATAACGCGCTTCACGTTTCGCGGTCTCACAGACTTTTTTGTGCATGTTTTTTTTAATGCTTCTTTTTTTTTTTTTTTTACAGCACGTGTTCTGCGTCCTGATTGGCAAAGGGACTGTCGACCATTGTCAATCAGTCTCCTCCGTGCCGTGTCTCCTGTACAGTACAGAAAGCGCTCAGCTTGCCAAATTTACATAAATCTTCAATCGCTGGCTGAAAACAAGTTTTGATCTTTGGTTTCATTCTATAATACTGGATTTATTTTTCTACGAAGGATTGAACTTTGAGAGTGTTTAAACAAGAGAGAAAAGTGAGAAAATGTTAATGTCTGTCTGAGAAATGTGTATGAAGTGTGTCTATAATAATTATAAAAAATAAAGAAGAATTCGTTGATTTCGCCTATCGCAGGTTCTTTTTGGATCGTAAACCCCGCGATAAACAAGGATTCACTTTATTGATTATGCTGATGCCGGCCAACTGCATGGAAGCATTAATTGTCTTTACACTGTAAGATATTCAGAATTGACATATTAACAGGTTATTTTCTGTAAATTTAAAGATTTATTTGAATTTATAGTCAATGCAGACACCAATCCACGTGCCATACCACGTGCCATACAGAACCAGACATTGCGGTCAATGCATAGCGCCATATCATTGTTCCAATGACCACAGTCCAACCCCAAACACCCCAACAGTCTGAAATGTTATTCACCCAAAATTAAGAAAGAATTTACAAACACCACCATTTGCCACACAGGAATGTTTGTTTCCTCTTCAGGAATTAAGCCCTTCCTACCATCATCATACGGATGGAACATTATGCTATATAATGTTGGTGTGATTCACTTAATATTTGCATTTTTACATGGTTTGTTTTTATGTATGCACTTTTATTTGATCCATTTTATATTTGCGCTTTTTATTCTGTTCACTTTAGATTTGCACTTTTCCACTGAACTCATGTAACCTTCCACTTGATAAGCAGGAGTCTGATGTACCCACAAATTCCCAATTTGTCAGTTGTATGCCTTAAGGGCAACACACACTCATATATTTTATACCACTTTTCAGTAAGTTCATGTGAACAGTAGGTGGCCTGTTTATGCCAGAGATAATGAGACCAATGAGAGTCGGTGGCACAGAAGTCCAACATCTGTATGGGGCAATCCCAGCCCAAGAAGATAACTGTGAATCACACCTGTAAATGGATCCTCTAGCTGACTGATATCCTGTGGGAGCTTTTTCATTTTGAGCCAAGAAATGTCATATTTTTCCTGTGACCTGAATAAATTCTACACCTGAGAACTTCAGATTTCTCCGGAGGTTAATATTTTGAGAAATTAACACTCAACAAAGCCATTCATACTTTTTTCATGGATATACACAGGTGATTAAAAATGCAAAAGTTGGTTGGTAAATTCGTTGTCATCACAGGGATAGTGTGTATTTTTGGATAAATATGCCATTGTAGCAGTGGGGAATTAAATTTCGGCATAATGGGCTGTTGGCAGTGGCGTGCACAGGTAGACACTAGGTGGTGCTCTAGCACCTGCCCCTTGCCCTCTGGACCAAGCAAGTGCCCAAGTTTTTTTTTTTTTTTACTCGTGCTCTAATACTCGTTTCAGAGCACCTGGCTCATCCCTATTTATAATTTAATTATGTTATTTTGTGCCAACCACAAGTTGGTATGTTACAAGACATTCAGGTTAATCACAGAGAGGTCATCAGAATCTTGAAAGAGATGGCACCAAGGAGGATGCTGCTTTAGAGAGCGGCAATGCTGCACTCTTCATTGCCATCTTTTGTCCAGTGCTATAGTCCAATTTAAAGGTCAAGTATTTTTATGAACATATTGGCAAAAATAAATACGTTTACATTCAACATGTGCCTGTAATTATTTTTTTTTAATCTCATATTGCTATAAAAAGGCAGCCGGCAGTTCCACATGTTGTACAAAATGCCCTTATTTGTCACTGAGCAACTGCCCCACAAAATGTCTGCACACCACTGGCTTTTGGACAGACGTTCTTTGAGCGTAATGAGACATTTATCAGATTATTGTAGTCTCTGGGTAATGAACCGAACAATGGGCGATTCCCTACTAGCTAGTTCTTCTAAGTGGTTGCAGCTACACTGCTGTCTCAGCTACACTTCTGCTATAAATGCTTAAAAATATTGTGACCGTTCCGATTTATGATTAAGTCAAAGCAGTGGTCCCCAAAATCTGTAAACATGAACCTGAACGTTACCCTGCTAACGTAATATTTCCCGCAAGGTCAGTGAATCCGCTTAACTTTTCTACTGTAAGATCACTTTATAAGTACATAACATTTGGTCATCTACATAACTTTTGGATGACTGACATGTAGTACTTCAGTCGACTCACCTCGAAGAACAACAAATACGGTCGTTAACCAACGTGACTGCCTACACCATCGGTCGTGAGTTAATGTCCATGTTAGCTTACCTTTTCAAATGAGGTTAAACATGGCATCCCTCTCTTTGGTTATATGGATTATGTTATGTGACCCAGTGACAACAAATCAACACCAAACAAATTTACTGTACTGTCCAAATAAAGCTTCACTAATATTTTTATGTCGTTTTTTTTAACGAAGCTGTAGATTAATTTAACTTTATTTCAGGTTGAGTTCACCGTCCGAATTCGAAAAAAACGGTCGATCTATCCCCCGCGATGTTTTGTCGTGCTTGTTTATAGTAGCCATTACGGTGGCAGAGCGGAAGAAATTACTTCAAAATAAAAGCATCGAACATTTAGCCCTCTACGTTCAATAGAATAAAATAGAATGGTCTTTATTGTCATTGTACTGGGGGTTAAAACGAAATGTGAGAGTGCTCGTGAAGAGCTACAATACACCACAGAAACAATGAAAACAATAAACAACACAGGAATTGAAAAGTGATTATTTTCTTTTAAAACAAAGAAATCATATACGTAAAAAGGAAACAACGTATAACACAGTAATTCCACCTCAGATTGATAGTATTCACCCCAAGGTGTCACCCACTAAATTTCAAAAGTAAAGCCTTCCAAAATATGTTCATACAATTATATTCATAACTGAAATTTATAATGATATTTAGGGACATCTACTGTCAGTATGAGGTTAAATTAGTTTGTAATAACTTATACTAATAAGTGGTTTTCTTTTAACATAAATGATTGAAGTTAGGAACATATATATAACTTTATTAAGGACAATGCTTTTATTTTGAAGTCCGTTTTTTTCGCTCTCCCACTGCAATGTCTAATACACACGAGCCGCAAAATACCGTTTGACTGTGTCTTTCCAGGTGGAGGCTGGTTTGCCCGCCGTGAAGTAAAGCGCTGTCGAATATACAACTTCAAACTAACTTCACTGCCGTTATTTTTCAATTGTCTTCAAGTGTTGTAGAAATGCCAATACCCTAAGTCCTGTTTACAACGTCTTAAATAAATAAGTATTATCAGTTAAATGCATGCCAATTATTTTGTATTATCATTGATGCATTAATGTGTAAAAGGCATACTCTTCTGTCTGGTTGAAATTACCCATGCTACGTTTTACATATCAGTAGGAACTCTTAGGAATGTAACTATTAAGACAGGGGCTGACACAGAAAGTATGACAGTGATATTTCCTTTCACCCCTCCACAGTAATACTTTAGTTGTAGCACTAGAGCAAAGTTTAGATGGCACTGCAGTCACATTCCTGGAAGACTTGCAACATCCTGTTGCTTAGAAACTTAAAATAAGGTTTAATTAATGTATTATTTCGAGCTATAAAACATATTACAGTAATTATATATTGTGAGTGTAAGTACAACATCTCCCAGCATACCACTGCAAAAAAATCCTGGTAATTTATTCCCTCGAAGACTCACCTGGAATTAAATATTGATTGTGGCTCTATAGGTTTTGCAAAACAACTTGTGGTGTGAAAGGAAATCCATGTGATAATTCAGCTAAATACAAACGTTTTTTTTAAATCTATACACTATAGGTAACAACTTGACAATAGACACTGGATGTGTTTTAAATGCGACCTTTACAAATTCTCTGTACTCTGTGTTGTTTTTTTGAACAATAAAGTTAAATTAATGAATACAGGTCTGTTCTTGGAAGGGTACAGTTAGTACATACTCTTTAAAGGGCAGGAACACCACATCTTTAATGTGCAATTTATGACTGAGAAGGTCAGTTACTTTACAATCATATTCTAGTTTCAGTGGTTATTTACTGATTGAGATTTCAAAGTTTCCACTCCTGTGCTGTCTTATCTATATAAAAAGTGATAACTGTGAAAATATTGCAAAGTCTGACGTAGGATAAAGTGTAAAGTTAAACCGCTGCAGCAGTAGCACAGTGTTAAACTACTAATCAATGAGGCACGCAAATCTCGCCAGCCGTAGTGTCATGGGTGTGTAGTGGTGAGATGAAGCGTCTTCGCTAAAGTCACGCCCCATTACTTCTGTCGCCTCGGAAACGGGGCGTGGATAAAGAGTTAGAGAGGCAGGTGACCGATGTGATTGGCTGAATTGTCGGATGATGTGTAGCGTGCCATCGTTCCATCGGCCCCAAGCAAGCTTCAGCTTACGTGCTCAGAGGATCGGTGAGAACGCCTGTCTACGCATCTGCAGACTGGAACCTGTGCATTATCAAAGCGCTCTCTGTCACTCCTCTCCTACCCGTTCTAGGTGAGTCAGTCTTATTTTCTATTGCCAGTTTTGAGTACACTGACCCAGAATGCCTGCGAGCGCTGGCGCAAGTGCATTAACAAACATGAGCATGTCTTAATATACACTAAATATGGATTTACGAAGGATTTATTGGTGATAATTGTTTGCACATCAAGAGGTAGGTGTGTTTGTCTTTTGAGAACGATCATCGGATTACTTTTAAGTGTACAATGTAACTAATATTGATGATAAAGCTGTATATTATTTATGAATATTATTCATTTTGGACAGAAAGTTGTCTCCAGTGTTCTGCTTTGCACAGCTACTCCGGGCTGCATATCATATTTTTCCTTCTGTTAAATAGGATTAATTTCTACTTACCACTCATCTATATTACCTCGATTTAAAACAAGTGACAGTAACGATAAAGTAGCAATAAGATTCAAAATCTCAATAACCCTAGAACACTAACTTTAGAATTACCAACACCATCACTAATGTCGGGTATATTTTACCTGATATAATATCCTGGACAAAATACAGTTTTCATCAATTTATGTAAGTATATACAACACTGTATATATGTACTGTATGTACTTTAATTTCCCAATATACAATATCACATAAAATTAAAAAAATATATACTAAGGGGGACTTTTTAAAAAGGCAGCAACATTATTGAAAAATCATTTAATCCTTAACGAGAAATTTCCAAACCAAAAAAATAATGAAGCTGGGAAGTTGATCTGCGGTCTACCCGTTCCTTGGTTTTTCTTCGACAGCCGTATTGAGCACACATCTGGTTGTATCAACACCTCCCTTTGTTTGGTTATAAAATTCACTTCAGGCTTGCGAGTGGGTCCAATACTGGTTTTGTGTGCAGAGAGCGCCTGATTTAAACACACAAACACTAGCATTGGGTAAATTCCACCTGTAAAATATGCTGCTCTCTATCACTAATGTCAAGTGAAAATCACCAGAATGCATGTCTCTTGAAAAAAGCATAGATGGGAGGCGGGAAGCATACCATTAATGACATCAGTGAGCAGCCTGAAGCTACCCAAGGACCCATGCAACTCAGACAGCAGCAACACAATAAAAAACCACATGACAAGAATTGTGTGGGTAAAGAAATTGGGGGAAAAGTAGACATTTGTTATGCAGCATGGTTCATGTCAAGCAGTTTAAAGTTAAACTACACTGTAGATTATAGAAGAAGATTATTATCATTGCTGGATTATTGACATAAAATGTAAACACTAAAGTAAATTAAATGTGCATAAGAGAAGGATTTTTGATTACCCTTATGTTTGTGTCCTATGGCCACTAATATGACCTGTTTACATTGTAAAATCTTCAGTTTTTCACATCATTCCTCCCACAACATCCACTTTCAACAGCTGACATCACTACTTGTTTTTTGCAGTAGCTTTGTTGCACCATGCTGACCCGTCTATTCCGCATGCATGGCCTCATGGTAGCCTCCCATCCCTGGGAGGTGATTGTTGGCACAGTCACCCTCACCATCTGTATGTTGTCAATGAACATGTTCACTGGCAATGACCAGATCTGTGGCTGGAACTTTGACTGCCCCAAAACTGAAGAGGTGAGTAACTGAGATGATCAAAAACAATTTATCTGTAATAGTGTATCCACGGAGTTTGCATGTTCTCCCTGTGCCTGCATGGGTTCTCTCTGGGTACTCCAGCTTCCTCCCACAATCCAAAGACATG
>JAOXYL010000086.1:21986-32233 GCA_028564955.1 Terapon puta
TGTGTGTGTGTGTGTGTGTGTGTGTGTGTGTGCATGAGTGTATTTTATGTCAAGAAAATGTCATTGGTATACAATTGATCATATAAAAGTAACATGACATTATTTTTGGATAGAACAATATACAAAATCACATTCTTACATCCCAGTACCTCTCCCGAATGGTTATATACATCTATGTCTATGTGCAGGGTACAGAGCAGGCTCTGAGTATACTGCAGCACCACTTTCCAGAGCTGCAGGTGGTGGCTGTCAGTGGAAACTACTGTACTGACAAGAAACCAGCTGCCATCAACTGGATTGAGGGCAGGGGCAAGTCAGCTGTCTGTGAGGCCACCATCCCCGCTAAAGTGGTCAGAGAGGTAGGAAGAGCTTGGTCTGAGAGTGCAGTTTACTGTTGTAGACATTAACTTATTTTTTAAATATTGTTGACTCTATATTTGTATCAGTTACTTGTTCTGTTTTAAACCAGTGACCATGTATCCATCATATAACACAATTCAGTAACACAAATTTATATCATACAAAAGTTGAAACTTGTAAATGGGCACCCTGCATTAGCCTGTAGGTGGCTACTTTCTTGCTCATTTTTCGAAAGATGTACCAAGTAAACAACAAATGTAATACACCTTTTGCCAGCAATTCAGCAAATGTCTCCTCACAATGAATTAGTTTCCCATTCTGTGTGTGTGCTGAGCCACTGAGTGTTCTTGTTCCCAGGTTGTCAAATAACAATGTTTTGTCACAACTTTTGCTTGTGCACATGACAAAATTAGAACAGCATTTAAAAACACAATTAAAAGATTCCCGAAGATGGCGGCTACAGAGTAGATTGTGTTTGTTGTGTCTCCCGCTTAGCGATAAAAATTTCATCCGTTACAAAGAGCATCTCAGTGTTTTTTTCTCTAAAAAGAGTATTTGGAACAACGCTTTAAGATGATAAAACCCACACAGAAGGTGCAGATGGCAACTAATCTGCGGAAATTGAAATATATTGGTGGCGCTGACACTGCTAGCGTCCATGCTAAACAGAGCTCCTCTAAAAGCTGTGATGAGTCACCGCAACATGATAACATGGCAACATGGATGTTCTGAGGACCGAGATTCTCCTCGATTTTAAAGCGAATATTTCAACTGTCATAAAATCTCAATTAAAGAATGCTGTGGCAGAAGTCGGCTTTCTAAAAAGTGAGCTCCAAGCCGTGAAAAATGAGCACAGCAGCTCTCCATGGGGACGTCGATCAGGTGAGGGTGGAGGTGAAAGAATTACATGAAGGTCTATCTACCTTGTCTGATGATGTGACCTCACTACAGTGCACCGTGACTGATTTGAAAAAAGAGCTTATGGAACTGAGAGAAAAATGCGAGGATATGGAAGGACGTATGAGGAGGTGTAACATCAGAGTCCTCGATGTTCCTGAAAAACCTGGTTCCAGCTCTCCGGCGGCCGTGGCTAAACTGTTAGCTCAGGTGCTACAGCTTGAAAAAGGGCCAATGGTTGACCGCTCCCACCGGGGTTTGGGCAAGAGAAACACAGGTGACAGGCCGTGGGTCATCATCGCCAAGCTGTATTATCACCAGGAGTGTGTGGAAATACTGTGCAAGGCGCGTAGCCATGCTTTGCTGTGTTTCAACGGAGAACCTGTCACCATCTTCCCCGACTACACCGTGAGCGACGCCAGAGCCAGAGCAGCATTTAGGGAGATCCGGGAGATCCTCCGCGGCCGTGAAGGAGTCCACTATGGATTACTAGTCCCAGCCCGGCATCAGACACGGAGGTGAGGACAAGGAGTTTACGGATCCTGGAAAATCCATGGACTATGTGAGGAAGAACATCATTCCAACTCCAGATGAAGGGAAGTGACGATAATGTCTATATACTTTTATATAGTCACACTCATGGGAAGAACTACTCCATCCCTTTGTTGCATTATTGCCTTAAGTGTTCGAGTCTGGATTTACACAAGACAGTCTGGATGATAAATGTAAAGTCAACAGCTTTACTAACTATTTCACAGAGATTTTTGTATATAATTCAATGAGAGGCTGAGCAGGCCTGCCAGTGGTTTGAGATTGGGACGTTTTCCCCACTGTAAGCATGGAATGTGCAGATTTTCTTTTGCTGGGTTTTGGGTGCACTTCCTTCTCTTAGGTGCAGGGGGAGGGTGGTACCAGATCGGATTTGTTATCAGGTTTTTTTCTGTGTTGTAGGGTCATTATACAGTAGTATTAGCCTGTTTCTATGCACCTAATTGAGATGATTCTATATTCTTCAGCAATTTATTCCCAGATCTGCCAAGTATTGGAAAACATAATCTTATAATTGCTGGAGATGCAAATTGCACAAGGGCATCCCTGTCAAAAACTGTTAAGTCCATTAACTCACTGCTTGAAGACTATGGTAATGTTGATATATGGCGTTTTCGTAACCCTACATCAAGAGCATATTCCTTCTTTTCCTTGGTACACAAGAGCTACTCCTGCATAGATTATTTATTTTTGGATCCTACAACTAATAACTGCATGTGATTATGGGAGTATAGTCATCTCACACCATGGACCACTCTCCACGAAAATGCTTATCCCTAGCATACAGCCTTTATATCGCCAGTGGCGCATTAACAATCTACTGCTTTCTGAAGAAGAATATTTGAAACACATCTCATCTGAAATTAAATTCTTTCTAGAAACCAACCAAACCCCAGGAATGTCATCATCAACAATTTGGGACTCTTTAAAAGCCTATCCGAGGGGTATAACAATCTCACATTGGGCAAGGAAAAACAAAAAGAATAATGAACGTCTCAAACAACTAACCAAAGACATTCTGACTGTTGACAAATTATACAGCAGATCTCCATCAGCAGAACTTACTAAGAAATGCTTATCACTAAAAACCGAATTTGATATCCTTTCAACCCGACAAGCTGAATACCATCTATCCAAAACAAGAACTAACTACTATGAACAAGGCAAGAAAACAGGCCGATTACTTGCGCACCAGCTATGTCAAAAAACAGTGAAACAAACTATTTCAGTGATAAAAGATGAAAATGGTGGACAACACACTGACAATATGGAAACCAATTTATGCTTTCAGGATTTTTACAGATCACTGTACAGCTCTGACTCACCCCCTAGTCCGGATGAGTTAGAAAAGTTTTTCAGATCCATACAGGTTCCTTCTCTAAGTGCTGATCACTTTAAGGAGCTTGAGCTAGATCTTACGGTTACAGATATAATGTTAGCGATTAGAAGTATGCAAATAAGGAAAGCACCTGGCCCAGATGGCTTTTCAGACGATTTTTATAAGAAATTCTCTGATCAACTTTCCCCTCTATTACTGTCAGTGTTTGAAGAGTCTATCACCTCAAAGGCCCTGCCGCCATCTATGCGTGAAGCAGTCATATCTTTATTGGTCAAAAAAGGCAAAGACCGACTTAGTTGCAGTTCTTGTTGCCCCATCTCCCTCCTCAACACCAACTCCAAAATTCTTGATTAAGTATTGGCACATCGCCTCGAGAAGGTAATGCCAACAATTATATCCCCTGACCAGACAGTATTTATTAAAGTCCGCTATTCTTTTTTTAACATCAGACACCTGGGTAACATTCTATATTGCCCATCCCCATCCATCGACATAAATCAAGAGAAAATAATTTCACTTGACGCTGAGAAGGCGTTCAATCGGGTGGAATGGGATTATGTTTTTAAATCTTTAAAGTCCTTAAAATTTGGCGCTAAATTCATATCCTGGGTTAGACTTCTGTACACTCTCCCTATGGCTGCAGTGCGAACAAACAATAACATTTCAAACAATTTTGAGTTACAACGCGGTACTAGACAGGGATGCCCCCTCTCACCGCTCCTATTTGCCATTGCCATGGAGCCTCTGGCAATAGCTTTGTGACAGAGCCCTAACATGAAGGGGATCCTTCGTGCTGGTTTGGAGCACAAGGTCTCTCTTTATGCAGACGATATGTTATTATATGTGTCAGACCCCCATTCCAGCATCCCTCAATTACTGTCACTATTTTCTGTATTTGGGAAAATATCAGGTTATAAAGTCAACATCCAAAAAAGTGAACTAATGCCTATTTCCCCTGAGAGAGTGAGAGAGACACGCTTTGCCTAGCCCGTTACCATGAGAGGATGTACTGAAAAATTCCACACTTCCTGGCGACCATTTATAGACTATGTTGCGAATATGTCAGCTGCTGATATTGATTCATGATTGTGTTATGTTGATGCTTATTATCCAGTGGCCCACTGATCTGAAAGTGTATAGTATGTATGTTGTGTGTGTGTATATGTGACTGGTTAAGATTTATGTGAGATCTGGTACCAAGGGGTGGGTTGGGGGAAATAGTTTATATATATTTGTTTGTTTGTTTGTATGTTAATACATGTTATTGAAATTAAAATAAAAAAAACTTCTCTTGTCAGCTTATTTACCAAAGTTAAATGATAGGCAATTATAAAAAATATAAAACATTATTCTGATCCACTTCCCCAGGAAAGTCTACGCCAGGATACTGGAGAGGGGAATTCAGTCGATATTCAAGCCTCAGATTCAAGAGGAGAAATGCGGGTTTCGTCTTGGTCATGGAACACTGTACCAGCTCTATATCTTCCACAGGGTACTTGAGTGTTTATGGGAGTTTGCCCAACCAGTCCATGTGTGGTTTGTGGATCTGGAGAAGGCATTCGACCGTGTCCCTCGTTGTATTCTGTGGGAGGTGCTCCATGAGTATGTGGTCCGGGGCCCTTTGCTAAGGGCTGTTCGGTCTCTGTATGGTTGGAGCAGGAGTTTGGTTCGCATAGAGTTTGCTTCTTAGGACCCATACTTGCAGTTAATTAATGTACAGTAGAACTGTAAAGGGGAATAACTTCAGTACAGTAGCACAAAGAATGCTAGAACATGTGGGCACAAAGGCAAGAACACAGTAATGTTTGTGCGCAGTGTTAACTCAACAAGTTTCTGGGCAAATATCTGCTACCCAAAAAAAAAAGAACCGTCGTTGAGCCTCGGCTATGCTCCCAAGTGCTAGCAATCACAAGCGTTCATGGATGCCAGCGAGACAGCTCTTGATAGTTGGATCATTCCCTGGCTGGCTTGCTGCGGCCTGACGTTGGTCAATCCAAGTTTCCAATATGCGCTTGTTTCTTGTCTGCTATTCTGTTTTCTCCTTGTTTATTGGTTTTAATTACATTTTTTGCCTCATTGATTGGGTGGATTATCTGTGGGTTCACTGTACTTTAATTAATCAATTCAGACTCCAGAAGCTGATGGATCTAACTGAAAAAACATTACAAAGCACACAGAAGGTTTTCCTTTAGCCGCTGTCAGTTATCAGTAACCATTCTTGCATAATAAAGAATTCAACATTAAAAATGTTTGCTGCATCATGTGAATCTCTTTTTTAACGTTCCTCTGTTCTGTGATTGGAAGGTTCAAGAAATTTCATTTAGAAATGTATCGACTTCATGAAAATTGAACGTTTCAGCAAAACGCCCGATTGCCAAATAGACAGCAAGTCAAACCCAAACCCAAACCCTGGTTGTCTTCTCCATTTTCTCTTCTGCCTGACTGATTTCTTCTGCTAAACCTTGCCCGAAAGTCAGACTGGTATTGCTGGGCTACCAGTGCCTTCAGGCGAAGCAGGATACATTGAATGACTAGTCACAAAGCCAAATGAGACTCTTCTCTCTCATCTTTTCAGCACCAACTATCCTTTTTTACTGTTTTTTATCTGACTATGTTATTTAATTTCACTTATAATCTAAATAATACCTAAAAGAGGTTGGGAAGGAGGATAGCCCAGGTTAAGGTAGACTGGGCTTGGCTGATAGTTACTGACTAAGAGAGAGGCTGACAGCCACACTTCCAATGTAATGCGGATGTAATGGAGTTCCCCCTACATTACATGGGCCCTAACTTTCAAGTAATTAACTGGGAAAATTCCCAGTGCTCCAGATAGCCAGTCTGTCATTCTTTAGAACTATCATCATAACTGTATAACATTAAACTTTTCTTGCACTGCAGGTTTTAAAAACGACGACAGAAGCTCTGGTGGAGGTGAACATCAGTAAAAACCTGATTGGCTCAGCAATGGCAGGGAGCATCGGTGGATTTAATGCACATGCAGCCAATCTAGTGGCAGCCATCTATATAGCCTGTGGACAGGTTAAGTAGTTCTAAGGAAATATTGTTCATCCCTTTATTCAAGTGCATTACTGTGTCTCTGGTGTTAAAGTATGTTTGTGTGTGTGTGTGTTTGTGTGCGTCATAGGATCCAGCTCAGTCAGTTGGGAGCAGTAACTGCATCACCCTGATGGAGGCGTCAGGACCAACAGGGGAGGACCTATACATCAGCTGCACCATGCCCTCCATAGAGCTGGGTACTGTAGGAGGAGGCACTAACCTGCCCCCCCAGCAAGCCTGTCTACAGGTACAAACATGCACACATTTCATGCAAATGCAAGTAAACAAAACATAACCTAAATGTTTAATGTTTGAATTTATAAAATATTCCAAGTAACAATAACTTACTAAGTAAAATCTGCCATTGTAAATAACAAATCGATATATTTAGCTAATTGCCTGAAATAGTCATGTGTTGGTTGTATCTGTGTGTGCAGATGCTGGGCGTGCAGGGAGCCAGTCAGGACTGTCCTGGGGAAAACGCTCGGCAGCTGGCGAGAGTTGTGTGTGCCACTGTGTTGGCTGGAGAACTGTCACTCATGGCTGCTCTGGCTGCTGGCCACCTGGTCAAGAGTCACATGACACACAACAGGTATGAGTATTGTGAGCTATTCACATGCATTGTAGTATTGATAGAACTTACTAGATACAAACTGCTTGCATGCTGAGACCATAATCCCAATCAGTCTTAATATTTTAACACAAAGCAACACAAAAGCTGATGGTGACTCGATTAAAAACATATTTGTTGAATGAACTTATTTGGTAAAGCTTTCAGGTTTTTTTTTGCCTCTGTGGGCATATCTTCCCCTCTGCAGACTCCACAAACATTTGCATTAAAAATGTTATTTATAACCCCCTTTTCTTGGGCAGATGGTAGATTCTCGCTGACTCCACTGTATTGTGTGGGTTCTCAGTGGGAGGGTTTCATTTCTGTAAGACACAGGCAGGACCATGGTTTTACACTTATTGTCATTAGATATTTTGATAATACAAACACTTGTTACCAATCTATAGTATCAACACTTATGTCTGTTTTCTTTTTTTTGCATGTCAAACAGTATTTATACAATACACAAAAGGTGCATTTTTTCAACCAGTCGTTTAGTGTTAATGTTGATTTAATGATGCTCATTGTTTCATCCATGCTCCAGCTCACTGACCCAGACCAGTGAGATCTGTTGGCACCGAACCCAAAATACTAATAAGGGACACATACATATCAAATTTCAATTATCATACCATTTAAAGCATTTACTAATTGCCATAGATACACTTTTATTTGGGAAAAAAGTATTTACAAACAAAACATACATACAAAACTGTCTAACTGATCTAAATGTTCTGTGTGCAGATCTAAGGTGGATCTACAAGAATCTCAAGGAACGTGCACCAAAAAAGCCTCCTGAGACCATGAGAGCAGCTTGGTCTTCTCAGTAAGCCAAGGTCACTGGACAGAACAGTAAACCGAGGGAAACATGGACAATCTGAAAGAGACTAATCATTAATCAATCAAAACAGACCTCAAACATCTTCTAAGTGCTTCCAAAGAGACAGGGATATGTATTTTGATCAATCTCTATGCCAGGCATGAAAATGAGTTATACAATAATAACTAATCAGAGTCTTTCGTTGGAGTAAATTCATTTTCTGCTCGTGTTAACTGCTGTCCTCTTCTTCCACTTTAAAGAATGCCGGCAGGATTTTAGAAAAGCAAGTGAACACATTGTGAACACTGAAACACTAATATTTTATGCGTGGCTTTGCATGGGAGCGAAGGACAATTCTTCTTATGAGAGATTCAGTATCATTTGATTTCTTCATCCAGATGGTTTGTGAAGCTGACAAGGACACACAGGACACATTGAGTCCTGGTTCACCACAAGATAGAAAGATTAACCATGACAGACTTAGGGTTACAATGACGATAGAGGTAAAACCACTGTAATGACTCAACTGCACTTCTGCACTGCATTTCCAGTACCAAAGGAAATTACTTTAAAGAACTGTTTAAGCCCATTTATTACAGATATTTGTGTCACACAGACACATGGTATCACGTGCTAATAAATTGTTAACTGCACCATTGTATGTAATGTAACTTCAGATGTAGTGTTGGGTAAATGAATTCAGACATAGTGAGTCCTATTGTTCCACCAGTTAACAAATATTTTGAATCTTTTCTGTAATAAATACAAAAGGACCTTACAATCACAAATTGCACTAATGTGTTAAATGTGTTATCATTAATTTTACCTGAGCTGGAATATGGATTTACAATATTACAATAATGTAACACACTCTTATGTCTTTCCTGTATGTGAGAACTGCAGACATAAATTTCAAGTTTTGTTTCAGGGGTTATAGATTATTACTAATTATTACCTGATTACCTTCATAACTGGAAACATCAGCAGGCAAGCAACTACCCTGGGGCCCCAGATCACCATGGGGACCAAATGCATCAGGTTCACTGTAAAGCCATATCAATTGAAATTAGGTGGCACCTTCATTATTTCTGTGTCACCCTTGTGATTGATTGGTGACCAGTCCAGGGTGTACCCCACCTCTTGCTGGGCTCCATTACCCTGTGACCCTGCGTGGCAGGAATAAGCAGGTATAGAACATGAATGAATGAATGGTTTATTATTCTCTGTAAATGTAGTAATCACATTCATCAAAAACTACAAAGAAACAAATAATTTAAACAATTATTCGCTCAAAGATTGAAACGAAATTGACACAGGGCCACAGTCAAAACCTATGGAGATTCATTAAATGAAATGCATTTGTGTCACCAATGTGTCATGGTGATTCTCTATGGAAGTTCTGCATTATTATTCACAGTTAAACTAGGGAATTCTAATTAGTCATGCTAACCGCTATGCAACGAGGTGCCATTTGGTGACATTGTGATACAATAATGTATCAAATTAACAGACATAATTGGTCCCTGCAATGCTTATTGCAAACGTGTTCTTTTCCTTGGCTAAATGTACATTTAGCAAAAGCGCAAACTCCCTATGATTACTGTGTTTATGTAAATATACAGCAAGTATACAGTAAATGCATACTGTGAATCAGGATGAATTGGTGCGTCAGAATATTTTTGTATGGAGGTTACAACAATATAGTGATATAATGTTATGAACTGAACTGTTGAATTAAAAGCCTTATTTCTTTTCATGTCTCCTGTAGTGATGCTCTGGTCATCCTATTCCCTGGCTGTGCATCTTAGCATGGAGCACTTAGTATTTACAACTGTCTTTAGGAACATGTTTCAGCGCAGTTTGTCTGAGGTTGCAGTTACACATAGCTTCAAAGGTGACCCATCCTTTGTCCCATTATACTGATGCTGAAGTGAATGAAAATAGAAAATGTTCATTCAATTGAATGAAAAAAACTGAATCGAACCTAAATACAAAACTTGTATGTATGAAAAAATGTCTTTATTGTTTATCCTCATGATCTTTCATTCTAAATATTTTGCACAAATTGAACCTTTTCATTGAACTAAAATTATTGAAAGAAAAGCCATACAGAAAAGCACCTCATACCCACTGTGAAGTATGGTGGTGGATCTTGGATGTTGTGGGGCTGTTTTTCTTCCCTGGACGTCTTGTTAGGATACATGGTATCATGGACTTCATCAAATATCAGCAGATATTAAATGAAAACCTAACAGCCTCTGCCACAAAGCTTAAAATGCGCCATCGTTGGACATTCCAGTAGAACAATGATCCAAAGCACACCTCAAAATCTATACAAAAATGGTTCACAGGCCACAGAAGGTTTTGCCATGGCCATAACAGTCCCCTCCCTTAGAAAATCTGTGGGATAAGCTGAAGAGAAAGGTCCATAAACCTCAGAATCTGAAGGATCTAGAGAAATTCTGTATGGAGGAATGGTCTCAAATCCTGTGCCATGTGTTCACCAACCTCATAATGCACTATAGGAGAAGAGTCAGAGCTGTTATCTTGGCAAAGGGAGGCTGCACAAAATATTAAATGATGGGTGCCAATAATTGTGACACACATATTTTTGA
>JAOXYL010000086.1:50553-72243 GCA_028564955.1 Terapon puta
TTAAAGAAGATACAGGTGAATAAAATGTCCATTATAATGGACATAAATGAATGGGCCGGGTCTCAGGAGGATATAGCATGTGCTGTCTGTTGGGTGGGGTGGGTCTGGTTTCTATGTTTTGTTAAAATGTCAAGAAAAGAAAAAAATCACGAAAAAAAAAGAATCAAGAATCAAGTCTTTATTATAATTATGTTTTCACTTAATGAAATTAAGATTAGTGACCACTAAACTATTACGATCTTAGCATAACAGAAAACTCAAATGCAGGACACACAGGCAAGGCAGAGTTTTGTAAGTGAATTTTAATAAAGGAAATAGATTTGACCTGATATCTCCAAACGTGACAAGACTGAGACGACTTGACCTGAGAACATGAAGAGGCGATCTGGCAACGAGACAGGGGAAACGCGGACTATATACACATGAGGTAAGGGGCAACAAGTCAACACAACCAGGGCAGGGCAGACAATTACAACGGCGGGAACTCACTCAAAGGGCGGAAGTCAAATGTGAGGGGAGTTAGGGACTTCAAAGTAAAACACACACCAGAACAGGAAACAGACAGACAAAACTTAACAGACTTGATATGAGACATGACATAAACATATGTTTTAAAAAGATATATATACAAACATCCAATGATCCGATCCTCAGCTTCATCTCATCCATTTTGTTGTTGAGTGACCTGCTGTTTGTGAGGAAGAGACTGGGAAGACCCAGGTTGTATGGGTTAGCTTGAAGCCTAGCATGCAAGCCACTCTACTTGCCCCACTATTTTTGCCTCCTCCATCTCCTTGGTAACAGAGGGATCATGAAAGCCTGCGGGTTCGCTGAATCTCCGGTGGTACAAAATCCAGCACTGGAAATACTTGTGGATATGCACTCTATGCAGTCTCCTACAGTCCTGCCCTACCACACTACTGCTGCTGCAGGTGATTGAAAGATCACCTAAGACACAAAAACACAAACAAAGAGGAGCCGGGAGCACCTAGTTATTGCTTGTTCACACGCTGCCGTGGTTGCCAAGACAAAATATCAATGCTAAGCAGCCATAAAAAGTGACATTTGTGCATCCTTGATGCAATTTGCATAGGCAAGTAAAAAATGTCTTGAAGGTGCCATACACTACCATTCAAAGACAACCAGACAATTTTGTGTTTTCCATGAAAACACTTTTATTTACCACACGAGTTTTAAAATGAATAGAAAATATAGTCTAGACATTGACACGAACTTATGATATTTATTAGTGACACGGAGCTCGACATAAGGCACTCGCCACTGCTTGTGAAGCAAAAACCTTTTTTCGGCTTTGAACTGTGACTGTGACCAAACGAGGCCAAATGTGGAGAGTTTATCGCACCCGCGCGTTCCTCAAAGTCTTCTCTTCGTGTTGGTGTATTTACATTTATGATTCGTGAAAGTATAATCAAAATAATACAGGTTTTGTCCCCCGAGGGCCCCAAAAAAGGGCCAAAAACCCCGAAAATCCCTATAGAAAATGAATGGAAAAAAATCAGAAAAATCAAAAATTTGCCCTCAAACAAACGGCCGCTGCGAAGCCATACATTGGCGTAGAAACTTCATCCAAACTTCAAAATGAAGGTATACTTGTCGTCTCTCACTGTGCCAGTCCACATGTCGATATGTCTTACGGTTTTCCGCCCACGTCGTATCAAAGTTTTTGAGTTTTTTGATTTTTGCGTTTTCACTCCCAAGGACTGGGCTCAGAGTGCGTGACATCATCAGCCAGATCGGAACGGAGCTGTGAGAAACTTGTGAAACTTCTCTCTTTAACTTGCTCTCATTTCCACATGCTTTACCCTATGTAGACCAATTTTAGATAATTTGAAAGCAAAATTTGTGCTGATCGTAGACATGTGTCTGGCTAAACAACTGGAGAAAGCAAACCGGCTCTAGGCCTCTCCGAGCGAGAGGAGTGCTGACCAACTGCCCCATCTGCTCCCATTATAAATCAGACCTAAGAAGTTTCCTGAACACAAAAAGTACCACATTTTGAAATTGCTCTCACGACCACATTTCTAATAACACAGATATAAAAATTACATCACTGTATTCATGACACTCTTGACTCTCAGAAAATATCCCCATTTTGTGTATAGGACATACGGTTTGGCCACAGGAGCCAGCAGTTCAAGACCCGCGCCTCAGCTGAATTTGACAATTTCTGAGATCAAAGCTCTTCCAAGCCAGAGTGTGGGCCAGTCACTGTGGCAACCAATGAGGTTGCCATGGTGAAGGAGGGGCCCACAGCTCATTCAGATGAGGTCATGATCAGTTTGATCATGATCAGTCTGTGTTTACTGATTAAGAGGAAACCTCAGCACTCACAAAAACTCACTCAGCACTCACAAACCCGTGTCACTCTCAAAATTTCAGTGTGCTGGAATTTTCTAGTTTAAAATAATATTTTTTTCCTTCAAACTTTCCAGCATCTTTTCAGTTGTTCTGCATCTCACAAATGCTCTTCTGTGTGATCTAAACACAATCCCTCCATAACACTTTTTTCCATTCTTTCTCTGTCCAATGTCTGTGTTCTTTTGCCCATATTAGTTTTTCTCAAATGCTAAAACACATTTCACAAACGTTTCCTCTATGTTCCCCACTGTCTAAACACAACACCCTTTTCTAAAGCTACATAAACACAACCACACCTTCTCACTTCAAAACTCAAACTTTCACACCGAAAGAGCAGCTCGAAGCTTTCAAAAATGTAAACACTATACACATCATGAGACACTACAGCGAAACAATTGAAAACACAATGCTCAATTTTGAGAATGTTCTTTGTTTCATAACTGCCAATGCATATTTTTAGAAAAAGTAACGGACCTTCTTAGATTGTAGAGGATTAGGCATTTAGATTTGTGAGTTTCATATGAAGAGTATAAATCTATAGAAAATACTGCATGTACACTACTGTAACACAACAATACTCTTGAAAACATGTTCAGGGTTTCTTTATTCATGTTGTCTGAAAGCCCTGATAATGGTGGCCATGGTGAACCTACTCAGGTTTGGACGGACTCTTAGTCCTGGTTCAGCCATTGTCATGCCATGGACAATGACATGGTCAATGACTGTTGCTCGCATCTTGTCCGTAATGATGGAGCGAGGTTGTCTTGCTCTTCCTCCTGGACCTTCTCCTCTCCCTTGTTGGCCAGCTCCTCTCCCTCCTCTGACTCAATTTCCTCTTCCCCTGACTCTGCCTTCATCCATTGTGTTTGTTTGGAATCAAACTGTGCACTCTGAACTTGCTTTTATACATGTGCTCACAGCATTAGCAACAAGTGTCTTCAATTTTGAGTCGTTGTGTATAATGAATGACGCCAGGTGTCTTCATTGTGTTCAAATATTGCTGACTGTGGCAAGCATTTTGCATCACATGAGCTTTCATTTAAGAATATGAGCAGAGTTCTTTTGCAACTTGTGTTTTAGCAAAGATTTCAGATTTATTTATTAGATTTATATATTATATTATTAGATTTATTAGAACGGAGGATTGTGTTTTGTGAATTGTGTCTTCATGTGAAATGTGTTTATGATATTGGCAAATGGTGGCTAGATTTAGTAAATGTGTTTAGACAACTGGTCGTTTGGTTTAGAGGATTGGCTTTTGTGTTTTAGCATTTGAGAAAAACTGTAATCTTTTTTTTTGTTGGCTAATCTTAGATATGGCTTTTTCTTTGCCACTCTGCCCTGAAGGCCAGCATCCCGGAGTTGCCTCTTCTCTGTAGATGTTGACACTGGTGTTTTGTGGGTACTATTTCATAAAGCTGCTAGTTGAGGCGCTGTGAGGTGTCTATTTCTCAAACTAGAGACTCTAATGTATTTATCTCCTTGCTCAGTTGTGTTGCAAGGCCTCCCACTTCTCTTTCTACTCTGGTTAGAGCCTGTTTGTACTGCTCTCTGAAGGGAGTGGTATACACCGTTGTTGGAAATCTTCAGTTTCTTGGCAATTTCCCGCATGAAATAGCCTTCATTTCTAAGAACAAGAATAAACTGTCGAGTTTCACATGAAGGCTCTCTTTTTCTGGCCATTTTGAATGTTTAATCAACCCCACAAATGTGATGCTCCAGATACTCAACCTACTCAAAGGAAGGTCAGTTTTATAGCTTCTCTAACCAACTCAACTGTTTTCAGCTGTGCTATCATAATTGCACAAGGGTTTTCTAATCATCAATTAGCCTTCTGACACAATGAGCAAATACATTGTACCAGTAAAACACTGGAGTGATAGTTGCTGGAAATGGGCTTCTATATACCTATGTAGATATTGCACCAAAAACCAGACATTTGCAGCAAAAATAGTCATTTATCACATTGACAATGTATAGAGTGTATAAGTGACTAGTTTAAAGTTATCTTCATTGAAAAAAACAGTGCTTTTCCTTCAAAAATGGTGAAACTTTGAAGTGACCCCAAACTTTTGAATGGAAGTGTATATACAACCAAAGGAAAAAATTAACTTAAAAATAATCTACCGTCATGTTGATTGTCATGTTCGGCTGTGCTCTAAGCACTGCAAGACTATAGTGTAAAAAAGCCACCCCAGGATAACTCACGAGATGTAATTGTTACTCTGGTGGGCTGTGGTGATTTTCAGGGCTCTAGTGTGGTAGTAAGCTGGAGTTTGAATGCAGAACATAAGGAAGATGCCACAATGAATATTTCCTCAAAAAATAAATAGATAGCAATATTTTGACTTACGAGGGCACCAAATTATGAGTTTTGTGAGTTATGAGGCAGCCTCAGATATCACACAATGAATTGGTAAAACAAACCCCACAGTGAACACTGCAAAATCCACCTAGCGTCCTGTGTCTCACTGTAAGCGGTTTGCTTGCAGTGGAAGCAGCAGTGTTATTTTGCAAAACTTTGTTTTTCAAACCATGGGTCCGAAGAAAGTGAGTGTGAAAGACAGTGCTGAGCAGAAGAAGCAGATACAATATTCTTGTTTGTGTTTTTTGGGTAGTCCGTAATGGATAAATGGCATTTCAATTAGTTTCAATGGGGAAAATTGATTAGACTTACAAGTTATTTGAATTACAAGCTCCCTCGCGGAACAAAGAGTCTCCCAGCTCCAAGTCTGCCTCTTGGACCCAGACTGGGAGCTGGTTCCACAGAACAGGGGCCTGATGGCTGAAGGCGCTGCCCCCCTAGACTACTTCTGGAAACTACAAGCAAGCCTGTGTTTTGGGAGCGCAGTGCTCTAATGGGATGATAAGGATTTATCAATTCATTAAAATATGTTGTTGCCAGACCACGTAGAGCCTTATATGTGAGGAGGAGGATTTTAAAATCCACCCTAAATCTCACAGGGTGCCAATGCAGAGAAGCCAGTAAAGGAGTCTCTTTTCCTGGTCCTTGATCCCAACTCTGGTTTGTCATGGGTTAGCACAAATAAAACTTTCTATATTTCTAGACAAGAGAGTGGCTCCAGCCAAAGTGGGATGGATACCATCTATCCTGATCAGGCCAGATCTCCCCCAAAAAGGCTACCAATTATTAATAAAGCCCATGCGTTACATCACAAACACCTGGCATTTGACAGGGGTGTGGAGACTTTTTCCATCCACTGTAAGTCAACAAGACCTCTGAACATAAACATGGGTCTAGAAGTTCACATTATGGAATCTCTGCACCTTATGGAACATAAAATCATCCTCTTGTTTGCAATTATACCGCTGCCACTGGCATCATCTGGAATGAATGGTCTTCTGATGTGTTCAGACAACCCCCCCATAAATTTAACAGGAACAATCCCTGTGATAACAAACCATGCAACACAAACATCCACTGCAAGCCCACAACTTAAAACACCCCTCCTAGTTTTGCTCTCTTCTAACCTACTTCTCCAACAAATATTAATTATCTTTGTTATCTATCATTGATGTGTATGAATTCACTGTACACACATCAAAAACTTGCTTTACCACAGAAATGAATCTTTTCCCCTTTCTCAAGGGTGGTGCCCTGTGTTGAATTTAATTTATGTTAAATTCAGTAGTTTATTGTTAGTCCTGATCATTTCTGATTGCAAACATTTTTAAACTTAAATTTATCATTATGTAATATCATTATGAATGATCATAAGTATCTGATGAACCATATACACAGTACAGCACATACAAATTCCATGCCCATATATATATGGAATATCTTCTCATGTGTATACATGTATACAGTAATATAGACATTGGAGTTTTACATTTGATAAAACTTTTAATTCTTATCTACAGTATGATTACATTTTTCTCATAGTATGCACTGTGGTTCATTGGCTCTGCATGGGTGTGAAACAGAATTGTGTAACTTTGTAACTAGATATTGTTGGAGTAATGAAGATACTGCACCAAATAGGCTTATGTTCAATACAGTAACCATGAATCAAATGGAGAGAGAAAAAATTTACAACTCCATATATGACTGATTCTTTTTCCCATAAAGTGTTTTTCCTGACCCAATTAGAGGGTCTAAGGACAGAGAGAGACACAACTGTACAGACTGTAAAGCCCTCTGAGGCAAACAATGTTTGTGATTTTGGGCTTTAAATAAATGAATATGCTTTGAATTAGAAAATATTGATGTTAGAAATTTTTAAAAAATGTAAATACATCAACATTAGTATTAAAACAATATAGCAACATTATAAAGTGCTTCAAAAGAAGTAAATGAGTGTGGGGCTCCAGAATAAAACTGTGTTTTATATTGTATACAACAAATCTGTTTAACCTTACAATACATTTCCCAACACACAAACTGAGCCAGTGGGCTTCTTACAAAGTTTAATGTCTTTATTTTGTTTCTATAAAATTTGTCTTTAAAATCCTGAATGAATAATGCAATAAAATGAACAAATGGAAGCTAAAAGAATAAAAATAAATTTAAAAAAGGTCACTAATGCAGACTGAAATTCAGTCACTGTTTATGGAAAGCATCTCATACTGCTTTTATAAATCAGAGATATAATTATCTATCATGAATATCACTAATTCTGATTAATTCTGATTTCAGTACAACTTTCTTATAAGGATTTCTTTATAATCTGAAACTCATTTTTGTCTCATCTTTGTCATTTGATACTGTCAGTAATAAGCCATTAATAAAAGCAACTTTTGAGTTCATCCCCCATCAGAGGGAAACACTATTTTAGTCATTATTCATCATACAAGTATAGAAAGTAAAAGAGGCAGACAATATGAGGTACCTAACCTAAAATAACTTCAGAATAAAAAATAATCAACAACATATCACAACAAAAGTTATTTTTATTACTGGCTTACTGCTTAATAATTAATTAGCATTAATAAAGAAATACTGTAAATGAGGCAATTTAAAGGCACAAAAGAGATGTACTTTTAAGATGATTTTAAACCCAGTGTTACTCATTTTAGGAGTAATGTGCTCAGTTAGTAATTGGGATTTAGTTTGGTTAGCTGAAAACCATCAACATCAGTAGCTTCATATCAGTAGCTTATAGCCATCAGTATAGATTTAGCTTATATCCATATTTAATCTGCTCTGTTAGATCAGCTAATTTCCTAATTTTTTTCAATGCTCAAATATCAGACCTTTACCTCTTTCCTGTCAACCTGAGAGGCAAAAGTAGATCTCACCAACCCTACTAGTGTATGGTACTGTGCATTATCTGGTCTGAATCATTCACACTCATGGTAACCACCATCTGAATATTAATATATAATGTTTTTTAAAAATCCATAAATAATGGTATGGCCAAGACTTTCTATACACCAATACAATCATATATCTTTGAATGGGGAATACTTGTAAGTGGTGCTTTGAGACTATTACAACTGTCCTGAGTTACAAAAAAGTCAAAACATTAAAAGGACACAAATACAAACTTTTACTGCATGGTTCTACTGACAACCACTGCAAAGTCTTTGGTCACATTGTGTGTGATTCTTTGTGTAGAGACATTGTTGCTGATCATGCTGATCTGATAGAGTCCTCTCGTAACTGACGGTGCTTTCCAGTGTCGCTCTCTTCGCTATGTGTGCGGCGCTCAATGGTAATCCTGTAATTTTTTCTGGATGGATTTTCAGAATGAATTAAAAAGAAGAAAAGAAAGAAAAAAATCTTGTTTTTTTAGCTGTTTTCACAGACATTCCTGTTAGTTATGACATATTCTTACTGACCAAAATAAAGAGTTTGAGAAGCCAACGTTAGAATATTTTTATTACTTGTTCAGATAACTTAAAAATATTATCTAAACTGTGCCATAAAATGATCAAATTTTACACTTTACTCTTTTCATAAACATAGCTGTATGCATACAATATGCAATTGTCAAAATACAACTAAATTTAAAAGACGAAATGCAGCAAATCTAATACTAGTTTACATAAAGGATAAATATCACCCATTGTTACCTGAAGAAGTAGAATGCTATGAGCATTGCAGTGCCAAGAACAGCTCCCACTGTCACTCCAGTCAAGGCTGAAACTCCAAGTCCACCTGACAAAGCAGATATTAGTAAAAACATGTACTCAGTCCCACATATTGTAGATAACACGCAAAGTCCAAGTTAAACTTCAGTAGAGCAATAAACAGTAGTAATCATTTACATGATTTGTCCGGTATCTCTGTGTGTGCTTTATATCTTCCTCTCAGAGTGAAGTGGTCAGTATTGAAAGCAGGCAGAAGCTGAAAAGTTCTATTTACACCAAAGTAGTTGGCCACCACCTGTAAATTAGTAAAGCATAAAACCATTGAAATTCCATTTATAAGTATTTTTGGGACACAATGGCTTATCACAGCATTTGAATGTTGCTTCCTCTCACCTCATATGTCCCTGCTTCAACATTGGTCATGGCCATCAAAGAGAAATCTCCATTTCTGTCACCATTGACATCCATTGATACCTGGCCAGCAATTCCTGTCCATCATCATAAAAACAATGAGAACAAGAGATTTAATTTACATAATTAATAAGAACTGTGATTACTTTAATGTCATTCTGGGGCAGACTATCTGAAATTATATTCTTATTGTTTTAATTACACACACACACACACACACACACACACACACACACACAAAATCTTTTCAAAATCTAAATCAAATATTTATCTACAGCCCAAAATCAAACATTGTTTGCCTCGTAGGGCTTTATAATCTGTACAGTTGTGACACCCTCTGTCCTTAGACCGTCGAACTGGGTCAGGAAAAACTTTTAAAACCTCTTTATGGGAACAAAGAAGAAACCTGAGGGAGGGCCACAGATGAGGGATCCCTCTCCCTGGGATGGACAGACAGACTTCATGAAGCTGCGCAAAATCACTTCAACTATAGGATTGGTATAAGAGAATAAGACCAATTATTACATCAATGTAATGTATGCAGCATTTCAAAAGGGCTATAAATATTTATAAAATAAATATTTTTCTTATACTATTTTCCCCACTTTGTTGGATATGTGTATGTTCAGAAAGGATTTCTAACAATACTTCCTATACCTTCTATAAAATTATTTATTAATAGCAGGCATGTTTTTGGACCTGTTGGACATTTTTGTATCTGGTCAAACAACAACATTATTTGTATCTGTATTCTGGAAGTCACATGAAATTGAGCAAATGTATTTTCTATCCTAATATTCATTGGCAGTGCAACTTTAATATATAATTTATATCAGGGGTGTCAAACTGATCCATAAAAGGGCCGGTGTGGCTGCAGGTTTTTGTTCCAGCCAAGCAGGACCACACCTGATGTGACTTCAGTCAACAGTTCTGAAGAACTGTGTTGTGATTGAAGTCACATCAGGTGTGGTCATTATATCATTGGTTAAGTAATTGCTATCAAGGATTAGAAAAGGGTAAAAAACTTGGAGTAACAAGAATATTTTTAAAGAAAGCAAGAAAGAGTTCCACACACACACACACACACACACACACACACACACACACACACACTTTAGTGTTGATGTGGCAGGGCCCCTTCTCAACAGATCTGTTTCAGGAAGTATTTCCTTTGTGCAGATAACATCTCAAATGAGAGGTGGGTCTTCCCCTTGAGAGCTGCTACAGGAAGGAATGTTTCAGAGAGACTAACAAAGTTGTCAATTTAGTATCCCTAAATCCAATCCTTAAAGAAATATAATTGTAACACATTTTAAAAATGTTATAGCGCTCATACAGTCCACTAGGAGCTGTACAACAGATCAGGTCTATTCCATATATGCCAGAAATAAACTGAGTTGCTGAAGAGCAGTCAGATCTACAAAAGACTGGATAATAAAAAATGTACCTCATTATTGAGACATTCTTGAAAAAACTAGTGTAACACATTCATGTTAAAAGCCAACAAAGACGCAGCCCTAATGACAGGTCCTCTTTGTTTTTGTTTTGTTTTTTGGCAAAAACCCCAAGGAGCATCGTAGGACAGTAAGTTCACTGGAAGAGTGTCACTTTCTCAGAACTCTCAGAATCCATGGAAAAGCACGACCCCCATGAGTTTGTTTGTGTGTGCATTTCTTATCTTTACCATTTTTCATATGATTTTAGTGTATGATACAGCACCACTGTTTATATGTTTACCTGCTTTATGATCAAAGAAAAGAAGAAGAGAAACTCACAGCAGTGCAACTCTATTTCTTTACACTTGTGTTTCTGGTCTTAATATTTGTGTGATTCCAGATTGTATGCGATTTTGTGATCCTAGAGAAAACCGTTGCCGGCCAGTTGCGCAATTAACTCCACAGTAATAATCTTTTTTATGTTTTTCAGTCAGGATTTAGAGCTCATAGTACTGAAACAGCATGTGTAAAAGTCACTAATGACCTACTGACAGCGTCAGACAGAGGACTTCTGTCTGTACTTGTCCTGTTAGACCTCAGTCCTGCTTTTGATACAGTTGACCATCAGATTCTGTTGCTGAGAATGGAAAAACTGCTTGATATTAAAGAGTCTGCATTAAACTAGTTCAGATGATACTTATCAGATTGGTCTCAGATTGTCCATATTAATAATGAATCCTCCGTGCATACTAAAGTCTGTCGTGGAGTTCCCCAAGGTTCAGCGCTTAGTCCAGTTCTGTTTATATTGTACATATGCTACCGAACTCCAGGCCTGCCTTAAAGATATAAAGGCTTGGATGACAAGAAACTTCCTGCTATTGAAAACTGAAGTGATCCTATTAGGTCTGAAACACCTGAAGAACATGTTTTCTCCTAATATAACCTTACTGGATGGCATTAACTGGACCCCCAGCACCACCTCAGTGTTTAATTTGATCAGGATATGTCCTAAGGTCTGCCTTCTACCACCTGCGCAATATTGCAAGAATTAGGCACGTTCTGTCCCAAAATGATGCCTAAAAATCAGCCCACGCATTTGACTCCTCCAGGCTGGATTATTGTAATTCACTTTTATCAGGCTGTCTGAACAAGTCATTAAAGACTCTTCAGCTGGTCTAGAATGCCACTGCTTGGGTGATGACAAGGACCAGGAAAAGAGACCATATTACTCACTATTAGCCTCTCTCCCTGCAAAATTTAGGGTGGATTTTAAAATCCTCCTCCTCACATATAAGGCTCTACATGGTCTGGCACCAACATATCTTAATGAATTGCTAAATCCTTATAATCCAATTAGAGCGCTGCGCTCCTAAAACGCAGGCTTACTTGTAGGTCCTAAGGTCCTAAGTAATCTAGGGGGCAGAGCCTTCAGCCATCAGGCCCCTTATCTGTGGAACCAGCTCCCTGTCTGGGTCTGAGAGGCAGACACGGTGCCAGTGTTTAACAATAGAGGCTCGCTCTTAGTTATATTGCTATCAGCTTAGACTGCCAGGGGCCTCCCACTGGGTACCTCTCCCTCTTCCTCCTGTCACTGCCTGCTCTTTGTCTGCTTCCTCTTTTGCTATTTTCATTTTTGGCAAATCACAGACAGTACAAACTTATATGGCCGTACTGCAAAGTGGAGTCAGCTTATAAACTGGTTAAACTAGCTAAAGTAGTTAAAGTGGCTAAATTAGTTGAATTAGTTAAAGTGGTTAATGAAAATACTCTTAAGTTCTGTAGAGTATGTGTTACTGCTGGAGCCTCTTTGTTCTCTGCAGTCTTGCAAGTTCCTCACTGATTCTGGTTGTGTCCACCTGTCTGAGGTTCACTGGCCTGGTGGGGACCTGATCTGTGTTTGTGTGGTGGAAGAAAGGTTGAGTGGCCGAGAGCTCCATATGAGGACATCTAGAGATGCACCTGGACTCATGGACTCCTTTTCCATTACCTGTGATTCCTTCACACATGGACTAAACTCAGTTTATCTAGAGCAGGGGTCTCAATTTACCTTGGTGCCACTGGAGGCAGCTGAGGCGCTGAGGCTGGCGCATGCACGCGCGTGAAGCCAATGCTAATTTGAATCAGAAATACAAAACAAAAATCCAATCTTCTCAAAAAAATTCTATTTTATAACACAAAATAAGATGAACAAGGACCCTGGTGTAAACACGTGTATAACTTTCTCAGGTACATCCCTTCTTTGGTAGTAAATTTGTATGGAACATGTACTGTACAGTTAACTGTACTGTATTATTAACTGTACTGTTGTATTATTTTTCTGTACAAAACTAAATAAAAATCTCAATTAATCAATCAACAAATACATAAGTAAATAATAATGTTTCTTGAGTCTTCTATATCTGTTGTATTCAGATTTAAACATCTCTCCCTCAATGAGTGAAAGTTACAGCAGTGTTGCCATGGAGATTATGACATTATACGACGTATATGCTTCTCTCTGAATAAATCAAAGTGATGCATACGCGAGATAAAAGAAAAGTAAGGAATTCATCAATGTGGCCTGCAGTCTGAATCAGATCAGATGAAGGTAGGCTTCAATCAGACAGAATGCATTGTGCATCGTAACCTTCATCCACTGCCATATTATCAAAGTGGCGCATCCTTTTTTCCATTTAACATGGGAGTGGATGGGGGTTATGATGCACAACGTGTTCAGTCTGATTGTAGCCTACCCTCACATTGATCTGATCTGATTCAGACTGCAGACCACATTAATGAGTTTTTTACTTTTCTTTTATCTCGCCCCGTATGCATCACTTTGATTTTATCAGAGAGAGACATAGCCTATATACGTCGTATAATGTTACGCTGGGCAGCAATGGACAGCCACTAGTTTGAGACCCCTGATCTAGAGTTTATTTCGACCCATGGATAACTCCATATATGACTGATGATGATGTTTTCAGTACATGTGGCATCTATTGCATGTCTGCCCGATCCAGGGAGAGGGATGCCTCATCTGTGGCTCTCCCTCAGGTTGCTTCTTTGTTCCCATTAAGGGTTTTTAAAGTTTTTTCTGACCCGGTTCGAAGGTCTAAGGACAGAGGCTGTCTGGCTGCATGCTTTTGGTACAGCTTATCTCTTATCTTCTGCTTATTCAAAAACATGACAAATAATTCTATTTCACTTTGTTCTGCAGCCATTTTTGGCACCATCTTGAGGTCAGCACATTCACTTAATTTCCCCTTAACTGCTGAATCAGAAGCTGTGGATAGGAAGCTAACTTCAGTGTTGTTTCCTTTGGTAAAATAAGCTTACTAGTCTTTTGCTAGCTCTGGAAACTGAAACTGGCCTACCTGAAAGAGTATCTTGTGAGCATATGAAACATTCTTGTGCTCATGAGATAGTTACTGGTATCTACCACTGCAAATACCTGTTCATATTAATTATGTTTTTTTGTGTAGCAGGGTATATTAAAATGCTAATATACCTTCTGTAATCATCATGACAGCGTTATTGACTGAATATTTATTTTGGGGATCCCACAATTGCAACAAAGACTTGATCACGGGTCTGTATCTCAAACTAAGGTAAATTACAGTTTTTCTCAAATGCTAAAACACAAAAGCCAATCCTCTAAACCAAACGACCAGTTGTCTAAACACATTTACTAAATCCAGCCACCATTTGCCAATATCATAAACACATTTCACATGAAGACACAATTCACAAAACACAATCCTCCATTCTCATAAATCTGAACACATTTTTCTTTGCTAAAACACAAGTTGAAAAGAACTCTGCTCATATTCTCAAATGAACGCTCGTGTGATGCAAAATGCTTGCCACAGTCAGCAATATTTGAACACAATGAACACACCTGGTGTCATTCATTACACACAACGACTCAAAATTGAAGACACTTGTTGCTAATGCTATGAGCACATGTATAAAAGCAAGTTCAGAGTGCACAGTTTGCTGAAGATTTCAAACAAACACAATGGATGAAGGCAGAGTCAGGGGAAGAGGAATTTGAGTCAGAGGAGGGAGAGGAGCTGGCCATGGAGGGAGAAGAGGAGCAGGCCAACAAGGAAGAAGAGGAGCAGGCCAACGAGGAAGAGGAGAAGGTCCAGGAGGAAGAGGAGTAGGTCCAAGAGGAAGAGCAAGACAACCTCGCACCATCATTACGGACGAGATGCGAGCAACAGTCATTGACCATGTCATTGTCCATGGCATGACAATGGCTGAAGCAGGACTAAGAGTTCGTCCAAACCTGAGTAGGTTCACCGCGGCCACCATTATCAGGGCATTCAGACAACATGAATAAAGTAAATAAAAAAACTTCACACCCTGAACATGTTTTCAAGAGTACTGTTATGTGCAATAGACTCTGTTTTTGCATTGAATTGTGTTACAGTAGTGTACATGCAGTATTTTCTATAGATTTATACTCTTCATATGAAATTCACAAATCTAAAGACGATCCGTTACTGTAAAGTTTCTAAAAATATGCATTGGTAGTTATAAAACAAAGAACCCTCTCACAAATTGAGCATTGTGTTTTTGAAAGCTCGAGCTGCTTTTTTGGTGTGAACGTTTGAGTTTTGAAGTGAGGAGGTGTGGTTGTGTTTATGTAGCTTTAGAAAAGGGTGTTGTGTTTAGACATTGGGGAACATTGAGAAAAACTGTAATCAATAGTCTGAACAGACAGAGAGGAATTAAATTAAATGAAGGATAATAGTTCACATAATTAATAAGACAAATATTTACACTGTCCTGATTTAATCTTTATACAAAAATATACAGTGTATTATATAAAATAGAGTATCCAGTAACTTTTTATATTTTCAGCACATCTCAATAGCATCTACATTCTGTCATACAGATGAATGTTTTTGTAGGACCTGGCGTTTCATTTATTTATTTAGACTAAAGGGCTAAAGTGATTATCATAGAAAAGGAAATAGACAATGAAACAACTAGTAACGTGCACTCTGTTTCTGAAGGGGGAAGTGGATGATTGATCAGGGAAAACCCTTGATTATTAAGAATTTGAAAAAATAGAGAAATTCTGTTTCCACTTACTTAATCGAGACTACTTCTATTCTTGTAGGATTTTCAATGCTCTACAGGGCCGGTTGGGGTTGGGGCTGCTCAATGTAGAACCAGTACTGATGCTACATATATGTGTTAGGATAACTGTTCACACAGAATCAGATGACTACAAAATGAAAGGATGTGTTTTACCTTCAAAAGTCCTGTTCCACATGCGTGAGGTGATCTCTGTTCCATTCTTCTTACTGTACCCATTTTTCATGGCTTCATGCAAGGCGATGGCATATAGCAACATGGCATCATGAAATCCTTCAACAAACATGTTAACCTGAAATGGAACATACTGTTATAAAGAACACCTTCAAACACCTTTGGATATATTGAATGAAACTCTGAATATATGGAATGAAACTCTGAATATATTGTTCGAACCTTGAATGTATGGAATGAAACTTTGAATATATGGAGTGAACCTTGAATATATTGAATGAAACTTTGAATATATGGAATGAAGCTTTTAATATACTTTTAAAAACTTTATCATACTTAATGACACCCAAAACCTAGATGTATCCTTTTGATCAAAGTGATAGCCTTCTGAATTTGCTGGTTTTACAAAATGGCATCAGCTGAAATATTCCAAGACTTTCTTGAACTTTTTTTGCCACAGGTTGTACTCCAAAGGACACTAACAGTTTGGAGACTGTATTGCGTCACCTTAAGGCTCATATCTCCATTATTGCTACATTCGTAATGCTTCTGAGTGATGTTCAACAAGACATTGCTGAAGGAACATTATGCATCATTCTTTAAAAATTAACACAAAAATTTACTTGTTTTTTTTTAAACATTTTTTTCTTTTTAAAGGTACAACATACCAGCTGCTCAGCTGATTCACATGCGGGATTTAGGATTTGGCTGGATTGCCATATCTCAGATACAGACTGTAAACATGCAATGCTGTACAACCACAGGACACAACTTGGTCTGGTGCACTATGGGACATTGCAAATGCCGATTTGGATTGACTTATTGCTGAGATTCTCAAGCAAACCCACAGTTCTAGAGAGACCTATGTCACTGGTAGCTTGAGAGGAAAGGGAATCAGAGTTCAGCATTGGTGGGTACAGGAGCATTTAAGAACAGTAGATCCAGTGGGGCGAGCCTTGAGAGGACGAAGGGCAATTCAACGGAGGGTCTACAATGTCTCTGCCCCCCCATCAAGTCTGGTATGTGTTGTTTTATAAATTTGATTCATAGTAGTTATTTCTCCCCAACGGGTCATTGACCATTGACTCATTGAAAATATTGACACAATGATTTAGGAGGACCAAAACTGTCAGAAAAATACACATGGGAAAATGAGAGATAATGCAATAATGATTGTAAAATGTCTTAAATTTTGTTTTAAGACATTTTGATGGGGTTTTGCTTTACTTGATAGGGCAGCTGTATAGGAAACAGTAAAGGTAGGTAGAGAGAGGGAGACACACAGCAAAGGGTCGCAGGCGGGAGTCAAACCTTTGGTTCTACAATAATGATAATGATAAGAATAATAACTCATGTCTTCTAATTCCATGCATATTGACACAAACTACAAGTTAAATCCATGGGGATTTGTGTTTAATGGAGCAGTTGATGGCTACAGTCGCTGCATTATCTTCCTGAGATGTTGCACAGACAACAGAGCATCGACTGCCCTGCATCTTTTCCAGGGTGCTGTTGATGCATTTGGACTGCCATATCATGTCAGGGGTGATGCTGGTAGCCAGAACACTGATGTTGCACAATTCATGATTGAGAATCAAGGAGCAAACAGCTCTTTGCCATGTTTATCAACCAAGAGTAAACAGATCAATGGTTGAGTTTGTGAGCCAGTGGAATAACCACAGCTTGAGGATAATGGAGAGCTGGTCCCCACTGCAACTGTGGACAACTGGAATGCTCCAACTTCCTCAGCATCAAAGGCCACTCAATCATGTGCCTGTGCAACCCCCTTATGAACACCAGTGGAATGTGGAGTTAAGGGCCATCAACCCCTTCACTTATGATGGCAATCACAGAATTTAACTTTTTGCATGTGACCTGCTTGAGAGATAGTCTACTAGCTTCAATAATTAAGTTGTTACACTACTGTGGTGTCATACATTGTCACATTTAGACTCAGATATAAGTAAGTTTGAGAAATGTATGTACAGGTCCTTGGACTGAAGATTGTACTGAAGATATTCTTCTTATTATTAATGGGGTGCAAGCAGTGAAGATCATGCCAACTTTTAACCCTTTAGGCGCTGAGTTTTTTCAAGAAAATATACAATTTTCATATCAAGATTTCAAAAGGCTATAACTTGAAAGTAGTTTGAAATAAAGGTATACTGTCAATGAGAAAATTGTTCAGTATGACTCAAAGTCTGTGATGGGAGTGAAATTATTCATCTAATTTGCACATTATGACGTCACAAGGTGGCGGCCATATTGGAAAATGTTCAATTTTGATATCAAGGTTTCAAAAGGCTATAACTTTAAAGTGGTTTGAGATAAAAGCATACTGTAACTGAGAAATATCTTGAGTATAAACCACCATTTGGGCTGGAAGTAAATTGTCATCTAATTTGCATATTGTGACATCAGGTCAGGTGGCATCCATATTGGAAAATATAAATTTTCTTATAAAGGTTTCAAAAGGCTGTAGTTTGAGAGCGATTTGAGATAATGTAATGGAATACTGTCAACAGTCAATGTGAAATATCTTTAGTATGAAATGAAATTTTGATTGAAAATGAATTCATCGTCATTATCATCGCCGCCGTGATTTACGGTGCGGCAGTGAACGCCACCTCCGCAGGTGCGTTTTTTCCGCGGCTTCTCCCGTGTTTGCCATGACAACCATGGTTGTTTTCATCCCTGCTACATTTACCCATATTTGCGGTGTTATGAGCCACCCTGACACCTCGATCACGTCCCCTGCTTGTCGTGAAAAACACTCTTCTGTTCTCGCTGTGCTCCGCACTACTACCGCTGCTTTACTCTTTTTACTCTAAATCTTTGAATAGAAACACGCCCACAAATGCTGCTCAGATCACAGGTCCACATGCCTGCTATCTCCTGGTGAAAAGTAGTAACAAGATTTGGCTCCACATTTATAGATGCAGCCTGTTTTATTCAGCAATGTTGCTTGTCGCAATATTGCGACTTTGGCGCTTAGAGGGTTAACTTTAGCCAATCGTCCGCTAAACAGGACGATAACTGATATCTTAGCAACGCTTTGACTTTTGAAGACCAAATTTGGTCATACCCTTCAAGACTCTCTCCAAAGCATGTAAAAAAAAAACAAACAAAAAAAACCCGGTGTTGTTTGGCCGCTTGGGGCCGCTGTAATTGGCAAAATTGCGTTTTCCTTCTTTTGTATTGACGTATTCAGATTTTAAACAAAATTTTGATGTCTGCTGATACTGTGCAATGTCCCTTTTAAGGACCCTTCAAATGTTTTAATGTCATTGTGGGTCTTCTGCCGCCATTTTGGATTTTGGCGAAAGCGGTCGCAAATTTTGTCCAATTCTCACAAAAATCAGCACAGATTATCTTGAGACTAATTCCCACAAAAGTTTGTCATGGACTTTTGACTTTGTTCACCTGCTACAGCCAATCGAATTTGGCAGCAAAGGTGCCAAAAAGGAAGTGACTTTATATTTTGGCAAAGGTTTGACATATCAAAATAAAACTGGGCACTATGTGTCCAAACCTGGTCCCGATGGGACAGGGCAAATTTGGTGCCATACGACCACTCAGGGGAACTGTTGTCACCAAAACTCCTGTGTTGTGTTGTAGAAACACATTGGGTTAGGTGAACATTTTGACAAATGGTTCAGGACACTATATTTAAAGAGTAGGGTGTAGGTGTCACTAGTAAGACAAACCGTTTCCCTGAGCTAGCTCCCATGACCTTCTAATACGCATCAGGTCATGCAATCTTCACAGATTGGGAATAACAGGAAGGTTCACACCAAAAACAGGAAGACAAGACATGCCTGGTGGATATTGCTGCCAGGAGTGTTTGCCAAGATTTGCACCACACACACACACACACACACACACACACACACACACACACACATAAACTTTGCAGCTGATATAGGCAGCCCAGTTTTGGGAGGAGAGGGCTGTTCATGAATCTTGGTCAAGATGCGTGTTGTGTTGACAACTATTCTGAACCTCTGTCTCCAGTTGCTTATTTCCATCAAAATCTAGCAACAACAGTTGCCTCATATAACTTAATGTATTTCCATTGAAAACAGACTTTGTTTTGATGTGACAGTATTACGTTTCTGTCGCAACTCTTGCCTGCAGATCTGCTTGGACCCCTCATTGCTGCTTGCACCTATATTATATATTATTGTACATAATGTATTAATTCAACCCAATTGATGAAGATGGACTTTTATGCACATATCCTATAGACACTAAAATGACAATGAACCAGTCCATACAAAGTAGGAACATACAGTAGATTTATACAATTTTTATTAACAAGGCCATACCATAACATTTAGAGGAAAAAATCTGCATTAAACAATTAATTGCTGTTTTGGGTCATCAAATGGTGGAGACAAATGATATACAAACAAAAACCATGGCATATCTTTGAAAGTAACTAACATTTGTACTTTACATTTTTTCATATCTTTATTCAATGCTGTCTAGGAAAAACAAAATGAAATAACAGCAATTATTTTTTAAAAACAAATAAACAAACAAACTTCGTCATCATAACTGAAGCCCTCCATAATTTGACATCTCATGCTCTGCCAAATCCTGGTGAGTTGCGTATGGCATAAGTCATATCACATTTGAAAGCAGTGTATACTGCGAGAACTGGAATACGAAGAATATTTTCACAAGTATTTGCTTGTGGAAAACGGGAACTGCTGATGAACTCAATGCTTGGCTTATGGGAGAAGCCCAGTGCTGGGACACTGTCCGGTGACAAAAACCTCCAGAATGATGTAGTTTTCACCTGTAAGACATAAAAAAAGAGTATCAGAATGAATGACTATTTGGGTCCCCGATCAGTTGGAGGTTCAGGTGCTTGAGCAACAAGGGTACTTCTGTACCCAGAAGACAAACCAGTTGTCTCACCACTTGTAGCATGGCAGCAGGATTTGTAACCTAAGGGGGAGAAAAAAACATACTCTGCATGAAAATACTGTTGAAGCTAAAAGAGCACACTCCAGTGTAAGGAAAAGATTCAGTGTACATACATCATTCGTATGAACACAGAAATTTACATTCTGTCATTTTTTCAGTTCAGTTGAGTATACATGTTTAAAAATATACACTTACGCTGTATTTATTTGCTGTATTTATTTGTGGTTGATATATGTTATTAAACTTTGTTACGGTTACGGTATTACATTTTTTTTTCGTAGTTACCTCCGTAAAGCATAATCTCATCATGCACTTGTCTGTCTGTCTGCAGCGTAACATATGTAACACGTTCAGTACTAAACTACATATTCAGTCTGCAATGGTCTATGAATGTGGGTGATTCGTATTATATTTGAACAATATATGAAAAGTTTCTCTTTCAGTTCGCGAAACCCCTGCAGCCAAAGCAGCTTCTCCAGTCCTGGAGAAGTGCTACGTCAGAGCGCATGGCCATACAAATCTAAAAACCTTTACACACAGCAGGGTGTTCAGTTAATAGTTGTGCTTTTTTATGAAGGAGACCTCATAGCTGCACTGAGATATAGAATATGATCTATATCTTTACATGAACTCTACTGATAGTCCTTGTCTACTTTTAAAACCATCCAAAAATATTCTTACCTCTTGTGTCTTTGTCCCTTTCGTATGTCCGAGCGAAGATTGTATATGTACTGTTGCTGTAGACCTGCCTCGGTTCAAAATGCGGAAAACTTCTTCTTCAGTAGAATGGGCAGGAAACTGGGCAGGGTTATCAGCAGCATTTTGGCAAGCATTTGCCAATGTATTAATCATGTTTTGATTCCTTAAAATAGCTGCAACTAAGTTGCGGGCTGCCTAACTAATTGTCATTCTTTGACAGACTGTTGCACAAGAAATCTGACATCAGTCAGGGTTCAGTCAATATATTCAGAGTTTCATTCCATATATTCAGAGTTTCATTCAATATATTCAAAGGTTTTATTTCCTGAATGGCATGCCATAATATATGTATATTATATGTATAGTGCTGGGACACTGTCCCATATATATGTGTGTGTGTATATATATATATATCTATATCTATCTATATCTATCTATATACATATATATATATATATATATATATATATATATATATACACATATATATATATATGTATATACACAT